>CAJHNH020004973.1:0-27705 GCA_905116865.2 Candidula unifasciata
CATCACCCCGGGGGGGGGGGGAGAGGTGAGTAGCGGTTGTGGAAGATAATAAACAGAGGGGAAAACAGGCGGAATTTTAATCAGCTTGCAAATTCGACTGTAAGCATCTTGACTCTTCGTTTGTTTTTGAAGAAGGGGACAGAGCACGTGTGGTAATGTCTCGAGTGCAGTGATGGCAATTCTTGATTTTCTTCGTTTCTTTTTTCCTAAAAACCCATTTTTCGGCTGTCCACGACTCACAAAAATCCCCAAAGGCGTAATTAACTTTCTCTGAAAGAAACTGGATGTGGTGGGCGAAAGCCTAGCTGTTTCATTAATCGTCTCACTATCCATGATTGATTTTAGTCGATCAGAATTGAACATCTACAGCTTTACGAACTCTTCTTCTCTCCTTTCTTATACAAGACAGATTGCATAAAGAAAAATATTTAGCTGTTGTCCCCGCCTGCTCCATCTGCCTCATCTTTCCTTGGCGAAAAGGTAAAACTGTTTGCCACGCGCCCGAAGACAGGGGTTTTCTTTTTAAACGCCCGTCGCTCAGTTGACATCATTTTTTAGGGAAAAACTCCAGGAAAAACTCCGGGAGAAACGTTTGTCCCCTACTTACCTAGCCCCAGCGGTTGTCAACCTGTGGGCTGCTACCCTTTTGGGCATCGAGAGATCCTTTTCCCCAAGGGGTCCCCCGAACCATGGAAAAACATTCATGAATTATGAATGGGAAATAAAAATAGTTTTGGGGTTTGGGGGGGGTCCCCAAAAAACAAGAGGAACTGTTTAAAGATGCCGCATTAGAAAGGTTTGGGAAAACCATTGTTCGGACAGAGGGCTAGCCGTTTTTTTGGGGGCGGGACCGAGCCATGAGGGTAAACTGATTCCCCACCCTGCTTTCCCCCCTCTTTCTCTCTCCTTTCCTTTTTCTCCCCTTTTTTTTTTTTCTCTCTTTCTCTCTCTCTCTCTTCTCTCTTCTCTCCTCTCTTCTCTCCTTTTCTCTTTTTCCCCTTCTCTCATTTCTCTTTCTCTTTTTTTTTTCATCTAACGGTAATGTACTTTCTGATGAAGTGGATGTTTTATTTGCTAATAGAAACAACATTTACTCATATAAATCATTTAACTACAGAAATCAGAACTTAATGTGTCGATTTATATGAGATCATGTTACAGTGCTCACGTTTGTACTGACATTTATTCAATCTACTGACACTGACATCTAGAGAGAAGGATAGCCCAGTAAAAAATAAATTGTAGTCTTGGATAGAGTGACGTTAAAAGATAGGGGAACGAACAAACGAACGAACTTTATTTTCAAAGGGTCACCAAGAGAAAGAGAGGGGTGGGGAGGGGGTGGGGGGGGGGGCATAGGGTGAGCTGTACACAATAGCGAAGGACTAAGCCACTTGGCGAGAGATAGTTGAGTGCGTACTCTTAAAAGAAGAACAATTCTTCCTACATTACGGCAGCTTTATTATTATTATAACAAAAAACTTATTTTAATAAAAGTAACATTAGTTACATATAAGGTTTCACATAACATATACATTACTTGCATAAAAACTATATTGATTGCATAACCGCAGTATTACTTACATCACAACACTACTTGCTTGATAGCTACACTACTTGCTTGATAGCTACACTACTTGCTTGATAACAACACTACTTGCTTGATAGCAACACTACTTGCTTGATAACAACACTACTTGCTTGATAGCAACACTACTTGCTTGATAACAACACTACTTGCTTGATAGCTACACTACTTGCTTGATAACAACACTACTTGCTTGATAACAACACTACTTGCTTGATAGCAACACTACTTGCTTGATAGCTACACTACTTGCTTGATAGCAACACTACTTGCTTGATAACAACACTACTTGCTTGATAACAACACTACTTGCTTGATAACAACACTACTTGCTTGATAGCAACACTACTTGCTTGATAGCAACACTACTTGCAAGACAGCAGCCACATTTCTTTTGCGGGGAGAGAAAGGGAGAAAAAAAAAAGGGGGGGGGGGGGGGGGTTACATGACGGCCATTGCCATTACGGCCTGTCTCTACTTCTTCTGCGGTAGCATGCTGAGCGTTTATGGTGCCATGGCTAGTGCTGGCGCCACAGACTGTGCAGGTAAGGTTTCTATTTTTGCCACCTACACAAAACAAAGATCTTGAACCTTAGATAGGATTCGAACCCTGAGTCTCTAGCTTGACAGAGCGGCGTTCTAACTATTCTGCCAGCCACTCCTCTTTCGTGAGTACAATACTGTTTAATAAATAGCCACATTAATCAAGTAGCAGAAACATTACCTACATAAAAGCAACATTGCTTGGAGGACCGTCGTGGTGTAGAGGCTAGACGCTCGCCCCTAGATCCGAAGCTCGTCGGTTCAAATTCAAACAGAGCCGGGTATCAGGTAAAAGTCCTGGGAAGTGAAGGAAGGCGACACGATGTTGACCACATTAGGCACCGAATGCCGATTGATCAATAAAATATTAGTCTAGCAGTACGTGCCCAATGCGCCCGAGGGCGTGGAAAATAGTCCTTTACTTGTACGTGCCTTTCTTTATAACAACAACATAAGTCACGTGGTAGCAACAATAATCGCCTAACAACAGCATCGTTACCTTGTGTTATCCTTGAAATCACTACAGTCCAGGAGAAGAACAAATTCAGAACGATATCCAGCATATATTTACTGCAATGAAATACCATAGAAGAGGATTTACTGGTCTGTACAAGAAGGTACGCTGGAACAATTGTCCCCATGCCTCGCCATGAGAGTACCTAGCTTAGGAGGCATTGCCGGCGAGTGCCCAAGAAGTGAGAGGAGGCGACTGGAAGGCAGAGAGAGCGACAGATGGGACTAGCGATGAGCTGGCACAAAACTCAGCCAGCAGAAACAAGGCTAGAGGATTTTCCACTCTGAAGAATTATGTAGATACTTTTAGTCGGCCTAGGTTCTAATTCAACAAAGCCACTTTATTAATGGGACTAATGATGAAGCTAATAGTGAATACGGCGGACTGTAACAGGACTTGCGGACGCTAGCTATTCAAGCTAGTTACTCCAAGTCGCTGTTGCTGTAAAGCTAATTTATAAATGGGGCAAGTAATTGACGTATTCAGCGCTGTCATTTATAAGTGGGACAAGTAACTGGCGTATACTCAGCGCTTTCTGTTTATGCTCTAGTGTGTTATGATCTACCATAAATGTTTCAGCAATGTGTGTTGTCAATGTTCAGTCTTTTGCGCATTTGCTTGCTCATTTGCTAAGGTTGTCAGTCACTACATCACACAGTCACTAACTCCTTTAGTCGGTTTCTTATTTACTCACTAACTTATTTTGTTGATTGGTCATAACCTTACTAAATCGTCCAAAAACCTCATACACTAACTCGCTGACACACACGCGGCCAACACTAACAAACTCATCCAGTAGCTCAGTCAATCGCTTGCTCTTACACTCACTCGCTCAACGACCTTCTTACAAACACACTAGTCAACTCACTAAGATACTCCGTCGGTGACTCATTCCATTCACTAACTTACTTGTTCAAAAACTAATCACTTAATCACACCCTTACTCGCTCACAAAGTCACCGATCCTCTCACAAATCTACACACTTGCTTAAAGCACTAACCGAGTTGCGCAAACAAATAAACACACACACACACGCACACAACTATGTAGTTTTGTAACGACACAATCAAAGCAGCAGAGACACACATGGGAACGGATCTTGGATCTTACAAAGTTACAGGAAGGTCTGCTTCCGGCATGATTACGGCAGTTAGGTTTCTGTCTTTTAGAATGCCGGTAGATTGTTCTTCCTTCTTCTTCTTCTTCTTCTTCTTCTTCTTCTTCTTCTTCTTCTTCTTCTTCTTCTTCTTCTTCTTCTTCTTCTTCTTCTTCTTCTTCTTCTTCTTTTTCTTCTTCTACTTCTTCTTCTTCTTCTTCTTCTTCTTTTCTTCTTCTTCTTCTTCTTCTTCTTCTTCTTTCTTCTTCCTTCTTCTTCTTCTTCTTCTTCTTTTCTTCTTCTTCTTCTTCTTCTTCTTCTTCTTTCTTCTTCTTCTTCTTCTTCTTCTTCTTCTTCTTCTTCTTCTTTTGTTTTTCGTCGCCTTCTTCTTCTACTTCTTCTTCTTCTTCTTATTATTATTATTATTATTATTATTATTATTATTATTATTATTATGATTCGTCTTTCTCTACATGCACTGTAAATGGAGTGCTATTTTTGTAAGTAAAAACGTATAGATCCATTTTCGCGCCTTCAGGCGCATCGGGCGTATGGGAAGAGTATCCACATTTTTACAGTCCAATCGGCACTAGATGGGAAATGTGGTCAGGCTATTTTTGTAATATTCACTATATTATATAACTTTTGACCTTGTTATCGAAATAAAAATTTACAAAACTCGTGAAAACTAGAAAAATGCCCCCCACCCTACCCCATCCCTTTCACCCAGCCCAGTCCAGACTTCAGATTACTTGCCTTCTCCACTATTACTATAAAATAATGTCCCAGTGTTTCTCATCTTGGAGATCACTGCTATGCACGGAGAGAACAATTGCCTTACCTTAAGGATTTGTGTGCATATGTTATTTCACATGTATCATTACATTTACTTCCCACTCAGAACAGTGTTGTTATTATTATTATTATTATTGAAAATAAATAACGCCACTTGACAACCACCCCACCCCTCCCACTCTTTCTTTTTTTTTAAATAAAATGTGTTAGCGGACCTTTTTCCCACCCCCCACCACCACCACCACCACACCATTTTTACTTCAATTGCTCACAGTTGTTGGTTAATATCGTGTCTGCATTCCTGAGTCCGCTTTTTGTTAGCCACAACACACATGTGTACAAATCGAATATCTCGTTGCTTCCCATGTCTCCATTTCTTCCTAAATATTTTCTTTTAAAAAAAAAAAACTATTTTTTCAAAAATGTCTCAGGTTTCTATTTTATGAGATAACGTCGACGTCACAGCATTAACATAACAATCGCCCTGCGCCAAAGATGAAATCCAGATATTGATCGCCTTTCATTGAAGTCATAAAACATATGTAGATATTAGAAGACGCAGAATACAATGTTGAATGTATAAGCTACAGGAACACTGGGATCCGGACATCGGTCCCTACTAGTCGACAGCGTTTCGCCCCAAGAACATAACTAGCTATGCCAAATTTTTTGCATTGATATAACATATGTGTTAGATGCGTATCCTTTACAGGACGTTGCAGAATCAACCCCCAAATTTTTTGGGTTGTTGTGGTTTTTCTAGGCAAGTTTACGTCCAGTAGTTTGTCATTGCTTCTGGACGGTCAGCTTCTCTATACCACTGTCGAAACCAACGCAAGGCGCAAGACCCGCAGCTGGGATCGAACCCGGAACCCCGCATTACGAAGCACGTTCGCAACGCCAAAGCCACAGATGCCGACAAAAGATATTTAGACAGGCTAATTTCAACAGGCATATAACATATATACAGACAGACTAATTTCAACGGGCATATAACATATGTACAGACAGACTAATTTCAACGGGCATATAACATATTTACAGACAGACTAATTTCAACAGGCATATAACATATATACAGACAGGCTAATTTCAACAGGCATATAACATATATACAGACAGACTAATTTCAACGGGCATATAACATATTTACAGACAGGCTAATTTCAACAGGCATATAACATATATACAGACCGGCTAATTTTAACAGGCATATAACATATATACAGACAGGCTAATTTCAACGGGCATATAAAATGTACACAGACGAGGAGAAGTTACTTAGAGAGGGATGTCATCAAAATGGGATGGCATTGTTTGGTTGATTTAGGGAGCTGCGTGGTCTCCAGGCACGGTGTCCGCTGGAACTTTTTTTCACGTGGACTTGGACTTCCAGTAATTCCACCTGGTCTCTGTGTAGTGAGATCGGTTGCCCGTGTGTATTGCTGTATCCCTTGGCAGTTTGAAATCGAAAATAAGTAGCCTAACGGCGCTGCCCGGGCAAAAAAAAAACAACTACCTAAAGTATTTCAGTGTGTTCGTTGGTGCTACAGGGCCTGTGCACTGTGCTGAGCTTCTTGGGACTCGGACTTGAGTTAGAAGAAGACGGAAGCACTTGTGGGTTACTACCCGTGTGCAGAGATGTTGATGGGATGTTCAAACCTCAAACCTGCGTATTGGTTTATTTGCATGTGATATCAAAAGATAGGACGCCCTGGCGTCAGTTGGGCCTATGCTCCATTGGAGGAAAAAGGGCAGGAAAAAAATATAAATGATTCGGCTAATTTCTATACAATTAAATTCCCAAATCCAGGGAAGTAAAGACGGCCGACCTGATGTTAACCATAAAGGACACATGTTTCGGTTGGTGCAATAAAGACACGATCGAAGCGCCAATAACGTGAAGATTGTCCTTTCCATTTATTTGTTTATGTTCAATTTTGTTAAATCTGAAAATAACATACCGTAGATATGTAGCTGCACTACCGGACGTAGAGATATGATTTCTGAGGTGGACAGGAAATTTAAAAATACGCAACATAGTTCCCTTAAGGTTGTACTGTTTTGAAGTGCACTAGGTGTCCGGGGGGGGGGGGGGGGGGAGAGAGGAAGGGGAAGCCAGACTAAACGTTGATGTTATAGAAACTCTACAGCAGTCTGATGTATCTACGGCCGAGGCTCCCATGAAACTAAGAACCGGAAAGAACCGTAAGGAAGAAGATGACAAGGTACAGATTTGGAGAAGTATGTCAGTTTCTGCAAAAGTCCTACAAATGCGTGCACTTGGAAAGGCTCAAGCGACTTTGGCGTCGTTGCATTGGAGTTCAATCTAGTCTTTTGTGAGATTTACAACTCCCAAACCAACCATCTATACCGAAAGCTAGGTGGTATGTATACCGAAAGTGAAGTGTTATGTATAAACCATCCAACTATACCGAAAGTGATGTGTTTTATATATAAACCATCCAACTATACCGAAAGTGATGTGTTATATATAAACCATCCAACTATACCGAAAGTGATGTGTTATATTTAAACCTCAGGAGGCTGAAAGCAAAAAGAAAAACTAAATCAGACACCATCAGGAAGCTCCTGTTTGTCGATGATTGTGCCCTTTATGCCAACACAGAAGCGGATATGCAGCACAAAATCGACAAATTCAGTGATGCCTGTACAAACTTTGGGCTCACCATCAACCAGCCAGCCCTAGGGCAAAGATATATCGAGCCCAATATCACAGTGAACGGCTACAGATTAAACGTTGTCAGTAAATTTACTTATCTAGGCAACACCCTTTCACAGAGCGTCACAATTGATGAGGAAGTAAATTCAAGGATCCCTAGGGCTAGCGTTGCCTTTGGCAGATTATACAAAAATGTTGGGATCAGAAGTGGCTTAACCCTGCAGACAAAGCTTAAAATATACAGAGCAGTTGTATTAAATACACTGATGTACGCAGTCGAAATATGGACTGTGTACCAGCGCCAGGCTAGAACGTTAAACCACTTTCAAACAGTCTGCCTTTGAAAACTAAAGCATATCAGATGGCAAGACAAAGTACCTGATACCGTAGTCCTTGAGAAAGCAGCCATGCCCAGCATCCACACTCTACTGATGCAGTATCAAATTCGTTGGGCTGGTCATGCCAGATCACAGGCTCCCAGAAAAACTCTTCTATGGTGAGCTGCAAAATGGAAAACGTTCCCAAGGCGGGCAAAAGAAACGCTTTAAGGACACCTTGAAGTCTTCACTCAAAGCATTTGGGATGAATGACACCAATTTGGAAGCTGCCTTTCAAGAGCGAAATGCATGGCGTGCAGCTCTACACAAGGGCGCGGCTACATGTGAAGCAAACAGAACAGCAAGACTTATTAAGAAAAGGATTGACAGAAAGGTGACTGCAGGCGATTCCCTCCCTGGCACAATGCTCATTCCCTGTCCTCACTGTCCAAGAACTTTTCGGGTTCGCATCTGCCTCCAGTCATCTTCGTTCTCATACTTGATGAAAAAGAGTGGTCATCATCATCTTGATGGACAACACACATATATAAACCATCCAACTATACCGAAAGTGATATGCATACATAAGGGCGTGGAGCATTTTGGGCAAGTTACATCATTACACATTATACATGTCGTCCCCTTGTGGGATTTAATTTTTTAAATTTTATTTTGAAGTCCCACCTCGGCTTCTGCCGGGGGCCCTAAATAAATCCTGGCCATAAATATGGCATAACAGCTAACGGGGTTTCCGGGACGTCGCCACTGGTAATCCTCATCCGCATGGTGGCACTTTGTGTCACCGGGCGTTAATCACTTGTGTGATGTCCTGGTGGGGTACAACTTACCTACCTACTTTTGGAAAAGGGCTCATCAGAGGTGCCAGTAATAACATGTTGATGAACCACTGGTTTAAACGGTCTCAATAAAAGGGTCCAGTTTAAGACGGTGACGCATCGAGCATATGATGCTAGGCTTGTATTTGTATAGGATGTGGTCATCACCACAGCGGCTACCTGAACTGTCCAGCACATTACCTAGTTCTCATTTTAGGCTGTGTCTATCTGGCAGGCAAGGTAATAATGTTTTCTGCTGCCCCGGTACGGATTGGAGCCCAAGACCTTAGAACCGGCTAGTTAGGGTCTAGTTACTACACCACCGTTGCTCCCATCTGGGTTAGACTGTCTAGTTAAAGCGGAAAACTTTTTGCCGGACAGTGGTCAGTATATAATTAAAAAAATAGATCAATGACCTACAGCATAAGTCAATACATATAATGGCTGTAGACATATTGCGATTGGGCGTACTTTACAGTAATGGGATGAAGCAATTATTATTTATTTATTTTTTTTAATACGATTTTTAAATAGACGATATCTGAATTTTGATATAATTGTATTCTCTGACAACCCTTTGTCAATGTTTAAATGATGTCTTCCAGTCGTCTGTTGTTCTTGGTCTGTAACTGGTTCTTATTCAATAAAATCAATAAAAAATGTTCAGAGTACGCTCTTGTCTGCTCGGCACTTCTCAATGTCCCTCTGCCTCCTGCTATTTTCGTGCGTGACGCCCGGCTGCTTCTTCTCGACTGTCACGAGCTCGCAAACACAGTGATTCTAGATTGTGTCACCAAACCGTGTTAGCTTGTCACCTAGCGACTTTTTCTTATGTTTACCGTAAATTTTTTTTTTACAAAGTACACCCTCCAGCTTGCACCACGACACTCTATCGCTTGCGGGTTGAAACTTGATCTTCGTCCACATTTCGTCAGATATCCGAAAAAGTGCGCTCCGTGATAGACGTGATAGACGTCTTGGGCCTCTGAGGCGAGTGGGGTTTACCCTGCCTCGTTGTTTCCTGATGACTCATCAGCTACAGGAGTAGCTATGCTCCGACACTTACTGCAAACCCTCGCATTCCTCCTTCCGGTATGCGTTTTCAGACCATGCTAGTCCGTGAAGCTTCTCCTAAATCCAGCCCTGCCGTTAGGCAGAAATCTTAGTCCGGGGACTGTCGGGGTCGTTATCGTTGGCATCAATAGTAGTGGGTCCTTTATTCTCCCTCCCTTTCAGAGGACCCTGAGGGCATCTTTCATTGTTTGTTTTTGAAATCTGAAGTATTATACTGAGTTAGGGGTGATCGGCCCAGTCCTCAGTCGACACTCAGTTGTCGGGGCGCCAGTCTTTCTAAGGCGTCAAAAGGTCTGTCCAGATCGTCACCAGTCTATCCTGGTTGTTAGTGGAGTAGCCGGGTACAATAAAAAGAACTCCACAGGGCAGCATACGCCGCAGGGGTCCACCGATCATAAGTAAAATGATCACCTCGTCGAAGATTGTTTCGACCCATTACTCTCTAGACAATCTAGAAAGGTAGTCGACCTGGGTCATGACTCCAGGCCCCAAACTTTCCCTGCTGCCATTAATCGGACTCTCGGAAAGGGACAAGACGATATGGTGACTTTGCTAACAGGTACTGTGATATTTGGTATTATCATTGAGGCTGCGTTAGCAAATTAGCCGTCTACCTTCACGACCAAAGTGACAAGCTTACGGCTGGCTCATCGGACAGGTGTTAGACTTTGGCATTTGGCAGAGAGACACTGGTAGACATTTGTTCATTTCCGCTATGGGGCCCGGACCAGTCTACACAAGCCCATCCTTCACGACGTTGCCTAAATTGCACTCGTGCTAACTTCGTACACTAGCAGCGGCTAGAGGAGCTTTCGAATCAACATGAACTAGAGACATCAAACCTTGGACTTCCCGACCAGCCTGCACTGCTCGAAAGCTAGCAGGCCTGTTGCAGGTGACTCGTGTATAAACGAGACTTCAGCTCTTTCAGATACTTTGAATCGTAGACGCAGCTGAGACTGGTTCCTTTAGTACCGTAGGATTTTTGTCCTTGCTAACGTGAAATTTGTTACCATAATTTTACCTTTACGGAAAGATTCTGGATTTCTGAGGCTTGAATTGATTACAACACCCTTCAAACACACAATGCAACCTTTTCAGAATAATGCGGGCATGATGTTCACTGCACGTTATGATCGTCGTATCATCCATAAATGAACACAGTGGCTGGAATCCAGTGATCCCCAATTTCAAGGCCCTGACGGACGCCGGCAGCCCAATCTAACATTACCTGCATGGCCATAACGATCAGTATTGGCGAAATAGTACACCCCATTACTATCCCAACCTGGAGCTCGGTCCATCTCGTGGTAAACGTGGGGGGTCGGGAGGGGGGGGGAGAAGCGTATGGCAAACTTTGAAAAATATTGCTCAATCATTTCAGTGATCGGGAGTCGCCGTGGCGTAGCGGCTAGAAGTTCGCGTGCGGATCGGAAGGTCGTGGGTTCGCTCCCTGACGGAACCGGACTTTTTTCAAAAAATGACTTCGACTCCCAGGTCTTTGGTGGCTACCGGGTGCAGTCCCGGGAAGTAAAGACTGTCGGCGTGATGCTGACCACATCACCCATCTTGTGCCGATAAGTCTAAAAAAATATAGGTTCAGCCCTATAATCCCTATAGGCCCTATACGCCTAAAGGCGTGGAAAAGGGACCTTTACTTATTTCGGTGATCTGCGTCGGTAACGTGGAACATGCGAGGGGCATACCACAGTAGTTTATGCGGTACCGAAATACAGGCGTTGGCGAGGTCCGACCATATTACGTCCAGTTTCATTCTCTATCAATACTATCATTATGGCCAGAATCACAGCGAATTCTAGCACAAATTAAACAAAAAAATCAGATACAGCCGGGAGGCATGGCAACATACTGTTCATGTGTTGTGATTATTCAGCGGAAAATATATTTCGTGTACACGAAGAAATTGCTGAAATTGCTGACGATGAATGTATGTATAAGATATCAATTTCATTCGCTTGGGCAAACGTTTTATGGCTATTTCCAGAAGTTTGTTTGGAATGTTACTTTCTGTAAGCTTCATCACCATCATATGCCCTGCTGATAGCGTGGGCCGTCTTGGTACCCCACTCACACGATCACCAGAACCTCGGATCCGGTCACTGCTCTTGTTCCACCGCTTTTTCATGTTCCTATGCCATCAAAGCTGTTATCTCTTTCTCTTCGCATGGCTCCTTTCCCATCAAGCTGTCACCAAGTTCTACAGTCTATTTTTTCCCATTTTTCTATATTAAATTAAACTGTCTATGTAATTTCTCAAATAACTGTACTGTTTTCATCTATGTCAAAGAGCAAAATAAAAGGACTGACTCAGCTTATTCTTTAGGAATTTCGGGCAAACCCGATTAATTACTAGCATTGGCAAACATACCATTCTTTGTCTTGTTGGTTACTATTTCAGTAAACTATTTTCAGTCCATTATAAGAAAAGATGTATACTCTTATCCATGAACAAACGTTTCTGCCGTCGGACAGCCTGGTTTTCAAGGGAAGATAAGAGTGTCTCTATTTGGCAGTGTCTGCCGTTGACGCAGAAAAATTCATATTTACTGTAATTTCAGTGGCGTCTGTGGCTAAGGCTTTGCGAGGTCCGACTCGTAATCCAACGTACCGCGATCGAAACCCACTGCGGGCTGCGTTGATTTTTTTTTTTTTTTGTGGTATGGGACGTCGCAGGTCGACCCATCCTCAAATGGTTACCAGGATGGGGGGAAGTAAAGACGGCCGGCATATTCTGAGCACATTAGCCACCGAGTGCCGATTGGTCTGTAAAAATATGGGACTCTCTGCTTATAGACCCGATGCGCCTTAGGTTTTAAAAGGAATCTTTACTTTACTTTTACAGTAATTTCGGGGAGCTTGCGGAATTGTTATCTTCATCTTCTTGTACGAGTAATAATTATTGCTATAGAAAGCCGTTCGTCTCGTACTTTATGGAAATATACCTTGTTAGGTGTGTATTGTGTGTGCATGTACGAGTGTAGGGGGAGGGGAAAGACAGGTTTAAAGATTTTAAAAAGCCATTTTGATGGAATCTCTGACCACATTCTTAAACGAAATACTATTTCTACATAATAAATAAATTTAAATAACTAGCGGGATTAAATTCAGACTGAAAAAACGTTGCGTCACATTTTCTAGACATTTTGTAGTGAGTACTGGCAACAGGACTTTTCTAGACATTTTGTAGTGAGTACTGGCAACAGGACTTTTCTAGACATTTTGTAGTGAATACTGGCAACAGGACTTTTCTAGACATTTTGTAGTGAGCACTGGCACTCTTCTGTTTTTCGGAAAAGCATTCCCGCCAGTTAGACACGTATTCCCAAACTCATGACATTGGCCAACACGGCAGTCATTATGGACAGGAATTAACTGTTCTAATTTGGTTATATCTCGTTGGGGTAGAAAAATAGTGAACACCCCTTGTGTGTCTTGCTTAGAACATTTTGTCCAAGCACTTCAATGACAAAACAGGTAACGACAAGGCAGAGAGAAGTAGACAGCGATATAAGTAAGATGATTACAAAGTAGTTAACCAATGGCAGTCACACTTGGTGTACTACAGCACGAAAAATGGAGCATTTTGTAGATCCATTGCAGTTAACGTTCATTGTGGTGATTGCGCCGAATTAATTGATTGAACACTGCACACTTCAACCCGCAGTGACTGGTATGGTACCGCCTTTACAGCTTATTAGATTTACCTTTTAGATGAATTGCCATTATCTGACAAGTTCATGTCTGTACTAGGAATTCGGTGAGCCTGCCGAGTGATACCTAAAGATTTCAGCAGCCTCAAAATACAGACAGACACCACAAGAATGGAAATACAAAGAACGAAGTAAAAACTGCTTCGGGCACAACATAGGAGTCTGGTCATATTGTAAACAAAACTCTTAGCTGTCTAGCCAGCGGTTTTGAACCTAGATGATGTGACCCCTAGTGGAGCATAAGGAAGATTTAAGTGGTCGTCAGTTTTGAAGCTCAGTGCACTTGTACTTGCAATAATCTGTCGTACTATTTGTTTATTTATCTTTAATTCCACTATGAATAAAATAATTTTTTTTTTTACTCGTTATACAACAAAACGACAAGAAGGTTTTTACTTTCATAAGCAGTTTGTACTAGGGCTGTACCGAATATTCGCTTCGTATTCGCTTCAGGGCCGAATTGTGGACTTATTGACTATTCGGTATTCAAAGCAAGAATAGTTGCGGTTGGGCCGAATACGAATAGTAGTTACCTTACACCCGCTTCTGCATACATGGCCCTAATGCTAACAACATGGAACGATTGGTTTTGTTGAAAGCTAATGCAGCTGTCATGCATTAACTAAGCTGTCAGTGACAATTTCCAAGTTTAGTTACTTGTTATAAGACTTAGAATTCTTTCATTCCTAGTTATTAGTTATTACAGACTGGCTGAAGGATGCAAAACATAAAATGTTTTTAAATTTTTACTATAATACTAACTAAACATGGAAAGAATATAAACTCCAGCCACATCCAAGTTGAAAATATGAAAATCAAACGAACGGAAACATGTAAGTACTTGGATGCAAACTTCAGCTGCTCCAACATGCCGAGAGAAGAAATACAATCTAGAATACAATCTAGAAATAAAGTATACTATGCCCTTCAACATCTTCTAAAGTCAAAGAGTCTGTCTCGCAACACCAAGATCAAAATATATAAAACGTTGATAACACCAGTCGTTTTATATGGCTCTGAAACTTGAAGCAGAAATAAAAAGATGAGGCCTTATTTCAGGTTTTTAAAAACAGTCTTACGACAAATCTTTGGACCCATCAAAGATGCTAACAGCGGGGAAAGGAGAGTGAGAAGCAACAACGTAACACATAATATGTTTAAATCACCATTGATCACTGGCGTCACGAGGGCTAATAGACTAAACTGGGTTGGGGCATATTGAAAGAATGTCAGAAGACAGAAGTAAAACTGTATACACATGAGAGAGGAATGGGCGTAGACCACGAGGCAGACAAAAAAGAAGATCGAGAGATAATGTCTAGGCCAAACCTGCAAACAACTGGTGTCACAAATTGTGAAGAGAAGGCCAGCCAGAGAGATGAAGGGAGACGAGTGATATCTGCAGCAGTAAACCTCAATCAATGGCTCAGAATGATAAAGAAGAAGATGACTATTCTGTGCTACTTTATGTGAAGCAAAAGTTCAGCGTACATTTCACATTATGAATGCGTTTTTTTTTTTTTTTCATTTTGTCATACACTATACACTATTCGTATTCGTGTTCGTATTCGGCCGAATAGTTGGTCCCGTTATTCGTATTCGGCCGAATAGCGAAAATCACTATTCGGTATAGCCTTAGTTTGTACAGCAGGTATTAGTAAAACAAAATAGTGTCAACCATAACACTGATATGTCGGCATTAAATTAGCATTTGTTTAGTGCTGGGGATGTTTTCACCTAGCTCTGTTTTACCGTCGTAGGATTGGGGGAAAAGGGGGTGGGGGGGATGAGGGTCACTTGTCATATGTTGACGAGAGTGCCAACTGAAAAAAAAAAGTTGAAAACCACTGCTCTAGACAAGCAGACAGATAGACAGATTGAGGGCAGAGAAGAATGGAAATTATGTAGTCGGGAGACAGTAGCCGGACTGAATAAAGGATCTCCAAGTATATTCGTGTAGACTACAGGGAGTCGCTGTGGTTAGCGCTTGCCTATCAGTTATGTTTCTTCTTCTCCTCCTTTTTATTCTTCACGTTCACTGGCTGTAAACTCAGGCGGAAAGTTCTGGCTGTTCGTCCACTTGTCGACTATAGTCTTGTTTCAGAACCTGAATGGTGCGTGCAGATCCGTTTAAACAAATCTGATTCATTTGTATGCAGACGTCTGGTTATTTGCCTCTCAGGCACATGCACCACGACTTCAGAGGAAGCGCCAAATTAGTTGACTCTTACGACATGTTTTTTTGGGTAGGCAGTGAATCTGTTATTGTTTCCCCACAATGGGGACCAGGAACTCACAGAGGGTTCTGCTAGTTCATATGCCTAGGGTTGGAATTATCATCAATGCAGCCATTAAATTGTTGTACTGGGCTCCCAGAACGACTCGGCCTCAGATGGGCACCGGGAAAAAATGGTTGCGTGTGTTGACCACATCCTCACCGAGTGCTGATTCATCATCATCATCATCATTGATGATCAGCAGGTCCGTTACAGAACTGCTGCATGCCTCAACGTTTCTCATTCTCTGGCAAATTCTCCAACCCTGTGTGCCGTCATAGACAACACATCTTGAATATCTCATATCCACCTTCGCGGAGTTCTATCTCAAATTCCAGAAACCGTACTCTTCTTCAGCGTTCTCTCTAGGCCACAATAACGTTTAACAAGGTCAAAATCCCCCAGCATTGGGACGGGATGCTGTGTACGAGCCAATTCTCCTACATGCTCAGATCATGTATGATGTCGATGTTTTCTTCTTCTTGATCCATGTTTTTAAAAAAAATGTTTCTGTGGCATTTCCGTTCAAAATCTTTCTTTTACAGTTTATAAGCACAGATAATGTGGTAGTCTTTCCTTGCTTTCCATATTCACATGGCTGAGCACCTCTGCCATCTGTGGATCTTTTAGATTACCAAGGTAAGTGAATACTGTGTGAATACAGCAGATAGCAGCGAGTGGTATCAGCTTAGCCCGGAGGATTCCCAAGACACCTAGCTGCGTGTCAATCCTCAACAGCGAGGAGAAGCAGTTGGGATTCTTCCATTCATAGAAAAGTCAGGTGAGGATGGAATACTCCAGGCTCTAGGAGTACTTAGGGATTAGTAAAAAAAAATATTAGTCTGGCACCATAAGTCCAATATGAGAACTGTATGAAAACGACTGTTAACGTTATTCATTCATTCAGTAGCATGTCCCTCGCGGAACCTCGCTGCCATAACAACCCTCCTGAAAACCTTCCTATCCTGAGCAAGATGTCCTGCGTCTGATACACCCATCTGGAGATCATCTGCCACATCCTGCACCCATCTTCTCCTTGGCCTTCCTCTTCCTCTCTTCCCAGGCATCAAATAAGGTAAAGTGGGTAAATAACTGAAGAAGGAAGAGAGACGAGGAAGAAGAGCGAGGTGGGGGTGGGGGAATGTGATTATGATAATGGTTCGATGATGATCATGATGTGATGACGATGATGATGATAATGATGATGATGGTGATGAAAAAGAAGAAGAAGAAGAAGAAGAAGAAGAAGAAGAAGAAGAAGAAGAAGAAGAAGAAGAAGAAGAAGAAGAAGAAAAAGAAGAAGAAGAAGAAGAAGAAGAAGAAGAAGAAGAAGAAGAGGAAGAAGAAACAGAAGAACAAAAAAAAGAAGAACAGAATGAAAAAAAAGAAAGAAAGAAAGAAAGAAAGAAAGAAAGAAAGAAAGAAAGAAAGAAAGAAAGAAAGAAAGAAAGAAAGAAAGAAAGAAAGAAAGAAAAGAAAGAAAGAAAAGAAAGAAAGAAAGAAAGAAAGAAGAAAGAAGAAAGAAAGAAAGAAAGAAAGAAAGAAAGAAAGAAAGAAAGAAAGAAAGAAAGAAAGAAAGAAAGAAAGAAAGAAAGAAAGAAAGAAAGAAAGAAAGAAAGAAAGAAAGAAAGAAAGAAAGAAAGAAAGAAAGAAAGAAAGAAAGAAAGAAAGAAAGAAACAAGCAACAACAAAAAACAAACAAACAAACAAAAGAAAACTATGATGTCAAGTACTGAAATCAAAGTAGGCGTGATGCTGACCACATTACCCATTTTGTTCTGATTGGTCAATAAAAATATAGGTCTAGCCCTATATGCCCTATACGCCTGAAGGCGTGGAAAAGAAACCATTACTTTTTTAAACTGGAAGCAGGAAGATAATTCAAGTCTATATCCACTTTTCAGACGTAGACGAAAAAATGATATACACCACTATGTTATCGGGAGCCGCGTCAATGTAGCGGCTAGACGCTCGTCTAGGGATACAAAGGTCATGAGTTGCAATCCGCATGGTGCCGGATTTTGTTCAAACATGACCTTGGCTCCCAGATCAGTCAAGCTTTAAATAGGTTCCCAAAAAGGTTTTTGAGAAGTAAAGGCGGCCGGCCTGATCTCATTACCCTTCGAGGGCGGGATTGGTCGATACAATATAAGTCTACCCTCACAAGCACCAGGCGCCAGAGGCTTGTCAAAGGCCTTTTTTTTAAACGAACGAACGAACCCACAAACTTTTTGTTTTCAAAGAGTTAAGAATTGGGCACGCAGACCCGTCAAACATTCTGCCCTTACAATCCCTCTTTGCATACAATTATTCATTCGTAAATCATTTCATAGTTAATAATAAAGCTGATAAGAGGTGACTCACGTGTTATTAAAAAAATTATAATGCAAGAATGGAGTGTCCATCTTAATCAAATTCCTGCCTGCGGCAGACATGGGCGATCATGACACTTAAATTATCTGTCAGTTGTTATTGTCATGTTTTCAGAACTTGTTTATGTGGATCCAGATTTGGAAACATCGGTATTAGAATCATAGTTTTATCGGCTGACAGGCTGTCGAGTTTTAATTAAATAACTACAACACGGTATCATATTATTTTTGGTCGATATCAGTCTGATTCTCTCGCTTCATTTCTGTCTTACTTGTCTGTCTATTCGTCCATTCATCCATTCATACATCCATCCATCAATCTATTCAGCTATTCATCCCTCCATCCATCAATATATCCGTCCATTCATCCATCCATCCATCAATCTATTCATCTATCCATCCATCCATCAATCTATCCATCCATCAATCAATCTCTCCGTCCATTCATCCATCCATCCATCCATCAATCTATCCATCCATTTATCCATATATTAACAATTGTACTTATTATTGCTTTATCATTATGATAGAGATATACTCGCCCTGATAATATAAATATACTGTAGGCCTACACAAATACATAAATAAAATGTTAATGAATTTGACCTTTTGGATGGAAAACAAAATACGATTATTGTTTGGAATGGGAGTCGCCATCCATTATAACATCATGCAATGCCACTTCGGTTAATTGATGTTCTTATGATTCACCGGCACTCTCTTTTTCCTATGCTATTTGTTTTGTTTGTTGTTTTTACCCCGAAAGTTTCCAAACATTTCTTTGTCAAATAAATTAATGCGCTGATTAACTGTACTGATGAAAACCTGCATCAGTGCCCAAGTTAACAGCCGCTTCTCATATCAGCTCATGGAACCGGCCCATGGAACAGCAACTCCTTATGTCAGCTCATGGAACCGGCCCATTGAACAGCAACTCCTTATGTCAGCTCATGGAACCGGCCCATTGAACAGCAACTCCTTATGTCAGCTCATGGAACCGGCCCATTGAACATGTCAGCTCCATGGAACCGGCCCATTGAACAGCAACTCCTTATGTCAGCACATGGAACCGGCCCATTAAACAGCAACTCCTTTTTTCAGCTCATGGAACCGGCCCATTAAATAGCAACTCCTTATGTCAGCTCATGGAACCGGCCCACCATCTATCTTTTTTTTTTTCGTCTGAAGAAACTTCTTCTATTTTTCAGCTTTCTTTTCTTTATAAAGCTCAAGTAACCCTTGCAGTGGGTGATCGGTTCCATTATTCGCCTCGTCGACAACGTCGAAAGAGGGGTGAACATTGACTTTTCGGGTGAATATCAAAAAAGTGAAAAACCGAAACGAATTTAAAAAAAAAAATTTATATGGGTTGGAGGAATTTTTTAGTGCCACTGTATTATAATCAAAATGTACAGTGGTGGGGAGTATGACTACATAGAACACTTCGCAAAGTAAATCTTTAACAGCGATGATGGTTTTTATTTTTATTTATTTAATTTTTTTTTTTTTTTTTTTTTTTTATTATTTAAGCGGACATCTCTTAACCCAAAGGCAATCATTATGCTCCCTGGTTTTACTCCCTTTTTTATATCTCCTTTTGTGCAGCACTGTCCATAGCATCCTATTATGCTCCTTTTCCCCATAACACAAAGCCTGGGGTTGTTGTTGTTTTTTTTTTAAACTATATGATTTTCGTGCAGCATAATTCTCTATAGAACTTGGCTTTGTTTACTCGAAAGGAACAAAGCATCAGCTCGATTATTTTACCTTTATTTTCGACACTAATGCTAGCTTTGAATCAACGTTTTGCTTTGTTCAGTTAGAGTACCTAAATTATATTTCAGTCTCTCTTCTTTTGTGGGCTCTGTGGCTAAGTCGATGCGAACGCTTCGTAATGCCGGGATGCCGGGTTCGATCCCATCTGAGGGCAATGCGCCTTGCGTTGGTTTCGACAGTGGTGTCAAGAAAGCCGACCGTCCAGAGAGTAATTTGCCTAGAAAAACCACACAGCAGCCAGGGGCTGTTGGGGTTGGTTTTGCAACGTCCTGTAAATGATACGCAACTAACCGTATCTCTTCTTTTATGCACACTGCTATTACCACATGGTTCAGCATAGAACTGAAGAGGTGAATTCTTCTTTGGTAGACACTGTCGTATTCTGCGGGACTGAAACAACAGACTTGTTGACTGTGTTACAGCAGACGATATTTTCGGAACAAGAAGTTGTTAAACGAATGCTCCTTTTGTAGTGTATCGACAGATCGATACTAGCATTAACGAAAAGTGGAGAAAGCTGAAGAGCTTTTACGAATTAGCGGGAAAGGAGCAGAGGGTTTGGTTGATAGTGGGCGCATAGGGTAAAAACTGGACGGGCTTTAGTCAGCTAATCTGGTAATTTTAGTTTCAGCTTTATAGCAAACGGGTCACCCATAGTTGCTCCTCTTCTGTGCCAACGAAAAACACACAGAATGCTTATCACAGTCCCTTTTGGAAAGATTGACAGACTGCTGTTTCAGTATATCTAGCATACACACGGATTAAAAGCATACGGTAGACATCCGAAGTGCTAACACAAACAGTCCGACATTAGAAATGCAGTTCATCATGGATGGTAGCAGAAGGCATCAACAGATTAGCAGTTGCACACGCGATCAATTTTATTCACACAGTGACACCACCAATATTGCGACAACAGGCATGGCGCCATTTTCTGAATCTACAATTCACACCATCACATTAATCACAGTCGAAAAACATTCCAAATGAATTCCGCAGCTGACAGTGTGACGCCATGCACTCAACTCAGAAGCTGGGCGACGAAACTATATCCTTTCAGTCTACAAATGGAGCAAAAATGCAACGGCCACCGTCTGGCAGGAGCAAGAAAGAAAAAAAAAGGAAAAAGGATCCTTTACTTTACTCACTTCTTCTAAAAGGCGACACTGAAAATCTAACCTTACTTGTTTGATACCAAACGCGATGTTTGTCTTCTGGATTCTACTCATCAAGACGCAGACATTTAAATTCATTCTTCACATCTTCGTTAAAAGTACAGGCATATTTTTGTCCTGGCAAATCTAAGCGTTACCCTAGTGGCCACTACTTTACGCGGCACCTCTTTTCCTTCTGGTTTCTATCCCCAGTGGAGCATAGGCCCTCAACCAATTCGCACTAGCTCGTTCTATCCTTCGCCCTTTCATGCAATTCTACCTATGTCTTTCCCATCTTTTTAACTTACCTCTCCAGCTTCTTTTTCTCTGCGATTTGGTCTGCTTTATTTCTACGACCCAGTGGGTTTCAGTGCAAAGAGATTCTCGTTAAATTGTTGTCATATTTTCTGACCGTGTGTTCTTTCCAACGTTTTTTCTTTACTTGGTCCATTTGAACTTGTTTAGTTCTCTCCCAAAGCTCTACATAGTTTCTGTCATACTATTTATTTCCCTCTATTCCGAGCAGGCACCAGTTAACAAATGATTGTAGTTTACGAGCAACTGTTTTACTAGTTTCCCGTGTTTCCTCTCCGTACTGCAGTACTGATTTGACATCATATTTAAAATGTTATGTTTAGCTCCAGTTTTAATTACTTGAAACCTCCAAAAATTTCCAAACGCTGTAAAAGCTGCTCTTGTCTTTTGTATTCGTATTTCAATATCTCTGTCAGTTAATCCATCTTTATCTACATTACAGCCCAAACTGGTTATGGCTCCGTATTTTGGAGTTGGGTATCACTACAAAGACCAGATTACTAAATGCCTGGTTTATCCTAATTATCTTTTGTCTTTCCCTTATGGATTGTCAGACCTATCTGTTGTGATCTCGCATTAAGTATATTTAAAATATCTTACATCTGATTCCGTGAGTGGGACAAAGGAGAAATAGTATCAGCGAAGTCCAGATCACCAGGCTGTTTTGAATGAGTCCATTCTATCCCATTCCTGATTTTAGTTGTTGCTGTCGTCATAATCCAGTCTATTGCCAATAAAAAAAGAATTCTTTCCCTAAAGAAGAACTGCACATTTCTTTACTTGTTGCTAGCTAAGCTAATGATTTTCTATAGGATCTAATATTCTTCAAAGAGATTCCCTATCAATGCTGTAAAAAAGCGTGGCCTTAGTCTATGAATACAATGTAAAGAGGTGAATTCAGTTCAATGCTTTGCTCTATGAATATTGGTCAGTATTTTCCGCTTCTTATATTTGGTAGTCATTCACACGACTTACCTGTGTGAGAGCTTGTGAGCTGAGTACTTTCCCCTTTGTTGCTGTTGTGGTTTATGTCAACAAAGGCTCCGACCGAAATCCCTACTTGTTGCGTATATGTACGTTGTTTCCCTACCCCCTTTCGTTAACTTCTTGGTCGCAGTACAATGAGTTATTTAATTACCTGGCACATTTCGTTTTACCTTTGCGTGTGCATTACTTCTGTTTGCATCAACAAATAGGCGTCAACAAATGATAGGTAGCAGAGTTAGGCGAGCTTGGTTGCTTGGTATGCTGTGATTTTGTGAAGTCCTAATCGGTCTGTGACCCATCAGTCCATATTCTTCCTCGGGCTCTGTGTGTTTTCATTTTCATATTTTCTGCTTTCACTAGTATCATTGGACTCATTCACACTAGCTGGCAGAACCATTTGAGTCTTTGTATCTCAATAAATGTATCGATTTATATTGTTTCATTAGTTCTCTTTATCTTTTCATCTCTGGCTACTGTCTGCTTTGGTTGTGTTTATAGTTTTTCTCAAAGATCATTTCTCCTAAAGTACATACGTCAGACTGTCTCAAGATACACTACTGATCCATCACGAAGCAGTTATACTTTAGGAAAATGTCACAGAAGCAATTTCCGTCAAAGGAAGTCGTTAAACGAATGCTCCTGTTATGTGGGCATCAACAGATCAATATTAGCAGTAACCATTAACGTAGTCCGCGAAGATATTATGGTATTAAATAAATCTATACTGCATAAAGCAACTGAGTGAGAGACGTTTTTTAAGCAGCTTTCACCTGAACAGCATTGGCTATTTACCATCTGACAAAGGTGAGTGAGTTCAACTCCGCCAGGACCGTACAATGAGCGACAAACACCTAGTGAAAAAAAAGTGCCTTTTCGGATGAGAATCCCCCAGGCGTCAATCACAGAAACGCCGTTCAACCGTTAGGTTATACTTGGGTCCCCGACGTCAACCGGAGTTAGGTTTTGAAATAACAAAAAAATTGCATCCCATACTGGGACGGGTTTTAAAAAGTGATTCGTCTGTCGTTTAAACCCACCAGAACCATACCACAAGCAATCTACACCTGGTGACACAAAGTGCCACCATTGGGACGAGTATCACCCAAGAACAAGTCCCAGAAACCTTTGAAACTGTTAGATTACATTAGGGTCCCCGACAACAGCCAGGGTGCTTTAAAATAACAAAATTGTGCTTTATACCGAGGCGGAAATTTCCTAACCGGGATGTATCAGTGATCCTTGCTGCTTGCTCGCTTGTTGTACCCCACTAGGACATCACACAAGTGATAAAAACTCGGCGAAACAAAGTGCCACCATGCGGATGATGATCACCCTTGGAGTAGTCCCAGAAACTCCTTTCAACCGTTGTGGCCACAATTAAATAACTACAACACGGTATCATATGATTTCTGGTCGATATGAGTCTGATTCTATCACTTCGCCTGTATATCTGTCTGTCTATCCGTCCATTCATCCATTCATACATGAATCCATCAATCTATCCATCCATTCATCCATCCATCCATCAATCTATCCATCCATTCATCCCTCCATCCATCAATCTATCCATTCATTCATCCCTCCATCTATCAATCTATCCGTCCATTCATCCATATATTAACTTATTATTGCTTTATCATTATAATAGAGATATACTCGCCCTGATAATATAAATATACTGTAAGTAAAAAAGTAAAGATCCCTTTTCACGCCTTTAGGCGCATCGGGCATATGGAAAGAGCACCCATATTTTTACAGACTAATCGGCACTCGGTGGGTAATGTGGTCAGCATTACGCCGGCCGTCTCTATTTCCACATGACAGCCTCCAGGTACCCATTTGAGGCTGGGTGGACCTGCGACGCAAATACATAAAAATAATTCTAAGTGAATTTGACCTTTTTGATGAAAAAAAAAAGAATACGATTACTGTTTGGAACATCATCCATTATAACATCAAGGCCCCCGGCAAATGCCAGGGTGGGGCTTCAAATAACGAAAAAATGAATCCCACAAGGGGATAACGAGTTTAATATCAGTTATCCTGGCTCAAACTACACAGCCTCCAACGGTATTTAGTGTTGAAATTGATCTGTAGATTAGTATAGGGCACCTATGCTCTTGATCTCCAGGAACACCCAACATACCCATGATTTAATACTCTAATACGGCACTTGCTGTTGTTATCCTATAGAAACAACTCTTTACAACGACAGTCGTGCATCAGCCATACAATGCTAAAATCATAGTTGTAATAAACAGTCGGCCATCGGTAGGGTTGTGGCCTTTTACCTCCTAAAGAATTACTTAGGACCCAGTCTAAGCTAGGTCTACTAAAAAGTCAATGTCAATTTTAGCGAGAAAAAAAATCTTTACTATGAGGATTTGAACCTAAGATTGACGGGTCGGTAAGCCTCTACAGTCCTGTAGCTCCTTGTTATCACATGTCTTCTTCTTCTTCCTCTGCACTTCATCCCTCAACGGAGCATACGCCCTCAGCCAACAAACGCCGATTCGTTCTATACTTTGTTATAGCGTGCAGCTAATCCCATGTCCTTCCCATTATTTTAACTTCACTTTCTAGCCTTTCTTACTGAAGATGAAGAAGATAACATTAAAGAAGATTTCTATGATCTCCTTAAGAATATTGTTAAGTAAACTTTAAAAAAAAACGGCCAATTGATTGCCTTATGAGATTTCAATACAAAAATAGGAAGAAAAAACAGCTTTGAAAATGCAGCTTGAATGGAAAAACTACATACAGTTTCAAGTGATTATGGGTGGAGATTATTCAACCTCGCAGTAGCCAAAAGACTATATATGTAAGCAGCACCGGATATCCCATGTCCTTCCCATTATTTTAACTTCACTTTCTAGCCTTTCTCCGCGTTTTTGTCTATCTTTATGTCTCTTTGGGTTCCAGAAAGAAGACATTCAAGTTAAATTGTTCTCATCTAACGCCAGCCTGTCTTTTAAGCTCTTGATTCACTGAAATAAATTTAGTTCTCTCCCAAAGTTCAGCATTTGTGATTCAATCATAACATTAAATTGCCTCTACTCTGTGTCCTATATTATTTAGTAATTCACAAGACTCTCCTCTGAAGAGGTTGGTGACCTGAGTCCTTTGCCCCTTGTTGTTGCTGTTGTGGTTTATGTCGAGAAATGTTCCGACCACAACGTCTTTTTGTTGTGAATGTCTACGATGTTCCTCTTCCCCCTTTCTCTCATGTGTTGGGGACATTTCAGTGAAATAATGTATT
This sequence comes from Candidula unifasciata, assembly GCA_905116865.2. Classification (NCBI taxonomy): domain Eukaryota; kingdom Metazoa; phylum Mollusca; class Gastropoda; order Stylommatophora; family Geomitridae; genus Candidula; species Candidula unifasciata. The sequence goes on from CAJHNH020004973.1 coordinate 25,318, forward strand.
GCCTAGCAATTTAGACAGTCCAGGAATACAAGTTGTCACACGTAAGTAAAGTAAATTAAAGGTATAGTGTTCAAGCATAATTATGACTGAATTACCGTATAACAGTAGCCGGTACGACCTGTTTTCAGGTACACCGAATGTTGGGCGTCGTATACCAAATCTGACATCCCATATTGTGCCAACGGCTTCGAACAGAGAAGCACATTGGGAAGGACACTAGCCTTTTCCTAGGAAGAGGAAATGCAACCTGAAAACGTTGTGTTATGGTAGACCAGGCCATTAGCCTTAGCCCGCAGCTTGTCTAGGAGAGAAGCTCTGACAGGTGAATAGATAGAGCACTGCACTTCTGAATTGGCAGCTTCTGCAGCCTGCTTTCTTCCAAACGAACTGGTGTTAACTTTCCTTTGGAGTAAACAAGGTAGGTTGGGAGAGGGTCATGCAGGGCAACATATGGTCTCTACAATACTGCCCAGGCTTTGAGCTATAGAGGATGAACATCATTCCTGACCGTAATTGGTCGCGGAAATAAATCGAGAGGCAGCAGTTACGGCGGATAAGTCCTTGTCAGTTAGCGTAGACGAAGGCGCCACTGGTTGCCTCTGACGGTGGGAGACATCTTCAAATGGCACTGATCAACTACCAATAAGGTGTTGATCCGCCACAGTTTGTATGTTTCAGCAGGTGCTTCGAGCTAGGACAAAATCCGAATCGAAGGCTGTAAAACAAATGCACCAGGTAATTAGAAAAAAAAAAAAACATAACGTCAAGCTTCGATTTGGCTCTCGAAACGTGAGGACGATGTGTTCCAGTGTTCCACTGACCTAGAAAATATTAATGATGCGAGAAAAACGGCTATCATTGATGCCGAATTCAGTACACTTGACATTTATATATATATATATATATATATATATATATATATATATATATATATATATATATTATATATATATATATATATATATATATATATATATTGCCGGCCTAGAGGAAATACGTTTTCCATAGGATGTGTCCATTAGAGAAAGTAATTATACATTCTTCTGGAAAGGCAGAGGTAAGGAAGAAATCAGGAGGTATGGAGTGGGATTTGTAGTAAAGAAATCACTGCTGAGATCAGCTGAGAGTCCAGCAGGAGGAAGTGACAGAATATTTTTACGATTGCCCCTACAATCGGTTTTATCACTCTTGTTACAGTACATGTACCCACTCTAACGTCAACGGAGGACGCAAAGGATTCTTTTTATAAGGAACTAGATAATGCAGTGAAAATCTATTCCTAAATCGAAGGCATCTTTATACTTGGTGATTTTAATGCTCACGTGGGGTCGGACTCAAACTCATGGCAATTTTGCCTTGGAAAATATAATGTTGGTCTCATGGATGAAAATGGGCAGAGACTACTGAAATTCTGCACTAGAAGTGACCAGTGCATCACAAACTCCTTTTTTTTTTTAACAAAATACCACTACAAAATGTCATGGAACATCAAAGATCTGGCCACTGGCACCAGTTGAAACTTATTCTCATAAGGAGGCAGCACTTGAACTGTGTATCACTAACTCGCAGCTACCATAGTACTGACTATGATACTGACCATTCCCTAGTTTCAACAATAGCTAAGATCAAACAAAAAATAATTTTCACTTCAAAAAAAAAAAAAAAAAATCCCTAGGTTAAATATTTCCAAAACTAAAGTCCCTGAAAAGTGTTTTGAGTTCCAACAACACCTTGAAGGTGTTTTCACTGATATACAGGATAACTCTACAGCAAAATGGGATTCAGTTAAAGAGACTGTCTACAAAACGGCTACATCAGTCTATGCGATTAGAGAACATAGAAGTAAGGACTAGTTTGAAGCAAATAGACACACACTTCAATCCCTAATTGACAGCAAAATTTAATGCTCCCCAGAAACAAGGAAAGAACAACAAGGAACACTCTAATTGAATTGAGAAAAGCTAGAAATCATTTGTAAAAAGTAGCTAGACGGTGTGTCGCATGACAGTATACACACATCTACCGCCTTGGGCAGGTCCACAGTCTGAACACCCCCAGAATCGTCATTGTAACTATGATAAACAATGGGCCAACCGTAGTTATCTAGTTCGTTTGTTTGGGTTGGGGGGGGGGGGGGGGGCGGGGTTCCAGATAAGAAAAATCCCTATAGATCACTCTGATATTGATTCTTTTAGGCTTTTAGTGTCGATTTACACGTTAGGACACATTTTCTACGCCTATTTAAAATAAATTGTCTGGCCATTGCACTGCATACATGAGCAGGATTCTTACGCCAACTGCTGTAGTTGGGGAACGTATTTGTATGCGTCACTCTCTCTTATGGTCGGTCTATGAGGCCGATGCTTTTCTGGTGTGTTGCCGTCTGGG
>CAJHNH020004974.1:0-27695 GCA_905116865.2 Candidula unifasciata
CCGTGTGGCCATCTGTACTCTCTGAGTCTGTTCCCACTGGGAGTATACACGTTTGATCCATCGCTAAAACAAACAGTCAGACTGGTTAATTATGAATCTGCGGTCGCGTTAAATGCAAAGTGAGAATGGATAACACAAAGTGGTGATTTTGGCCCAGCTACTGAAATCAAAGACTACATTGTTTCTAAAACTGGGAGTCACAGTCTGGTGAGATTGATGCAGTTGGGGGTGACGAGAGGTTCTGGCAGAAGCTCGAGGATCAGAGGAAAGGCAAAACGGACGTTTAATCAGAAAGTTACTGGCACCATTAGTATCGGAACTCTTCGCTGGCTGCTGAAGATGGGGACGGAGCGCTTATGGGAGTGCCCCGAGTGCTGTGATGTCGGTTCTTGAATCAAATCAAATCAAATCAAATCAATTAAAACTGGGAGATGCCGGTCGGCAAACAAAAAACGTGATTTCTTCTGTAGGAACATGTCGCAAAAATTAAGTCGTTCCTTAAGAATATATTGTTCATAGTTTCAATGCCAGCTGGTCGCGTTTAGCCGCAAGGTAATAGACTGGGTAAAAACAGTCCATCTTTAAACATTCAGTATGACGTTACTTGAGTTCATTCCTCATTGGGGGCACAAGGAAGTCCCCGTGGCGGAGCGGCTAGATGCTCGCCGCGAATAGGAAGGTCGTGGGTTCGCTTCCTGGTGGAGCCGGACTTTTTTCCGAAAGGTCCATAAAATATAGGTCTAGCCCTATATGCCCTATACGCCTAAAGGCGTGGAAAAGGGTCCTTTACTTTACTTACTTTACCTATGACGTTACTATGTTCGTCTGTATCGGGACTTCATGTGCATAATACTCCTCTCAAAAACAATACTGCAGGGCTCAGTAGAGGAAAAGAGGAGAAAAGGTAGACCAAGAAAGACCTGGTTACAGAACCTGACTGACTGGACAGGCCTCAGGCATGCAACCATGAAGTCCATCGCAACTGACCCACAGAGGTGGAGAAAGCTGATCAGACAGTCAACAGAAACTGGTGACTTAACGACAGGTAGTTATACTGGGTATGATGATGATGAACACACTTGACATCCTTACAGCAATGTTAAAACGTTACAAGACAATATCCTGGTTACTGTATCGTCATATCTTTAACACGTTAAGGCAGACTGGAATCAACCCATAATGTCTGACTATAGGAACCGGACTATTGTTGCAGCTAGATGCTCGTCTGCCTGGTTAAAAGTTTGGTGTTCAAATCAACATAAACGCGAATTAAACAGAGAGATCAAAAATGTTTCAGCTTCCAGCCTCAAATGGGTATAAAGTCATGTCCTGGGAAGTAAAAGTCAGGGTTAGATTTGACCACGTGACCTATCAAGCGCAGATTGGTCAATTAAAAAAAAAAAGTTTAGCACTATTTGTTGATATTCCAGGGGCTTCACTTTTCCTTTCTACTTAAAGTCTCTCTGCCTGTTTGTCTGTATGTTTGTCCGTCCGTCAACCTATTTCATCTGTAGGTCTGTCTGTGTTTATTTATCAGTCAAATCGTCAGATTTGCTTTCTTCACTCCTCACACATTCATTCAGCTGTCTCTGTTTAAACGTTCCCTGTGTTCGACAGTCTGTCTACTTTTCCAAATACAAGTATCTATTCCTTGGTTTCTTGACTAAATGTTTTCCTTAGTATTTCCCCCTATGTCTGTGTAGCGTTTATACCTCCCCCCCCCCCCCCCCCCCCCCCCCCCCACGCTATCAGTCTTTATATTTCTTACCTAAAGTGTGCTGAAATGTTTTAATAACAAGCTCAATGGCACTTCTCCTTGTTCATTATCTTCCTCCTCTTCTTCTTTTTTTTTTCATCCTCCTCCTCCTTATCTTCATCATCATCATCATCATTCATCTGCTTTTTCTTCTTCTTATTATTATTCCTCTACTTCTTCTTCTCCTCCTCCTCCTTCCCTAATTGAGTATAGGCACTCAACCGCCCCTCCCCTACCCTTCCACGCTATCCGTCTTCATATTTGTTACCTAAAGTGTGCTGAAATGTTTCAATAACAAGCACAATAGCAGCACACTTTCCTTTCACTGTTTTCCTGTATCTCTTCTTCTTGTTCTTGTTGTTCATCTTGTACTTCTTCTTGTTCATCATCATCATCATCATTATCATCTTCTTCTTCTTCTTCTTCTTCTTCTTCTTCTTCTTCTTCTTCTTCTTTTTTTTCATTCTCCTCCTTATCTTCATCATCATCATCATCCTTCTTCTTTTTCTTCTTATAATTATTATTCCTCCACTTCTTCTTCTCCTCCTCCTCCTTCTCTAATTGAGTATAGGCACTCAACAAACTCGCTGTCAAGTAGCTCACCTCACATCCCCCCTTCCGCTCTGCCTTTTCCCCATTTTAAAATCACCTTATTCACTCGCGGTTTTATATCTCCATTTCCATTCTCTTCTCGTCTGTAGTGTCTCCCCTGATTCCTTCGATGCTCCCGCCAACACTATTTGTGTATTATTATTCTATTTGCTTAGAATGTGTCCTTTTCAGCGTTTATATTTTCGTTCCCTGCATTTATATTCTGCCCTGGAATCTTTTGATCTAACATGCCTTGACCAGGTAGGTGTCTTCTTCACAACGTTAGCGAAAAACATTACCTATCTCGGCCTATTTTTGTTGGCACTGGCCAGGAATTTGACTTCCACCCAGCTTAAGTCCAAACCTGAACGCGCCATTCACGCCAACTCCCCACAATAATTGTTATAAGTCAGGTCGTATTGTATTTATGGGACGCCCAACTAGGTCAAGATTTCATTTCAGTTCCTTTGTATGTGTTCTTGAGTCGCCAGAGCGAAACAACGACATCTTTAGAAATCCCATTGAAGAGATAATGTCGTTTATACTTGAGTTTCACAAAACCCCCCAAAAATGCAAAAATCTTTAGGCCAGGCCTATAATTAGGCCTTCCGGTCCCCTTTTGAAAATATCTAGGTCATGGAGTGTGGACTTATTTGTACCCTTGCACATTTATAATAAAGAATAGACACACATTCAAAAGACAAGGTCAACAAAAAAACACCTGTCTGAATATGTGTTAAATACTGACCCTTTGAAACATACTAGATAGAGGAGTTCTCAAGAATGTTAACGTGCAGGTGGCAGGCGTAAACAATTACATATAAAATAGTTCAACCAAAATCAATAATGTGGATGTGGCGGAAAGTTCTGGTTGCTCGTCCATTACTGCTCCAGAACCTGAGTGTTGCGTGTGCATCAGTTTTACAGATCTCATTCTCTTGAATACAAACTGTTGTTTCCATGCCTCTCGGGCAGATGCACTCCGACTTCAAAGGAAGCTCCCCAATTAGTCGACTCTTACGACATGCTTTTCGGGAGGCAATGGGTCTATTCTTGTTTTCCCCCACACGGGGGTTTTAAAAAAAATTGATTTGTATTGTTGGTTTATTTTTTGATTCAACGGAACAACATCATGGGACACGGTTTTAACCCATATGTGTCCCATTCTACTTCTAACACAAGCCTTAGTCTCAGGGTTCTCATCGCAGTGCACGAACTCCGTTGAAATATTTTGACCGATTTCCAACTGTTAAGGTATTTTTTTACGTGCGCAAAAATACACTGCGGGGGGGGGGGGCGTTCCTGTCTTACTACCGAGAGACCAGAGGAAATTACTGGATGTCTACGTGAACAAAAATCTCAGCCTTCAACGGGATTTGAACCTTGGACCTTCAGCAATCGAGGCGGATGCTATGCCTCGAGAACACTCAGCCTCTTTTATTCAATTGATAAGCCTCATGTCTAGTGCGCTCGCCACAATCTATGCAGTGGTTTGGTGCTTTTGCCTTCGCCTCAGAGTTGAAACTCAGGTCTCCTGAATAAGAGCCAGCTCTCTAACAGCTCTGTCCGCCGTGTGTCTACAGTAAAACGATAAAGGTGAAGTCGGAAGATGTGAACCACTGACTGACTCTACCCCACTAGGACATCACACAAGCGATAAACACCCGATGACACAAAGTGCCACCATGTGGATGAGGATCACTGTGAAGAGGTCCCAGAAACCGCGTTCAGACAATTGGCCATATTTATGGCCTGCCTATATTGCGGCCCCTGGTAAAAGCCAGAGTGGGGCTTCAAATAACAAAAAATTACGTCCTAAAAAGATATGTGAACCAGCGTCACTGCACACGGTTATAAACCATAAGTGCTCTGCCACCAGTACGGACAGCTGATAAGAAACTGTCTGCCTGTGTCGCCGTCCGCACGCAACTCTGTGGCTACAGCGACGTTACTCCATTTAACCCAGAGTGTTAACACTGGTACTCATTTCTCAGAGGCTGGGTGAATCCCTGGGAACTACCCGGTTTCGAACACCGACCGTGGGCTGCAGCAAGTCGCAGCTGGATTTGAAAGCCAGTCTCCTGTCGACTGCGCTAACGCGGCTCCTGTCTGTATGTCTATGTTAGTAGTCTCCAACATTTTTTTCAGGTGTCGCCTAGAGTATATAGCAAAACCTCATCAAAAACCTCCCCCTCCCCCCCAATCTTCCTGAACATAATAAATTGTGATTATAGAGAGAAAACAATGAAAAATCCAAAGCACTTGTAAATGAGAACTTAGAGAGAACAAAAACAAAAAATAGGCTGTCGAATATTTTTTTTAAAAATGCGAAACAATTATCAAAAACTCGTAATTCAGTGTCCAAATATCAATGTCATGGTTGACACCGTTTTCTCTTCAAGCTATGTGCTATTTTTAGCCAGATGTTGGATATGACACTGGGTCGACCACTCTCCGCTTGAAGCTGGCAGCGCTTGAAGCTGAAAATCCTGATCATTACAAGTGCAAATGAAGTCAGTTCTTTCTCGTGTGGATTACGGCGCCCTATTGTTGGAAGAACAAGAATAGACCCATTGCCCACCCAAAAGCATGTCGTGAGAGTCGACTAACTGAGAGCTTGCTTAGAAGTCGGAGTGCATCTGCCTGAGAGGCAAGGAACCAACAGTCTGCATACACATTAGCCAGATCTGTAAAAGGTGTTTACAGCCGGTGAGCTTGAAGAAGAAGAAGAGTTCAGATTTTAAAAAAATGGGGGGGGGGGTAGAAACCTTGTCACGCACCTAGCGCACCTGACACAAGGTGATATATCCTTTTCTTTATAGATCAATCGGCACTCGAATTGTGATGATCGTCAGTATCATCCCCGCCGCATTTACTTTCTATGACATTTCCTCATATACATTTTAGACTGGATCAACCTGGAACCCAAATCGATTACAACAATTGCTCCTCAAAACGCTAACCCGATTGCGTGACATGGGAGTAAAGCATATTGAAGTTAGTCCATGCCCCCTTCGAGACCTAGAAAGCAGGCCTTATAACTAGTTGCTCATAGAAACAATCAGTAGAGGCACCTTGGAGTGACTGCTGCACTGGAGAACTGATCACACATGAGGATCCTCATGTTTCCCCCACTTTTCTTTGGCTTCTTCCTAGTCAGTTCCGAATTAAAGTATTCACAGACAGTGCAGAAAAAAAAGGGTTTAATTGATCCAGCTGTTACCGCCCTGAAATTATGTAAAAGACTCAATTATTTCCCTCCCAGTGCACACTATCTCCTGTAAATTGCATCTCTTGCACTTCTTACCCCAGGCGTCCCATAGACAGAACAAACGAACCAATAAAAATCATTGCACGGCAACTTAGTGCAAAAATATTTGGTGGCAGTGAAAGCGGACGGCAATGACACTTTACTATTTCCTGCCGAGATGCGCGATCGTTTGAAAAGAACTTGAGAAGGGTTTATCATTAAACTGTTTCTCTCTGGATTATATACATAAAAACAGTAATTATTCTAATTCTCTCTCTAGGTTACAAAGAGTGCGCAATAAGGTAGTTGCTTCGAACATGCATTAATGGTGTCAAGGATAAGTGAAAATCGCTCACAATCAGGCCTATGCGCGCTCACGAACGCACATCAACTCACCCACAACAAAACACGTATACGGTATTCTGTGAGTGCGAATGTATATTCTTATTCGCATTAACTGGCAGCTAACACCGGCGGACAGTTTTTGGCTGTTCGTCCATCTCTGAACTTTAGTCTTGTTTCAGATCCTAAGTGTTGATGCATATCCGTTTTTTGCATATGGCTTTTTTATATGCAGAATCGCGATTCCTTGCCTCCCAGCAAGATGTACTCAGATTTTGAAGGATTCCCCCCCCCCCCCCGTTAGTCGACTCCTACGACATGCTTGTTGAGAAGGCAGTGGGTCCATCTTTTTTTTTTTTTTCGACAATGGGTTCCCGGAACCCACACGTGAAGAATGTAAATTCCCAAAAAAAAACTTGCTCTGAGTTTGGAGATTTTTCAGAATACAAACTGGTTTTGTCACACTCGCCATTATCATGGGCAGTGATTGTCATGCCTTCTTCTATAGTAAACAATATACCACGAGTGTAAAGAGAGACAGAAAGTGCCATTTACAAAACTATCTGTGTCTACAAATGCTGGTGTTGGTTCTGCAGCATTCTGTAAAGGATACGTATCAAACTTATTAGCGGCGTCCGTGGCTTAGGTATTGCGAGTCTGACTCGTAATTCCAACGTACCGCGATCGAAACCCACTCCTGGCTGCGTGGATTTTTCTCATGGTATGGGGCCTCGCAGGGCGACCCAGCCTAAAATGGGTGTCAGGATGGCTGACTTGGAGAAGTATAGACGGCCGGCGTAATACTGACCATATTGCTTACCTAATGCCGATTGGACTGTAAAAATATGGGTGCTCTTCCCATATGCCCGATACACGTAAGGGCGTGAAAATGGATCTTCACTTACTTTACTATGCCTGTCTATCTGTTTCTACACACACACACACACACATATATATATATATATATATATATATATATATATATATATATATATATATATATATACACACACACACACAAACATAAATTAATTCCCTCTCAATGACTTTATTTCAAAGGTATATAAGTATACAGCTAGGATGTCCCAGAGTAGGTTACACATTTACACAGGTAACTTACAAAGTTGCTATAGGCGAAGAGCATCGTCAAATGTCAGGTGTTTGTGGAATACAAGGGCAAGTTGTCACATTATGCATACCAAGAGAATCGGTAACTGGTGCAGAAATGTTAAGAGTGCTGAGAGCAGCAGCGCTGAGTTTGATTCACCCAAAAATCCGGATTTTTAAGCCTAAATATTACAGAAAGATTCCTAGAGTGTCGATGAACAAACAGAGGTAACAAATGGCATTTTCCTAAGGTGAAATCATGTTTTATTTGCATGCAATGTGTCGCATCAATCCATCACTGGTGTAAATCGCATGGATATTGTGTCTGGGCTATGCAAGCGTATTTGGGAATGAACAGACAGACAGGTTGGCTGGACGAGCCTAGGTGGGGAGGGGAGGGGCAGAGTGCTGCAGCTGCTCAAAGCAGATGTGATCTTTTGCTTGTGGGACGAGGCAACAAGTTAAAAAAAAAAAAAGCAAGATATTGAAAAACTGTACCTAGATAGAGTGATGCAGCGGAGAGTGTGATCAGGGCTCGGGGTGCCACTGGAGACAGGGATAAAGCACGACGACAAAGTAATTAACCAGAGGACACCGGGTACCATCAGTTTGGAGGCTCTTCGTTGGTTGTTGATAAGAGACGGAGCTAATATGGGCGTGTACTAAATGCTGTGATGTCGAACCTTCAACCATATGGCATTCCTAACCACCTAAATTTATAGGGCTTGGCTTATCTACGTTATCATTTCAGGTTGAATGAGTTAAATGAAATGCTTCGGCCAAGTTGATGCCGTGATATTGGGTTCTATCACTGAAAGAAGAGGCAGGGTTCGACCATGACAACGATGGACGTCGGGTATCAAGACATCCTAATCATGAGAGTTCACAGCCGACCCAGGTGCTTTCCGGCGTGCCGTGATGAAAGCGATGCGGTTAACACAATCTGCTTCATCATAATGATGAAAAGGATGATGATAGTCTCTTCTTCTTTTTTGCGTTTACCAGCTGTAAACTCTGGCGGACAATTCTGGTTGTTCATCCACTTCTGCACTGGAGTCCTGTTCCAGAACCTGATTATTGCGTGTGCATCCGTTTTACAGATCTGACTTATTTGTATGCAGACTTCTGGTTCCTTGCCTCTCAGACAGTTGCACTTCGACTTCAAAGGAAGCTCCCAATAAGTCGACTCTTACGACATGCCTTTGAGTAGGCAGTGGGTCTATTCTTGTTTTCCCTGCAATAGGGACCCGGAACCCACACTTGGAATGATGACAGTGAATATGAATTTAACTCTTGTTCTTCTTAGCGTTGACCGACGTATTCTCCAGGAGACATTTCTGGTTGTTCATCCACTTCTGAACTTAGATCTTGTTCCAGAACTTGAGTTTTGCGTGCACAGATTTTTTTCCCACTTTGGTTGGTTTTGATCCCACATTCAAATGTACTCCAACGTCGAAACAAACATTTCTTTGTCGGTTTTTACGACATGCTTGTTAAGAGGCAATGAGTCTCCTCTTCTTTTCCTCCAAAACGTGAAATGATAATGGCAGATGTTGCTGAAGTCAATACAACAGCATCTTGAATCGCCAAAAATTGTCGTAGTAGTTATTCAGATTCACATCTCACTGCACTTAGAAATGGCCATTAGCTTAAAGCTCCCATAATGCAATACTATGCACAATGCCAGTAATAGTAAACAAAACATGGGGCTCCTAAAAGTTGCCGTTCAGTGTAAAATTAGTTTCTTAAAATAGCATCTTTCAGATTATTTACATTCTTGATACTTCACACCTTGTCAGGAAGATTAGCGATATATGTCAACTCGAGAAACATATCCTACTGTTTATCTGTGCAAGGACGGTAAACAGTACACAGCTGAAAGCAAGCTCTTCACGCTAGAAGAAGTTGCTCTGTGGTCTTTTTAGATCATCCCCAAATGTATTCAAAAAGACACGGTATTCTATGCCTCTCTGGGTATTATCGTCTTTAGAAACGGTGTTTTGACTCTTTAACACTATGCCAGGTAGTTCTTTACTTCAGTTGGCTAACTTTTTTCTCTAGCTATTTTCATATTTAGAAACGGTGTTTTGACTCTTTCATTATCCCAGGTGCTTTTACTTCAGTTGGCTCATTTTTTTTCTCTGGGTATTATCATCTTTAGAAACGGTGTTTTGACTCTTTAACACTATGCCAGGTAGTTTTTTTTACTTCAGTTGGCTAACTTTTTTCTCTGGCTATTTTCATATTTAGAAACGGTGTTTTGACTCTTTCATTATGCCAGATGCTTTTACTTCAGTTGGCTCATTTTTTTTCTCTGGGTATTATCATCTTTAGAAACAGTGTTTTGACTTTTTTACACTATGCCAGGTAGTTTTTACTTCAGTTGGCTAATTTTTTTCAAATTAGTTCCTCCACTCCAGGATTTTAGTCTGCAGGATTACCATCTGAAGGATGAGAATCACACAGCTTCTAATCCCGGAAACGATCTTCAACTGCAAAGCCATATTCATTGTCCTCTTGTGCCATTATATGTCATATAGGGCTCGCAATTTATTCTTCCATTCCTCGGCAGTTTTTCTGTCTTGAGCTCCTTTCTGGATAAGAGGAAATTCTGATAAAAAGAACTATTTCTTGGATACCTGGTGAGTTATGTTCTGCACTTCAGTAAGTTAATTGTCAGTAGTCTGTTCATTTGAGTCTATTTGTTCTCATGCAAAGCAATGTCTTCAAGTGGGAAGCTATAGATGAAATTTTCTTGGATGTAGACAATGTAAATGGTAGCTTAATGTAGTCAACAATCTCACTTACACTTTAATTCTTTTATTTATCACCAGGTATGGTATAACTCATTCTACTGCTCTCCTTTCGTTTCTTCCATATTACCTGTCTGTCTGTCTGTCTGTCTGTCTGTCTGTCTGTCTGTCTGTCTGTCTGTCTGTCTGTCTGTCTGTCTGTCTGTCTGTCTGTCTGTCTGTCTGTCTGTCTGTCTGTCTGTCTGTCTGTCTGTCTGTCTGTCTGTCTGTCTGTCTGTCTGTCTGTCTGTCTGTCTGTCTGTCTGTCTGTCTGTCTGTCTGTCTGTCTGTCTGTCTGTCTGTCTGTCTGTCTGTCTGTCTGTCTGTCTGTCTGTCTGTCTGTCTGTCTGTCTGTCTGTCTGTCTGTCTGTCTGTCTGTCTGTCTGTCTGTCTGTCTGTCTGTCTGTCTGTCTGTCTGTCTGTCTGTCTGTCTTCTGCTTTTTCATCTTCTTCTTCGTGGACGTTTAAATAACCTGGTAATGCTTGTATTATCACTGATAGCCATTGCCTCTTATGATGAGTGTTAAACGTTAGCAAACAAGCAACTAGAAAATCTAATGGAATCCATAACAATGTGAATATACAGAAGAACGAGTCGTACTTCATGGAAATAAAAATAGTCCAATACAGGGGTTCTGGAAGGACTACAAATAAAAAGAGAAATACTGACGGAAATTAAAAAGAGACAATTTAAATATTGTGTCAACAGTGAAAAACATAACATGCTTTTAAAAACCATTCTAGCGCGAAAAGTCGAAGGCAAGAGAGCAAGAGGTAGGCAATAATACAAGTAGGAGGACAACATCAAGAGAGGGACAAACAGTAATCTGAGAGGTTGTACAACCAAGACAAGAGACTCAGCCTTTTGGCAATTCATAACAGGCAACCTTCACTGTGCAGGAGGTACCTGATTGATGATGATACTGGTGTGTTCTACAAAATCTAGTTCGCCTACGACAGGATCCATTCCTCGCCCAGTGGGCCCTCACACAAATAAGTGTCAAATTACATAGTGTTTATACAGGAAAGGGTGAGATAACACAATGGATGACATTGTGACTTGCCAACCATCCGGTTAAGATTTTTGTCACCGGAGCGATGTTTTCATAACCCCCATATATTTTGGGGGGTTAACCAGGACTACCTGTTCTCTGCTAGTGTTGGATGGCGTAGGCTAGACCAGATCTGACATCCCACCTGTGCCATTGCCTACTGCTTCAAACAGAGGACCACGAAGGAAAGGATACCACCCTTATCCTTGGACGAGGAAATGCAACTTGAACACTCAGTGGTATGGCAGTTCATACAAGGCACCTAGACTTTGTTGGTAGCTGGTCTAAGAGGGAAGTTCCGAAAGGAACACATGCAGATTCTGCAGCCTGCTTTGTTGTCAACGTATTCGTGTTATCTTTCCTTTGGAGTTAGCAAACACAAAGTCCTTATATTACTGCCGATTGTTTGTGCCATAGTCACAGGGTGCTCTGATTTCTATATGTCCTTAAAGGACATCAAAACACTATCGACTGGAAAATCTGAAAGGTGGTAGCAACAACAAGCATACAATCAAGCTAACTGTAGCTTTAGCAAATAAATACTGCTTTTTGTTTGACAATTCTACCTTTTATTTTTCTCAAACATCTCTTCTTCTTCTTCTTCTTCTTCTTCTTCTTCTTCTTCTTCTTCTTCTTCTTCTTCTTCTTCTTCTTCTTCTTCTTCTTCTTCTTCTTCTTCTTCTGCTTTCTTCTTTTGTCCTATTTCTAATGCCTCAAACCGTTGCAGAGCGAAATTTTATGTAGTTTCCTGTCTTTTACAAGATTCGTAGCTTGTGTTAGTGTCGCATTTCATTTCTGAAATGTCTCCTTTATTCCCCCCATCCTTTTCTTTATTGGTCGGCCTTTTGCACTGTAGCCTGCTGTCCTCGTGTAGTGCGATCTAGCTGCTGACTGATTTGGTTCCGTTCTGACAAAATGGACCAATCACTTAATTCTTTAATTTCTTCATTCATCTTTAACCTGCTTTTAGCAAGGTACAGACGTTTCAACACTCGCTGACTTGTTTCCGATTAATCTTGTTTACTGTGATATTGCATTCGCCTTGCCCGATTTTACAAGTTAAACTTTGGAACGGTCTTGTTCTACTTTGTAGCATTGACCGGAAGTAAACTCCGACGAAAACTTATGGTAGTTCGTCAAATTCTAGGCTTGTTCTTGAACTTGAGTTTTGCACATCTGTTCTGTAGGTGTGGATTTTGTGTGTGCAGACTCTCGACTCCTCGCCTCACAAGCAGATGAACTCCGAATTCGACGGAAGCAGCCCCGATTAGTCAGTTCGTACTTCTTCGTCTTCTGCGTTCATCCGAATATGTAATGGCGTTGTGCCAGTTTACAGTATAACTGCCATTTTTGCACTTTTCGGCCAGCACATCCTATTTCTGCGGGCATTTGTGGACCCAATTAGCCTTTCCTTAGTTTTGTGGGACACTGCAGTCTCACTGTTGTGTGGTCATCTTTGTTTCAAACATCACAAGTGGTACTCCACATCAGGCCGGTCCAGAGAAGCCAGGTACGCCTGTCAGGCCTCAAGACAAGCAGGGGCAGAACATGAGCACCACCCCCTCCCCTCCCTCCCCCAATGCACGAAGGCTTCCATAAATGCAGAGCAAATACATGGTGCTCTGATACTGGGCTCATCTAAGGAATCGTCTCGTCCTGCTCATGACTGTTTAACCTCACTTCCATATATTGAACATCTCATTCATCACGGCCTGTGTCTTCAGAAGCTAACAGTAGGAAACCTGCAGACCTGTGATTTCAATTACCTAACCAAAATGAGTACTTTGCTTCTTTTGGATGTAAGGCTTCTATTGTAGTGGACTTCTGCGTCCACTATAGTTTCATATAATATTTTCTACATAGATGCCCCAGGAGCATCGGGTGTGGCAGCATATGGACAGGTGGATCTGTGTCATTTTCTTCCTTTGTCATGGTTTATGAACTCTGCATCTCCGGGGACGATCAGCTGCAAAAAGTCTCTGACAGTTTTCTTATGGTTTTACCTTTATGTCGACTCGTACAACATATCTAAGGAAGGGGCGGGACGGTGAGTATATTATTTTTCCCTTGAAAAAATATGGTTCCAGAACTCACACTGTG
This sequence comes from Candidula unifasciata, assembly GCA_905116865.2. NCBI lineage: Eukaryota > Metazoa > Mollusca > Gastropoda > Stylommatophora > Geomitridae > Candidula > Candidula unifasciata. Next base: position 12,991 of record CAJHNH020004974.1, read on the forward strand.
ATCAGGAACGGTCGATGCTGCCTGGACAATGACCTGGTTGTCAAGATGATTCTTTTCAACATTTCGAGGCATCTGAAAATATACACAAAAAGAATCCTTGAGAAGCTATTATTGTGAGATAAACCTGATTGCAAATAAAATACTTATGAACATCTTGTACTCAGTAAACAGTCGCCGCCATTGTTATCAAATAACTGTCATCTGCAAGGCTTGGATGATCATGATAGAAAGGACAGAAAAGAGATTATAATTCGGTATCGTACGTTTGACATATCTACTGGATATGTCGTGGATGATTACATTTTGCTGGCAAGCAAAGAAAAGCGATCTTAATTCAGCGTCTTCAGTTTGATAGATCAACTGATGACAGCAACATCTTTTAAGAACCAGTTTAAGGATATATCGTGTCATCTGTGGTACGCAGTGTCGCTTTCAATAGACATTAGGATGAATTCGAACACAGACACACACAAGTAAGCCATTCTTAGGTTTGGCTACCAAATAAATAGTCACTAGAGGAGTCATTAATCAAGGTTCTATATTACTATTCTAGGTATGTGACAGAAAATGTCTGCAGTTGTGTGTGTCACTATGTTATCTGATCAGTCCTTGAAGAACGGCACTATGTCTTAGTTTTGTTATGGTGTTGTATTTTCCAACAGACAAGAAGTCGGTGCTGACATTCTGGGGTCTAGCCAGGTGCCGCCGTGGTGTCTCAGCCAGACACTCGCCTACGCATCAGAAGATCGTCGGATCAATTCCGCATGGAGATGGACTATTTTCATATTTGACCTTGGCTCCCAGGTCGACCCAGCCTTAAATGGGTACCAGGTAAAGTCAGGGGACGAAAAGGCGGTCGGCGTAATGTTGACAACTTGGTCAATAATCTATGCAAATACGAGTCTGTGACTCTTTACTTTACTTTTCAAAAGACAATTCGTCGCTTTGTACGACGTGGATGTTAGGTATGGGTGTAGTGGTGGCGATGGGGTGAGAGGAAAAGGGGAGGGGGAGGGGGCAGTGAGTCTGTTTAGTTTCCCTTCGAAATGGGTCTCTAGCAACCAAACAAGGAATGAGCGTTATTAATTAAGCTGACAGTAGAATCAGCGCAAGTATGTGACAGAAACTCTCTGTAGCATTATGCGTCACTACTTTATCTGATTAGTCATTGAAGGTCAGCCCTGAGTCCTTCCCGGCAAATATTTTATGAACAGCGCCACTGACGTTTCATAGCAACCTGACTCAGGACTGGTGGGGATAAGTTTGTCAAAAATGACAGTTGAAATGAGATAAACTCTGGTACTCAACGTCAGTGTCACCATTGACTTAGCAACACGTTAACTTAAGTTTGTGCCATTGTTTGACTATTTTAAGTTACAGTTGCTATTAGTCGAACATGATGTATAGAGTTGCTGATGCTGCTATTGATGCTTCTTCCTCTTCTTCTTCTTCTTCTTCTTCTTCTTCTTCTTCTTCTTCTTCTTCTTCTTCTTCTTCTTCTTCTACTTCTTCATCTTCTTCTTCTTCTTCTTCTTCTTCTTCTTCTTCTTCTTCTTCTTCTTCTTCTTCTTCTTCTTCTTCTTCTTCTTCTTATTCTTCTTCTTTTTTTCTTCTTGTTCTTCTGTTTATTCTTGTTCTTGTTCTTGTTCTTCTTGTTCTTTTTCTTCTTCTTCTTCTTCTTCTTCTTCTTCTTCTTCTTCTTCTTCTTCTTCTTCTTCTTCTTCTTCTTCTTCTTCTTCTTCCTTTTCTTCTTCTTCTTCTTCTTCTTCTTCTTCTTCTTCTTCTTCTTCTTCTTCTTCTTCTTCTTCTTCTTCTTCTTCTTCTTCTTCTTCTTCTTCTTCTTCTTCTTCTTCTTCTTCTTCTTCTTCTTCTTATTCTTCTTCTTCTTCTTCTTCTTCTTCTTCTTCTTCTTCTTCTTCTTCTTTTACTTCGTGTTCACCATGACTTTTACCTCTCAAAAGGGCCTAGCTAGCAATTGAAGTTTTACTAGGAGATGCATTTATTAGGTCGGAAGTCATCTGGGTTTTTTTTTTCTCGTTTTCACCGGTTGTAAACTCCGGCGAAAAGTTTAGGTTGTTCGTCCACCTCTCGACTTCAGTCTTCTTCTAGAATTTGAGTGTATCGTGCATGTCGACTTTACATATCTGGTTTATTTTGATGGAGGCTGCACTCCGACTTCAAGGGAAACGCTCTTAATTAGTTGCCCCCTAGACAAGTTTTTTTTAGGGGGTGTTGATTCTATACTACGTCCCCCCCCCCCTCCAACCACCCCACCCCCTCTCGTTTCCACACCCATAACAAGACTCCGAAACTTACACTTGGAGATCTGGAATCGAGCTGGGTATATCTGAAGTAGGATGCGTGTTCGCAACTCCTCAACTAAAGACGCCGTTAACGTCACGAAGAGTATAATTATAAAATGTCTAAAGTGATGACTTAAATAGAAGGTCGAAACGTTCAGTTGTGTTTGTGTGCGTCTTTTCCATCCCCTCTGTTGAGCTTTTCAGTCACATTTTGTGTTATATTTAGCATTTCTTTAATCGGTAAGTCTAGTAGGTCTCAGCAACTGGAAAAGTTAAAATAATGTAGGTCAGTTGTAATCAGGATCTAAATACTTGTACTCTGTGACTAACCCACAAGAATGTACTGAAGCTATCCCTTGATTCACTTCTCCCTGAGGGTGGTCAGCGACCTCTGCCTCTAGGGAGCCAATAGCACGCAACTAAGTAACCTAGTAACGGCGCTATTTAAGGTTCTAGCCGAGAATAGAGCTCCATGAAATGACACTTCTATCTGTCTCTGGCAGGTACTTTCCATTCTATCGGTCAAATTCAGCTGATTACGTGTGCAAGTATTCTACAGGGTAATTTCCCTTGTCTTCGACGATCTATAGTTTGTATGGCCGCAATGTGTTTCACTTCCGTTTGGTTGTTCTAGATTTGGCCAGTAATTATTTAGAGATATTGATTTCCGCTCACGGAATACAGTGAGAGAGCAAGAGAGAGATAGATAGATAGAGAGAGAGAGAGAAAGAGAGAGAGAGAGAGAGAGAGAGAGAGAGAGAGAGAGAGAGAGAAAGAGAGAGAGAGAGAGAAAGACAGACAAACAGACAGAGAGATTGAGAGAGAGAGAGAGAGAGAGAGAGAAAGAGAGAGAGAGAATAAATATCGTAGAATACACTGGTCAAGAGACAACTGGACAAACGTTAGCTTAGGGAAATTTGAAGCCTCAGCCTTCAGATCACACTAAGACAGCAGTGGTGAAATCACTGATGTCCGTGTATGTGTTCCGCGGCATCATTACAAGAAAGGGGGTGGGGGATACAGTCATAGGCTAACGAGAGACTGCACTGGGTTCCATCACTGGGGGTGGAGGGGGTGAAAAAAGGTTCGCAAGTTTGCTTTTAACATAAAAAGTATTTTAGTTTGTTTGTGTGTGTATGTGTGTGTGTGTAAAAAAAAGGGGCGGTGTGACCGGACATTTTCCGCACCGGGTACAATCCGAACTTGCACTGCCACTGAAATTATCCGCACTGGGAACCAGCAGATCTTGCTACGCTGCATGAGTATAAGATAGCGTAACTAATTAGAAGTTTGCTGAAACCAGGCCGTTGGATCGAAAAGTGTAAGTGTCGTATTCTATCTATGAAACACAACATCATGTGCCAACCACTCTTTTCATGATTACATGGAGAGAAAATACACAGATACATACTCATACACACAAACATATGCAGACAGACAGACAGACAGACAGACAGACAGACAGACAGACAGACAGACAGACAGACAGACAGACAGACAGACAGACAGACAGACAGACAGACAGACAGACAGACAGACAGACAGACTGATTGATTGATTGATTGATTGATTGATTGATTGATTGATTGATTGATTGATTGATTGATTGATTGATTGATTGATTGATTGATTGATTGAGAGAGAGAGAGAGAGAGAGAGAGAGAGAGAGAGAGTCGGAGGGGGTACCTTTTCTTAGCCTTTATTATTATTTCGTGCTAGCGCCAATTCTTGTACAGACTAAGAGGCACTCAGTGAGACGGCTTTCTGTACCACCCATACCCTTGTCTGTTGCCCATTTTAGTCAGTGTCGACTTGGATGGCCCTCGTCAGTTATAAACATTCCACCCTCAAAGACAATGTGCACACATTCATTATCTGTTGATGCCTTCCTCTTCTTAGCGTTCACCAGCTGTAAACTCTGGCAGAAAGTTCTGGTTGTTCGGCCATTTCTGGACTTTGGTAGTATTCGAGAAATTGACTTTTGCATGCATATCTATTTTATCTATCTGGATTGTGTGTGTGTGCAAACTGTCGCTTCCTCGCCTACGACTTCGAAGGAAACTTCTTTAATCATCGCATTCTACGACATGCTTGATAGGGAGGAATTAGGTCGTCCCCCTCCCCCCTCCCCCCTCAGAATGTGGCCCCGGAACCTTCACTGGGTTCATGTGGATGTACACTGTAGTAAATTAAAGATGCGTTCAAGCAGGACCTGACAGATACAGGTATTGAGGTGAACTCGTGGGAACAGCATGCTATGGACCGTGTTGCGTGGAAAGGGCACATCAGAAAGAGAATGAGAATGAAGGGTGAAATTATTGCAGAAAGGATGAGAGCTGATCGTCTGAGAAGAAACATACTCAACACAAATGTGACATCAACGGTCCTGAAATCGAATGCTATTACTATGAACAACTTTTCTAATAATTAGCACAATATAACACTGTCATCAAGAAAGACGAATACGTGCCAGCAACAACAAACTCAGTAGTAATGCACTTAAGCAGATGCGGTAAAATATGTTCCTTCTACGAAACCACCAAGTCGTCTTGTCTGTGGCCGAAAAAAAAACACCATCCGGTAATTCCGTGCAGCAGGGAACCAGCCCTGAGCTTCATGAACTCAGGAGGGCATGGAATGCCGTCGGCAAAGAATAAAAGGATTGTGGTTGCTCACTGAACCTAGTAGTTACACGTTCATTCTATCTGCATGTTTAAAATAGTTGCCACTCATAGCTTCCTGTAACCCCACATAGTGATTAAAAAGGACTATAGCCAGGATGAATGTTTCCCTTCTTCTCCCGCTTCCTGTAGATTATCGGGCAACAAAACCACAACGCGAGAAAACATGCGGGGACATTTATTATTTGTGGATCTACGCAACTTGTTCAATATTCCCAAGACTGGGTAGAAATCTTTGCCGATTGCCAAATAACAGCCCTTCATCGTCAGAACTGCGCTGAACATAACCTTACCAGCGAAAACCTGTAGGCTAACATACAGGCAGCGGTGGAGAGCAAGATGAGGTAGAGGACGGGAGAATACGAATTTTTTTTTTACTATGTCAGGCGAATGTGGACAATTAAATATAGCGTAATATAGCGGGTGCGCGCACGTGTGTGTATGTATGTATGTATGTATGTGTGTGTGTGCGTATATATATATACGCACACACACACATACACACACACATACCTGGGAGCCAAGGTCAAATATGAAAATAGTCCATCTCCATGCGGAATTGATCCGACGATCTTCTGATGCGTAGGCGAGTGTCTGGCTGAGACACCACGGCGGCTCCTAACTAGACCTAGAATGTCTTCATTTTGGGTCAGCACTGACTTCTTGTCTGTTGGAAAATACAATATCATAACAAAACTAAGACACATTGTCGTTCTCCAAGGACTGATCAGATAACATAGTGATGACACACACAACTACATACAGTATCTGACACATAACTAGAATAGTACTATAGCCACCTTGATTAATGACTCCTCTAGAGACTATTTATTTGGTAGCCAAACCTAAGAATGCCTTACTTGTATGTGTCTGTGTTCGAATTCATCCTAATGTCTATTGAAAGCGACACTGCGTACCACAGATGACACGATATATCCTTAAACTGGTTCTTTAAAGATGCTGCTGGCATCAGTTGATCTATCAAACTGACGACGCTTTTCATGCTTTTCACCCCCGGCCCCCCCCCCTCCCCCCGATCAGATAACATAGTGATGACACACACGCATATATATAGACACACACAAACAAACAAACACACACACACACACACAGATTTAGATACACAAACACACATACACAAATATGAATATGTGCTTTATAGACCATAAAAATAATCACAAATAGTTTCACGCACTAGGCAATAATTAAACACCTGGTTGAAATTGATACCATATCAATGACAAAAGATCAGTGACAAAAGTGCAGGCAAACAAACAAGGGACGATTTGATAAGGAATGTGCATATATTCTCGCACAAATATTGAAAGGTCGATGTCTGTCGCTTAGGGGTTATGAACACAATTTCATAATTCCAATCAGTGTGCCGACACAATGAAAACCGACAGGAAGGGTTGGGTGGCTCATTTAACCCCTCCGACTGCTCTCCTCTCCTGGCATTACTTAAAAGCCCCCATCAAGTGATTTAAATATTTGTTAGCTGAAGTAAACTAATATGCACAAAGACACTTGAACCTAAGTACACAATTTAATCAACTATGTGTTAACAACATGAAAAAGATTTATTTGAATAAATCGAAATTAAAATGAACTTGTTTAGGCTAGTAGAGTTGAAATGATGTGGATGATGAGATCATAAAGGTATTGGAAAGTAACAACCTTTGGACAGTTCTCGGCTTGAGACCCTGCCTATCTTTTCCAGTTTGTCGTCCTCACTGCTTTCTGCAGGTCGTTACACTCGACGGTCGGCAAATAATGGATGCCTACTAGTCCCTGCCCAATGTGGGAACTGGAGAATGAAGAAACAAGCGCATATTTGTAGTATCTGCTCTAGATGTACACTAAGCATGTATATTATACTAACATCAAGCATGTTTATTTAAATAAAACATTTCATCTCTCCCTCATGCTCACATTCACTCCTGTCCAATTTGGAAGGGCTTATGTCTCACATTCCAACTGTTACATCTTCTGCCTTCCTCTACACGTCCTGTAATGATAGTCAAGTCTTCTACGTCAGGTGCCAGCTCTCGTACAGACTCAAAATGACAATCAGTCAGACAGAACCAGTTCTGGAATCTATGCTTGGAACCATCGACGCGCCCAGAAAGCTAACAATATTTCTGAGGCGAATCAAATACCAAATCTCAAGGATTTACTCTCCGGGATCAATCTCCGCATTAGCCTCCCGAGAGTTAAACACATTTCAGTGTGTTAGCTGTTAATACAGATTCACATTAACCACACGTGAAAAGATTGCCCAAGTTATCTTCACGCTTGTGATTTCAAAAACATGATAGTTCATTAAATTTCAATGGTAACAACAACATTTAGGTTTTACAACACTGAAACACATGTGCACGAAAAAACATTCATGACACTATGAAATAGGAAATAAAGCAATGTGACAGTGCCCTACGAGAATAAAGAAATGTCCGCCTAGGAGTACTACAAAGTGATGAAGACACACACTTGAGTAAAAAGACAGTTAGATCTCTATCATAAAATATAGATTGGAACCTAATTTAGATCTTACCTGGAAAAATGAAACCACGATGCCAAAAGTTCTGTCTCAAGCTTAGGTTAAGCCCAACAGATGGCATGTGCTAGACAGGATCTCATTTACCAGACCTATAGTTCACCCCTTTATAACTTTTATCAAGCTCCTCCTACATTACGCCTAAAATCATTCTCATTAAGGGATATCATAGCTCCTCCCCTGTGGGTAAGTTTATTCGCTGTCAGTCAGGGCTGTACATTACTTGTTCAAATTCCCACGCTAGGATCTCCTGGTCCAATTAAGCTGGTCAAAGCTAATAGGCCAAGTCACACCTCTGGCTACTTCACCTGCCATCACAATAAAATCCGACTTTGTCAATTCTTCTGCCAACACTTTCCGCTCACTGTGTCAATAGTGACCGTCGGACCAGCCTTCGAGTTAGGTAACCTCAGGGGGAGATAATGGCAATTAGCCCTTGTTATCTGTTCCTAAAAGTCTGGCTAGGAGATAAAATTTCTGACACCAACAGATGGTGTGCAAATCTCCAGTCAGTAAGTCTGCTTGGTCAGTCTTATCTCTGTACCTTAACACTTAACATCTGGGAAAAAGTTGTAGTGTTTGATATGACCAACGGTCCAGGAGAATTAAAGCTTGTGATGTGGTCTTAAAATTAAGGATGTATCCAAATCCCTATTTTCCTGTATACTTTCAAAATACAAAGAAATAAAAGTAGGTTGAGGAAAGACATTCTGGAGTCACCGAGCGTATTGTCACAGAGCCTCCCCCTTAAGTTCGGTCACCCTGACCGCACATCAGCACGCTCTGTGGCTTCCAAGAATTTCAAGTCCTCCTTTGCATAACTGCCCATAAGTTTTCTGTTTCCAGTATTCTTTATGGCAGTGGAAATTCCTGCACTCGTCTGCAGATATCCCGTGTCCTTTCATCCAGGATAATTCAATACTGTCATTGATCCTGGTATTGAGCGGGTATTCCAAGCAGTCGCTCGGTAATGTCCCTTTGTCCGGAGGTTCCTCCTTCCATCGGATAATCAAAGATCCATGCTTTGTCAACGGGACTCCTCTGCGCCGTTGACTGACAACCTCTGTGCGTTTCCTCACTTCGCCGCGCCCTATCTGCCTAGGGAGAGCCTGAAGTGTTCTACTAAAAGGATTAGTCGCAGTCAGGTTGGATCCTCTTCTCCTCAGTCCACAGATTCTTGAAAAATCTGTTACAAATCTCCTCGTAAAACGAGGGATATCTTCACTCATCGTGATCCCACGAAGTGAGTGCCACTTACCACTAACAATTTCTCTGAAGAGTGTCCATTTGTTGCCTCTTCGGTGCATTCTGTCTTTACCTTGCCAAATTGTCAGGGTGGAATTGTCTTTAACAAAGATCAGTCCAGAGTCAGAGCACGAAATCAAGTCAGGGTATACAGTCAAATCAGTAAAAAAACTCAGGGTTTCCTGTAGACTGTAAGGTGGGATTTCTTCGCAATGAAGTTTCCACCACCAGCTGAGATACCCCTGTCACTTCATTCGAAGCAAAGAGTACTACAAGACCAGAATGTTGGGGTTCCCTACTATTCACGGCTTGTTCCGCTTCAGGGTCCTTCATCAGAAGTATCCCTGTCGCCCCAGCTGTACAAGGCAGCAGAGACAAGTTGTCTCCCTGCTCACGAAAAGTATTTTCTTCTTCGATAATGGCAAACACTTCTGTCTGTCCATTATCGACGTGCACAGGCCTAGCAGAATTGTCCTGTTTATGTCGAGTCTCTAAGATCGTCAAGACGTCCAGAGAACTCTCCTCCTCATCTGCTATATTCACATTGGTCTGGCTTTCATATGCACAGTCCAGTGAAAGCAAATCAGGAGGTGTGTTGCCGCCATCGCAGTCAACTCCTTTGGGTGTAAAGTCAGAACTAACACATTCCATTAGGCATGCGGCCGCATCCAAGGAAATAGGGGACACAGGTTCAGCGTTATTCCCTACATCAGTCTGCTTTAATTCCTCTTCTTGCATGAAGGGACCAAAGGGGATATGGGAGTTGGGTAAGTCTTTGCCCTCGTCCTCATTAATGTCTGGTGTGTCAGTCGAACCGCTATGTCTACGGTTACAACCGTTATCACGCTTGTCACTACTGTCAGGTTCGCTCTCATTTATCTCGTCTGAGGTAATGGGAGTAAGGGGTTCCAGCAATGTAGATCTGGTCCCTTTAGAAGATTTCTGCTTCTTGTTCCATCTTTTCCTTTTAGGCTTAAGAATGGAAGTTAAGGGGTCCAGCAATGTAGATCTGGTTATCCCTAAAGAAGAGTTCTCCTTGTTGCCTCTTTTCTCTGTAGGAATAAGAGGTGTGAGATACTGTCCTCCGGTTTTTATGTTTTCTTCCTTAGCTGTTGAGTTTGGCCAAGGAGTGCTCACCTCAATGGTTAGATAGTGGGCCCCCACCATATCTGCTTGAGTTTCAGCCTGAGGTAATGGTTTTTCCTCGCATATACTCGCAGTTTCCTCAACGCTAATGTTTTCTGCTTGCTGTTTTATCCTATCTTTTTCTGCCCTCTCAAGTAGCAGTTTTCGATGAATTTCTTCACTCTTACGCCGCATCCTTTCAGCAAATCCTTCCTGAATACACTCTATCTCTCTTTCTAATTCTTCTCTTATAAGCTGTATGTCTCTTTCATACTCTACTTTCCTTAGCTGTTCCTCTCTTTCATACTCTTCTTTCCTAAGCTGTTCCTGCCTATTATATTCTTCTAGCTCCAACTGGCGCTTTTTCTCTGCAGCATTACGGGCAACCATATAATCAAAAGTATCCATCTGGCATTTAATATATGTTTCTAACTGTGCCCCTACTCTACCCTCAGCTATCCCGAATTTTCTTACATCTTTTTGGTACTCGGTACGTAAGTCCATTCTATCTATCATTCTATCTAGAGATAAATGTATGATACTTCCCCGAGGTAGGATAAGAAGGATATGTCAGAGCAAAGTACAGTGAACTTGGCACCAGAGTAGACTATGACAGCCGCACAAAGATGTATATGATGCAAAGCAGCCTACCAGATTAACAGCCTATAGAATACTATAGCAGCAAAAAGATAAGCCTATAAATGATCAAAGCGATGTTACACTCAGTCACTAATTATTAATCTCAATGATATGATGTCAGCATGTAATATGTTCTACAATCTATATCAAATGAAATATGCAAGCAAAAAAAATCATCAATTCATCAACTCTAACTAAGCACTATAGATTACACAACAATCAATGTTCATGAAATGTTCAATGATAGACAGTTAACTCATATGATTTCATCAATTAAATACTTTTACAGTTATTATAATTTAATCTTCCCAGTTACCAATTACTAAGTATAGATTTTAGTCTAAGAACTGGATGAAGAGTTAAAATGAAATCTATGAAATTAAACTTCTTGTTCGTTAGTCTAGGGTCTGCCGGGTTTGATCGCTGGCGGGACGCCACTTGTGTCAGGTTTTAATTCTAGAGAGCGACACAATTGTTACGTGATGTTATAAACCCCGAGACGAGATACCCAATTGTCGCTCGATGTTATAAATCCCGGACGAGCCCCCAATTGTCGCGCGCCCACGTGGGTAAATACACTGATTTAGTGAGGGTGTGGGTTTGAACCTTAACAATGCCCACCCACGTGAGAAACTGGACTATTATCTAAGCTATGTTGATCCTAGACAGTCCTGGATAGCCAAGAAAACAGCGAGTGGCTCGTTCCATGAAATGAAAGTTGCTGTACTTGTATCCACAGGAGTAGGAGAAGGGATAGATAGATATCTGGATACACCCACTGTGATATAATCCAGGTGCTCATTTAACCCCTCCGACTGCTCTCCTCTCCTGGCATTACTTAAAAGCCCCCATCAAGTGATTTAAATATTTGTTAGCTGAAGTAAACTAATATGCACAAAGACACTTGAACCTAAGTACACAATTTAATCAACTATGTGTTAACAACATGAAAAAGATTTATTTGAATAAATCGAAATTAAAATGAACTTGTTTAGGCTAGTAGAGTTGAAATGATGTGGATGATGAGATCATAAAGGTATTGGAAAGTAACAACCTTTGGACAGTTCTCGGCTTGAGACCCTGCCTATCTTTTCCAGTTTGTCGTCCTCACTGCTTTCTGCAGGTCGTTACACTCGACGGTCGGCAAATAATGGATGCCTACTAGTCCCTGCCCAATGTGGGAACTGGAGAATGAAGAAACAAGCGCATATTTGTAGTATCTGCTCTAGATGTACACTAAGCATGTATATTATACTAACATCAAGCATGTTTATTTAAATAAAACATTTCATCTCTCCCTCATGCTCACATTCACTCCTGTCCAATTTGGAAGGGCTTATGTCTCACATTCCAACTGTTACATCTTCTGCCTTCCTCTACACGTCCTGTAATGATAGTCAAGTCTTCTACGTCAGGTGCCAGCTCTCGTACAGACTCAAAATGACAATCAGTCAGACAGAACCAGTTCTGGAATCTATGCTTGGAACCATCGACGCGCCCAGAAAGCTAACAATATTTCTGAGGCGAATCAAATACCAAATCTCAAGGATTTACTCTCCGGGATCAATCTCCGCATTAGCCTCCCGAGAGTTAAACACATTTCAGTGTGTTAGCTGTTAATACAGATTCACATTAACCACACGTGAAAAGATTGCCCAAGTTATCTTCACGCTTGTGATTTCAAAAACATGATAGTTCATTAAATTTCAATGGTAACAACAACATTTAGGTTTTACAACACTGAAACACATGTGCACGAAAAAACATTCATGACACTATGAAATAGGAAATAAAGCAATGTGACAGTGCCCTACGAGAATAAAGAAATGTCCGCCTAGGAGTACTACAAAGTGATGAAGACACACACTTGAGTAAAAAGACAGTTAGATCTCTATCATAAAATATAGATTGGAACCTAATTTAGATCTTACCTGGAAAAATGAAACCACGATGCCAAAAGTTCTGTCTCAAGCTTAGGTTAAGCCCAACAGATGGCATGTGCTAGACAGGATCTCATTTACCAGACCTATAGTTCACCCCTTTATAACTTTTATCAAGCTCCTCCTACATTACGCCTAAAATCATTCTCATAAGGGATATCATAGCTCCTCCCCTGTGGGTAAGTTTATTCGCTGTCAGTCAGGGCTGTACATTACTTGTTCAAATTCCCACGCTAGGATCTCCTGGTCCAATTAAGCTGGTCAAAGCTAATAGGCCAAGTCACACCTCTGGCTACTTCACCTGCCATCACAATAAAATCCGACTTTGTCAATTCTTCTGCCAACACTTTCCGCTCACTGTGTCAATAGTGACCGTCGGACCAGCCTTCGAGTTAGGTAACCTCAGGGGGAGATAATGGCAATTAGCCCTTGTTATCTGTTCCTAAAAGTCTGGCTAGGAGATAAAATTTCTGACACCAACAGATGGTGTGCAAATCTCCAGTCAGTAAGTCTGCTTGGTCAGTCTTATCTCTGTACCTTAACACTTAACATCTGGGAAAAAGTTGTAGTGTGTGATATCGCTAACATCCCAGGAGAATTAAATGCTTGTACATTTCGCCTACTTAAAATAAAGAATGTATCCAAATCCCTATTTTCCTGTATACTTTCAAAATACAAAGAAATAAAAGTAGGTTGAGGAAAGACATTCTGGAGTCACCGAGCGTATTGTCACATAAACATATAATAATAATAATCCGTTGAATGGCAAATAAATGAAACAATATATTAGTAATAATATATGTATCAGCAAAAACAGTACTTTCATATTAGCCGACCAAAGATCACGGGACAGTCAAATATTTCAGGGGTTGATAGATTCAGCGTAAAGTTTTGGTCACGTTAGGGTTAGAGTTAAGGTTAGGGTTAGTTTTACGCGCGGAAACCTTGGCGATAAAGCACAGAACACAAGAAAAATCCCTCTCTTACCACACGCTAATATATTGAACTGTCTCGTGACGTCATTTGTGGTCAGTTAAAAAGAAAGCACCATACGAAGAGAGCGTTGCACATGTTGGTGGCAAAAAATAGGAGATTGGGGAGGGGCGTTAACCTTCTTATAAGTTAAAAAAAAAAAAAACAAGCTCTACTCTGGCTCTTGCCTGGGGCCGCACTATAGCCAGACCAGAAATATGGTCTAATGGCTGAACGCGGTTTCTGTAACCTCTCCACGGGTTATCCTCATCCACATTGTGGTACTTTGTGTTTATCGCCTGTGTGATGTCCTGGTGGGGTAAAAGAAGATAGAGATTTAGATACAGGGGTGACGGAAAGGGAAAAATGGTTCTTGATGCCTTAGCCTCTATTTGTCGGCTTCCATCAGTGCGGCAGTTCTGGCTCGATTTAACGCAAGAGTGCATTAATTTTGATAATATAATGAGCATCTACATTTAAAGAGACAATCTACATTCTTTGGTCGTGTGATGAGAAGGAGTACACTGGAGTACATCGTGAGGGTAGAAAATTTGGAGTGGAGGAGATGCAGAGGGAGACCGAGAGAACAGACGCTGGACAGTTTGACATAATGGCATGGAAGATCATCTGTGTCAGAGTTGATTGAAAGTACACTGGACAGATTGTTGTGGATAGACATGACTACCAATGTCACACGACATGGACTCTAAGAAGAAGAATGAGAGTCGAACGGTTCAGAAGCCATGGACTGTGCAGGTTAAGATTATATTTCTGACCTAGTCAAAACTTGGGTATCCTTTACAGGACGTTGCTGAACCAACCTCAGCATTCTTTGGCTGTTGTGGTTTTTCTAGGCAAATTTTACATTCAGTAGTTTGCCATTGTCCTAAGCGGTCGGCTCTCGGTACCACTGTCGAAATCAACGCAAGACAAACCGTCAGCAGCTGGGATCGAGCTTGGCACCCAATCATTACGAATTGCGTTCACAACGCCTAAGCAGCAGACGCCTATAATGGCCTAGTAACAATAAACAACTGCTGGGGTTGGTGTGTGGCTTCATGTATTGGATAAGAAAATTAATTTTAGATTTAGGGATGGGGGAAACAGTTGCAATGTTCCTCTTGTCCGTGCAAACTGTATTCAAAGTTATTCGAACGTTATTTTACGGAGAGATGTTTTCCTCCACCTATCTACCCCTTTCCCCTTTTTTTCCAGACAGGCGCAATTATTTATTCACCATAAA
>CAJHNH020004975.1:0-27675 GCA_905116865.2 Candidula unifasciata
AAAATTGTTTTTCACTTTTTATCTTATCATTTTTCTGTCACCTATTGAGCTCCAAAGTGTCCAATTTATCAGCTAGAGTAGCTCGTCAAGTGTGAAAATGATAGACTGAGGACTAAATTGGCAACTTGTTTTGGAAAATATGCATTTTGGCCAAACGTGTAAGGCATACATTCTGCAAAATATTCACTTGTGGTCATTTTTATGTTATCTCAATTATTGCTCCCAGATTGTACAAAAATTGATTTAAAAAAAATCCAGTTTAACTACTCTGAATCTAGCGTGTCTATTCATGTGTAAAATAATTGTCTGGGACTCACTGTTCAGTGGTAGGACACAAACAAGTTGTTAGGAACATTTCTTCGTAAAATTTGTTTTTCACTTTTATCTTATCTGTTTTTCTGTCACCTATGAGCTCCAAAGTGTCCTATTTCTCATCTATAGTATCTCGTCAAGTTTGAAATGATAGACTGAGACTAAATTGGCAACGTTTTGGAAAATATGATTTTGGCCAAAAGCGAAAGGCATAAATTCCTAAAAAATGTCACTTGTGGTCATTTTTATGTTATCTCAATTGTTGCCCCCAGATTGTACAAAAATGTCAAAATCAGACATCCAGTTTAACTACTCTGCATCTAGCGTGTCCATTCATGTGTAAAATAATTGTCTGTTACTCACTGTTTAGTGGTAGGACACAAACAAGTTTTGTTAGGAAACATTTTCTTAGGTAAAATTTGTTTTTTCACTTTTTATCTTATCTATTTTTCTCTCATCTATGAGCTCCAAAGTGTCCAATTTCTCATCTAGAGTATCTCGTCAAGTGTGAAATGATAGACTGAGACTAAATTGGCAACTTTTTAGAAAATATGATTTTGCCAAACGCGAAAGGCATAAATTCTGGAAAAATGTTACTTGTGGTCATTTTTATGTTATCTCAATTGTTGCCCCCAGATTGTACCAAAATGACAAATCAGACATTCAGTTTACCTACTCTGAATTTAGCGTGTCTATTCATGTATAAAAAAAATTGTCTGGGACTCAATGTTTAGTGGTAGGACACAAACAAGTTGTTAGGAACATTTCTTCGTAAAATTTGGTTTTCACTTTTATCTTATCTATTTTTCTGTCACCTATGAGGTCCAAAGTGTCCAATTTCTCATCTAGAGTATCTCATCAAGTGTAAAATGATAGACTGAGACTAAATTAGCAACTTTTTGGAAAAAATAATTTTGGCCAAACGCGAAAGGCATAAATTCTGGAAAAATGTCACCTGTGGTCATTTTTATGTTATCTAAATTGTTGCCGCCAGATTGTACAAAAATGCTCAATCAGACATTCAGTTTACCTACTCTGCATCTAGCGTGTCTGTTCATGTGTAAAATAATTGTCTGGGACTCAATGTTTAGTGGTAGGACACAAACAATTTGTTAGGAACATTTCTTAGTAAAATTTTTTTTTCACTTTTATCTTATCTATTTTTCTCTCATCTATGAGCTCCAAAGTGTCCACTTTCTCATCTAGAGTATCTCGTCAAGTGTGAAATGATAGACTGAGACTAAATTGGCAACCTTTTAGAAAATATGATTTTGCCAAACGTGAAAGGCATAAATTCTGGAAAAATGTCACTTGTGGTCATTTTTATGTTATCTCAATTGTTGCCCCCAGATTGTACAAAAATGTCAAAATCAGATATCCAGTTTAACTACTCTGCATCCAGCGTGTCTATTCATGTGTAAAATAATTGTCTGGGACTCACTGTTTCAGTGTAGGACACAACAAGTTGTTAGGAACATTTCTTCGTAAAATTTGTTTTTCACTTTTATCTTATCTGTTTTCTGTCACCTATGAGCCTCCAAAGTGTCCAATTTTCTCATCTAGAGTTATTCTCGTCAATGTTTGAAATTGATAGACTGAGACTAAATTGCAACTTTTGGAAAATATGAATTTTGGCCAAACGCGAAAGGCATAAATTCTTTAAAAACTGTCACTTGTGGTCATTTTTATGTTATCTCAATTGTTGATCCCCAGATTGGTAACCAAAATGCCAAATCATTACATTCCAGTTTACCTACTCTGCATCTAGCGTGTCTATTCATGTGTAAAATAATTGTCTGGGACTCAATGTTTAGTGTTAGGACACAAACAAGTTGTTAGGGAACATTTCTGAGTAAAATTTGTTTTTTCACTTTTATCTTATCTATTTTTTCTGTCACCTATGAGCTCTAAAAAAATGTCCAATTTCTCATCTAGAGTATCTCGTCAAGTGTGAAATGATAGACTGAGACTAAATTGGCAACTTTTTGGAAAATATGATTTTGGCCAAACGACGAAAGGCATAAATTCTGGAAAAAATGTCACTTGTGGTCATTTTATGTTATCTCAATTTGTTGCCCCCCAGATTGTACCAAAATGCCAAATCAGACATCCAGTTTACCTACTCTGGCATCTAGCGTGTATATTCATGTGTAAAATAATTGTCTGAGACTCAATGTTTAGTGGTAGGACACAAACAAGTTGTTAGGAATGATTCTTCGTAAAATTTGTTTTTCACTTTTATCTTATCTATTTTTCTGTCACCTATGAGCTCCAAATTGTCCAATTTCTCATCTAGAGTATCTCGTCAAGTGTGAAATGATAGACTGAGACTAAATTGGCAATTTTTTGGAAAATATGATTTTGGCCAAACGCGAAAGGCATAAATTCTGGAAAAATGTTACTTGTGGTCATTTTTATGTTATCTCAATTGTTGCCCCCAGATTGTACAAAAATGCCAAATCAGACATCCAGTTTAACTGCTCTGCATCTAGCGTTTATATTCGTGTGTAAAATAATTGTCTGAGACTCAATGTTCAGTGGTAGGACACAAACAAGTTGTTAGGAATGATTCTTCGTAAAATTTGTTTTTTACTTTTATCTTATCTATTTTTCTGTCAAAAACGAGCTCCAAAGTGTCCAATTTATCATCTAGAGTATCTTATCAAGTGTGAACTGATAGACTGAGACTAAATTGGCAACTTTTTTGCAAATATGATTATTGGCAAAGGCGTAAGGCAAAAATTCTGCAAAATTGTCACTTGTGGTCATTTTTATGTTATCTCAATTGTTGCCCCCAGATTGTACAAAAATGGCAAAATCAGACATCCAGTTTAACTACTCTGCATCTAGCGTGTCTATTCATGTGTAAAATAATTGTCTGGGACACACTGTTTAGTGGTAGGACACAAACAAGTTGTTAGGAACATTTCTTCATAAAATTTGTTTTTTCACTTTTATCTTATCTATTTTTCTGTCACCAACGAGCTCCAAAGTGTAAAATTTATCATCTAGAGTATCTCGTCAAGTGTGAAATGATAGACTGAGACTAAATTGGCAACTTTTTTGCAAATATGATTTTGGCCAAACGCGTAAGGCATAAATTCTGCAAAATTGTCACTTGTGGCCATTTTTATGTTATCTCAATTGTTGCCCCCAGATTGTACAAAATGTGGCAAATCAGACATCCAGTTTAACTACTCTGCATCTAGCGTGTCTATTCATGTGTCAAATAATTTGTCTGGGACTCACTGTTTAGTGGTAGGACACAAAAAAGTTGTTAGAAACATTTCTTCGTAAAATTTGTTTTTCACTTTTATCTTATCTATTTTTCTGTCACCTATGAGCTCCAAAGTGTCCAAATTTCTCATCTAGAGTTATCTCGTCAAGTGTGTGAAATGATAGACTGAGACTAAATTGGCAAACTTTTTTAGAAAATATGATTTTGGCCAAACGCGGAAGGCATAAATTCTGGAAAAATGTCACTTGTGGTCATTTTTTTATGTTATCTCAATTGTTGCCCCCAAGATTGTACAAAATGCCAAATCAGACATCCAGTTTAACTCCTCTGCATCTAGCGTTTCTATTCATGTGTAAAATAATTGTCTGAGACTCAATGTTTAGTGGTAGGACACAAACAAGTTGTTAGGAAGGATTTCTTCGTAAAATTTGTTTTTCACTTTTATCTTATCTATTTTTTCTGTCACCAACGAGCTCTAAAGTGTCCAATTTATCATCTAGAGTATCTCGTCAAGTGTGAAATGATAGACTGAGACTAAATTGCAACTTTTTGTGAAAATATGATTTTGGCCAAACGCGAAAGGCATAAATTCTGGAAAAATGTCACTTGTGGTCATTTTTATGTTATCTCAATTGTTGCCTCCAATTTGTACCAAAATGCCAAATCAGACATTGAGTTTAACTGTTCTGCATCTAGCGTGTCTATTCATGTGTAAAATAATTGTCTGGGACTTATTGTTTAGTGGTAGGACACAAACAAGTTGTTAGGAATGATTCTTCGTAAAATTTATTTTTCACTTTTATCTTATCTATTTTTCTGTCAACTATGAGCTCCAAAGTGTCCAATTTTTCATCTAGAGTAACTCGTCAAGTGTGAAATGATAAACTGAGATTAATTGGCAAATTTTTGAAAAATAAGATTTTGGCCAATCGCGAAAGGCATAAATTCTGGAAAAATGTCACTTGTTGTCATTTTTATGTTTTCTCAATTGTTGCCCCCAGATTGTACCAAAATGCCAAATCTGACATTCAGTTTAGCTACTCTGCATCTAGCGTGTCTATTCATGTGTAAAATAATTTTGTGGGACTCACTGTTTAGTGGTAGGACACAAACAAGTTGTTAGGAACATTTCTTCGTAAAATTTGTTTTTCACTTTTATCTTATCTATTTTTCTGTCACCTATGAGCTCCAAAGTGTCCAATTTATCATCTAGAGTATCTTGTCAAGTGTGAAATGATAGACTGAGACTAAATTGGTTACTTTTAAAAAAAATATGATTTTGGCCAATCGCGAAAGGCATAAATTCTGGAAAAATGTCACTTGTGGTCATTTTTATGTTATCTCAATTGTTACCCCCAGATTGTACAAAAATGTCAAAATCAGACATCCAGTTTAACTACTCTGCATCTAGCGTGTCTATTCATGTGTCAAATAATTGTCTGGGACTCACTGTTTAGTGGTAGGACACAAACAAGTTGTTAGGAACATTTCTTCATAAAATTTGTTTTTCACTTTTATCTTATCTATTTTTCTGTCACCTATGAGCTCCAAAGTGTCCAATTTATCATCTAGAGTATCTCGTCAAGTGTGAAATGATAGACTGAGACTAAATTGGCAACTTTTTTGGAAAATATTATTTTGGCCAAACGCGAAAGGCATAAATTCTGAAAAAATTGTCACTTGTGGTCATTTTTATGTTATCTCAATTGTTGCCCCCAGATTGTACAAAAATGTAAAATCAGACATCCAGTTTAACTACTCTGCATCTAGCGTGTCTATTCATGTGTAAAATAATTGTCTATGACTCACTGTTTAGTAGTAGGACACAAACAAGTTGTTAGGAACGATTCTTCGCAAAATTTGTTTTTCACTTTTATGTTATCTATTTTTCTGTCACCAACGAGCTCCAAAGTGTCCAATTTCTCATCTAGAGTATCTCGTCAAGTGTGAAATGATAGATTGAAACTAAATTAGCAAATTTTTGAAAAATATGATTTTGGCTGAACGCGAAAGGCATAAATTCTCGAAAAATGTCAGTTGTGGTCAGTTTTATGTTATCTCAGTTGTTGCCCCCAGATTGTACCAAAATGCCAAATCAGACATTCAGTTTACCTACTCTGCATCTAGCGTGTCTATTCATGTGTAAAATAATTTTGTGGGACTCACTGTTTAGTGGTAGGACACAAACAAGTTGTTAGGAACATTTCTTCGTAAAATTTGTTTTTTCACTTTTATCTTATCTATTTTTCTGTCACCTATGAGCTCCAAAGTGTCCAATTTCTCATCTAGAGTATCTCGTCAAGTGTGAAATGATAGACTGAGACTAAATTGGCAACTTTTTGGAAAATATGATTTTGGCCAATCGCGAAAGGCATAAATTCTGGAAAAATGTCACTTGTGGTCATTTTTATGTTTTCTCAATTGTTGCCCCCAGATTGTACCAAAATGCCAAATCAGACATTCAGTTTACCTACTCTGCATCTAGCGTGTCTATTCATGTGTAAAATAATTGTCTGGGACTCACTGTTTAGTGGTAGGACACAAACAAGTTGTTAGGAACATTTCTTCGTAAAATTTGTTTTTCACTTTTATCTTATCTATTTTTCTGTCACCTATGAGCTCCAAAGTGTCTAATTTATCATCTAGAGTATCTCGTTAGGTGTGAAATGATAGATTGAGACTAAATTGGCAATTTTTTTAGAAAAATATAATTTTTGCCAAACGCGAAAGGCATAAATTATGGGAAAATGATACTTGTGGTCATTTTTATGTTATCTCAATTGTTGCCCCCAGATTGTACCAAAATGCCAAATCAGACATTCAGTTTACCTATTCTGCATCTAGCGTGTCTATTCATGTGTAAAATAATTGTCTGGGACTCACTGTTTAGTGGTAGGACACAAACAAGTTGTTAGGAACATTTCTTCGTAAAATTTGTTTTTTCACTTTTATCTTATCTATTTTTCTGTCACCTATGAGCTCCAAAGTGTCCAATTTCTCATCTAGAGTATCTCGTCAAGTGTGAAATGATAGACTGAGACTAAATTGGCAACTTTTAAAAAAAATATGATTTTGGCCAAACGCGAAAGGCATAAATTCTGGAAAAATGTCACTTGTGGTCATTTTTATGTTATCTCAATTGTTGCCCCCAGATTGTACAAAAATGCCAAATCAGACATCCAGTTTAACTACTCTGCATCTAGCGTGTCTATTCATGTGTAAAATAATTGTCTGGGACTCACTGTTTAGTGGTAGGACACAAACAAGTTGTTAGGAACATTTCTTCGTAAAATTTGTTTTTCACTTTTATCTTATCTATTTTTCTGTCACCTACGAGCTCCAAAGTGTCCAATTTATCATCTAGAGTATCTCGTCAAGTGTGAAATGATAGACTGAGACTAAATTGGCAACTTTTTTGAAAATATGATTTTGGCCAAACGCAAAAGGCATAAATTCTGGAAAAATTGTCACTTGTGGTCATTTTTATGTTATCTCAATTGTTGCCCCCAGATTGTACAAAATGCCAAATCAGACATTCAGTTTACCTACTCTGCATCTAGCGTGTCTATTCATGTGTAAAATAATTGTCTGGGACTCACTGTTTAGTGGTAGGACACAAACAAGTTGTTAGGAACATTTCTTCGTAAAATTTGTTTTTCACTTTTATCTTATCTATTTTTCTGTCACCTACGAGCTCCAAAGTGTCCAATTTCTCATCTAGAGTATCTCGTCAAGTGTGAAATGATAGACTGAGACTAAATTGGCAACTTTTTTGCAAAAATATGATTTTGGCCAAACGCGAAAGGCATAAATTCTGCAAAATTGTCAATTGTGGTCATTTTTATGTTATCTCAATTGTTGCCCCCAGATTGTACCAAAATGCCAAATCAGACATTCAGTTTACCTACTCTGCATCTAGCGTGTCTATTCATGTGTAAAATAATTGTCTGGGACTCACTGTTTAGTGGTAGGACACAAACAAGTTGTTAGGAACAATTCTTCGTAAAAATTTGTTTTTCACTTTTATCTTATCTATTTTTCGGTCACCTATGAGCTCCAAAGTGTCTAATTTCTCATCTAGAGTATCTCGTCAAGTGTTAAATGATAGGCTGAGACTAAATTGGCAACTTTTTAAAAAAATATGATTTTGGCCAAACGCGAAAGGCATAAATTCTGGAAAAATGTCACTTGTTGTCATTTTTATGTTATCTCAATTGTTGCCCCCAGATTGTACCAAAATGACAAATCAGACATTCAGTTTACCTACTCTGCATCTAGCGTGTCTATTCATGTGTAAAATAATTGTCTGGGACTCAATGTTTAGTGGTAGGACACAAACAAGTTGTTAGGAACAATTCTTCGTAAAAATTTGTTTTTCACTTTTATCTTATCTATTTTTCTGTCACCAACGAGCTCCAAAGTGTCCAATTTATCATCTAGAGTATCTCGTCAAGTGTGGAATGATAGACTAAGACTAAATTGGCTACTTTTTTGCAAATATGATCTTGGCCAAACGCGAAAGGCATATATTCTGGAAAAATGTAACTTGTGGTCATTTTTATGTTATCTCAATTGTTGTTGCCCCAGATTGTACAAAATGCCAAATCAGACATTCAGTTTAACTACTCTGCATCTAGCGTGTCTATTCATGTGTAAAATAATTGTCTGGGACTCACTGTTTAGTGGTAGGACACAAACAAGTTGTTAGGAACATTTCTTCGTAAAATTTGTTTTTCACTTTTATCTTATCTATTTTTCTGTCACCAACGAGCTCCAAAGTGTCCCAATTTATCATCTAGAGTATCTCGTCAAGTGTGAAATGATAGACTGAGACTAAATTGGCAACTTTTTTTGGAAAATATGATTTTGGCCAAACGCGAAAGGCATAAATTCTGGAAAAATGTCACTTGTGGTCATTTTTATGTTTATCTCAATTGTTGCCCCCAGATTGTACCAAAATGCCAAATCAGACATTCAGTTTTACACTACTCTGCATCTAGCGTGTCTATTCATGTGTAAAATAATTGTCTGGGACTCAATGTTTAGTGGTAGGACACAAACAAGTTGTTAGGAACAATTTCTTCGTAAAATTTGTTTTTTCACTTTTATCTTATCTATTTTTCTGTCACCAACGAGCTCCAAAGTGTCCAATTTCTCATCTAGAGTATCTCGTCAAGTGTGAAATGATAGACTGAGACTAAATTGGCAACTTTTTTGCAAATATGATTTTGGCCAAACGCGAAAGGCATAAATTCTGGAAAAATGTCACTTGTGGTCATTTTTATGTTATCTCAATTGTTGCCCCCAGATTGTACAAAAAATGCCAAATCAGACATTCAGTTTAACTACTCTGCATCTAGCGTGTCTATTCATGTGTAAAATAATTGTCTGGGACTCACTGTTTAGTGGTAGGACACAAACAAGTTGTTAGGAACAATTCTTCGTAAAATTTGTTTTTCACTTTTATCTTATCTATTTTTCTGTCACCTATGAGCTCCAAAGTGTCTAATTTCTCATCTAGAGTATCTCGTCAAGTGTGAAATGATAGACTGAGACTAAATTGGCAACTTTTTGGAAAATTTGATTTTGGCCAAACGTGAAAGGCATATATTATGGAAAAATGTCACTTGTGGTCATTTTTTATGTTATCTCAAATGTTGGCCTCAGATTGTACCAAAATGCCAAATCAGACATTCAGTTTACCTACTCTGCATTTAGCGTGTCTATTCATGTCTAAAATAATTGTCTGGGACTCACTGTTTAGTGGTAGGACACAAACAAGTTGTTAGGAACATTTCTTCGTAAAATTTGTTTTTCACTTTTATCTTATCTATTTTTCTGTCACCAACGAGCTCCAAAGTGTCCAATTTATCATCTAGAGTATCTCGTCAAGTGTGAAATGATAGACTGAGACTAAATTGGCAACTTTTTTTTGAAAAATATTATTTTGGCCAAACGCGAAAGGCATAAATTCTAGAAAAATGTCACTTGTTGTCATTTTTATGTTATCTCAATTGTTGCCCCCAGATTGTACCAAAATGCCAAATCAGACATCCAGTTTAACTACTCTGCATCTAGCGTGTCTATTCATGTGTAAAATAATTGTCTGGGACTCACTGTTTAGTGGTAGGACACAAACAAGTTGTTAGGAACATTTCTTCGTAAAATTTGTTTTTCACTTTTATCTTATCTATTTTTCTGTCACCAACGAGCTCCAAAGTGTCCAATTTATCATCTAGAGTATCTCGTCAAGTGTGAAATGATAGACTGAGACTAAATTGGCAACTTTTTTTGCAAATATTATTTTGGCCAAACGCGAAAGGCATAAAATTCTGAAAAATGTCACTTGTGGTCATTTTTATGTTATCTCAATTGTTTGCCCCAGATTGTACCAAAATGCCAAATCAGACATCCAGTTTAACTACTCTGCATCTAGCGTGTCTATTCATGTGTAAAATAATTGTCTGGGACTCAATGTTTAGTGGTAGGACACAAACAAGTTGTTAGGAACAATTCTTCGTAAAAATTTGTTTTTCACTTTTATCTTATCTATTTTTTCTGTCACCAACGAGCTCCAAAGTGTCCAATTTCTCATCTAGAGTATCTCGTCAAGTGTGAAATGATAGACTGAGACTAAATTGGCAACTTTTTGAAAAATATGATTTTGGCCAAACGCGAAAGGCATAAATTCTGGAAAAATGTCACTTGTGGTCATTTTTATGTTATCTCAATTGTTGCCCCCAGATTGTACCAAAATGCCAAATCAGACATTCAGTTTACCTACTCTGCATCTAGCGTGTCTATTCATGTGTAAAATAATTGTCTGGGACTCACTGTTTAGTGGTAGGACACAAACAAGTTGTTAGGAACATTTCTTCGTAAAATTTGTTTTTTCACTTTTATCTTATCTATTTTTCTGTCACCAACGAGCTCCAAAGTGTCCAAATTTATCATCTAGAGTATCTCGTCAAGTGTGAAATGATAGACTGAGACTAAATTGGCAACTTTTTGGAAAATATGATTTTGGCCAAACGCGAAAGGCATAAATTCTGGAAAAATGTCACTTGTGGTCATTTTTATGTTATCTCAATTGTTGCCCCCAGATTGTACCAAAATGCCAAATCAGACATTCAGTTTACCTACTCTGCATCTAGCGTGTCTATTCATGTGTAAAATAATTGTCTGGGACTCAATGTTTAGTGGTAGGACACAAACAAGTTGTTAGGAATGATTCTTCGTAAAATTTGTTTTTCACTTTTATCTTATCTATTTTTTCTGTCACCAACGAGCTCCAAAGTGTCCAATTTATCATCTAGAGTATCTTATCAAGTGTGAAATGATAGACTGAGACTAAATTGGTTACTTTTTAAAAAATATGATTTTGGCCAATCGCGAAAGGCATAAATTCTGGAAAAATGTCACTTGTGGTCATTTTTATGTTACCTCAATTGTTGCCACCAGATTGTGTACAAAATGCCAAATCAGACATTCAGTTTACCTACTCTGCATCTAGCGTGTCTATTCATGTGTAAAATAATTGTCTGAGACTCAATATTTAGTGGCAGGACACAAACAAGTTGTTAGGAACATTCCTTTATAAAATTTGTTTTTCACTTTTATCTTATCTATTTTTCTGTCACCAACGAGCTCCAAAGTGTCCAATTTATCATCTAGAGTATCTCGTCAAGTGTGAAATGATAGACTGAGACTAAATTGGCAACTTTTTTGCAAAATATTATTTTGGCCAAACGCGAAAGGCATAAATTCTGGAAAAATGTCACTTGTGGTCATTTTTATGTTATCTCAATTGTTGCCCCCAGATTGTACAAAAATGCCAAATCAGACATCCAGTTTAACTACTCTGCATCTAGCGTGTCTATTCATGTGTAAAATAATTGTCTGGGACTCAATGTTTAGTGGTAGGACACAAACAAGTTGTTAGGAACATTTCTTCGTAAAATTTGTTTTTCACTTTTATCTTATCTATTTTTCTGTCACCTATGAGCTCCAAAGTGTCCAATTTTTCATCTAGAGTATCTCGTCAAGTGTGAAATGATAGACTGAGACTAAATTGGCATTTTTTTGAAAATATGATTTTGGCCAAACGCGAAAGGCATAAATTCTGGAAAAATGTCACTTGTGGTCATTTTTATGTTATCTCAATTGTTGCCCCCAGATTGTACAAAAATGCCAAATCAGACATTCAGTTTAACTACTCTGCATCTAGCGTGTCTATTCATGTGTAAAATAATTGTCTGGGACTCAATGTTTAGTGGTAGGACACAAACAAGTTGTTAGGAACAATTCTTCGTAAAATTTGTTTTTCACTTTTATCTTATCTATTTTTCTGTCACCAACGAGCTCCAAAGTGTCCAATTTATCATCTAGAGTATCTCGTCAAGTGTGAAATGATAGACTGAGACTAAATTGGCAACTTTTTTGAAAAATATGATTTTGGCCAAACGCGAAAGGCATAAATTCTGGAAAAATGTCACTTGTGGTCATTTTTATGTTATCTCAATTGTTGCCCCCAGATTGTACCAAAATGCCAAATCAGACATTCAGTTTACCTACTCTGCATCTAGCGTGTCTATTCATGTGTAAAATAATTGTCTGGGACTCATTGTTTAGTGGTAGGACACAAACAAGTTGTTAGGAATGATTCTTCGTAAAATTTGTTTTTCACTTTTATCTTATCTATTTTTCTGTCACCAACGAGCTCCAAAGTGTCCAATTTATCATCTAGAGTATCTCGTCAAGTGTGAAATGATAGACTGAGACTAAATTGGCAACTTTTTTGAAAATATGATTTTGGAAAAACGCGAAAGGCATAAATTCTGGAAAAATGTCACTTGTGGTCATTTTTATGTTATCTCAATTGTTGCCCCCAGATTGTACAAAAATGCCAAATCAGACATTCAGTTTAACTACTCTGCATCTAGCGTGTCTATTCATGTGTAAAATAATTGTCTGGGACTCACTGTTTAGTGGTAGGACACAAACAAGTTGTTAGGAACATTTCTTCGTAAAATTTGTTTTTCACTTTTATCTTATCTATTTTTCTGTCACCTATGAGCTCCAAAGTGTCCAATTTATCATCTAGAGTATCTTGTCAAGTGTGAAATGATAGACTGAGACTAAATTGGCAACTTTTTTTGCAAATATGATTTTGGCCAAACGCGAAAGGCATAAATTCTGGAAAAATTGTCACTTGTGGTCATTTTTATGTTATCTCAATTGTTGCCCCCAGATTGTACAAAAATGCCAAATCAGACATCCAGTTTAACTACTCTGCATCTAGCGTGTCTATTCATGTGTAAAATAATTGTCTGGGACTCACTGTTTAGTGGTAGGACACAAACAAGTTGTTAGGAACATTTCTTCGTAAAATTTGTTTTTCACTTTTATCTTATCTATTTTTCTGTCACCAACGAGCTCCAAAGTGTCCAATTTATCATCTAGAGTATCTCGTCAAGTGTGAAATGATAGACTGAGACTATATTGGCAACTTTTTGGAAAATATGATTTTGGCCAAACGCGAAAGGCATAAATTCTGCAAAATTGTCACTTGTGGTCATTTTTATGTTATCTCAATTGTTGCCCCAGATTGTACAAAAATTCCAAATCAGACATCCAGTTTAACTACTCTGCATCTAGCGTGTCTATTCATGTGTAAAATAATTGTTCTGGGACTCACTGTTTAGTGGTAGGACACAAACAAGTTGTTAGGAACATTTCTTCGTAACATTTGTTTTTTCACTTTTATCTTATCTATTGTTCTGTCACCAACGAGCTCCAAAGTGTCCAATTTCTCATCTAGAGTATCTAGTCAAGTGTGAAATGATAGATTGAAAATAAATTGGCAAATTTTTGAAAAATATGATTTTGGCTAAACGCGAAAGGCATAAATTCTTAAAAAATGTCACTTGTAGTCATATTTATGTTATCTCAATTTTTGCTCCAGATTGTAACAAAATGCCAAATCAGACATTCAGTTTACCTACTCTGCATCTAGCGTGTCTATTCATGTGTAAAATAATTGTCTGAGACTCAATGTTTAGTGGTAGGACACAAACAAGTTGTTAGGAACATTTCTTCGTAAAATTTGTTTTTCACTTTTATCTTATCTATTTTTCTTCTGTCACCAACGAGCTCCAAAGTGTCCAATTTATCATCTAGAGTATCTCGTCAAGTGTGAAATGATAGACTGAGACTAAATTGGCAACTTTTTAAAAAATATGATTTTGG
Organism: Candidula unifasciata; assembly: GCA_905116865.2. Lineage (NCBI taxonomy): Eukaryota > Metazoa > Mollusca > Gastropoda > Stylommatophora > Geomitridae > Candidula > Candidula unifasciata. The sequence goes on from CAJHNH020004975.1 coordinate 13,799, forward strand.
CCAAACGCGAAAGGCATAAATTCTGGAAAAATGTCACTTGTGGTCATTTTTATGTTATCTCAATTGTTGCCCCCAGATTGTACAAAAATGCCAAATCAGACATCCAGTTTAACTACTCTGCATCTAGCGTGTCTATTCATGTGTAAAATAATTGTCTGGGACTCACTGTTTAGTGGTAGGACACAAACAAGTTGTTAGGAACATTTCTTCGTAAAATTGTTTTTTCACTTTTATCTTATCTATTTTGTTCTGTCACAAACGAGCTCCAAAGTGTCCAATTTATCATCTAGAGTATCTCGTCAAGTGTGAAATGATAGACTGAGACTAAATTGGCAACTTTTTTGCAAATATTATTTTGGCAAAACGCGTAAGGCATAAATTCTGCAAAAATGTCACTTGTGGTCATTTTTATGTTATCTCAATTGTTGCCCCCAGATTGTATAAAAATGCCAAATCAGACATCCAGTTTAACTACTCTGCATCTAGCGTGTCTATTCATGTGTAAAATAATTGTCTGGGACTCACTGTTTAGTGGTAGGACACACAAACAAGTTGTTAGGAACATTTCTTCGTAAAATTTGTTTTTTTCACTTTTATCTTATCTATTTTTTCTGTCACCAACGAGCTCCAAAGTGTCCAATTTCTCATCTAGAGTATCTCGTCAAGTGTGTGAAATGATAGACTGAGACTAAATTGGCAACTTTTTTGAAAAAATATGATTTTGGCCAAACGCGAAAGGCATAAATTCTGCAAAAAATGTCACTTGTGGTCATTTTTATGTTATCTCAATTGTTGCCCCCAGATTGTACCAAAATGCCAAATCAGACATTCAGTTTTTAACTACTCTGCATCTAGCGTGTCTATTCATGTGTAAAATAATTGTCTGGGACTCACTGTTTAGTGGTAGGACACAAACAAGTTGTTAGGAACATTTCTTCGTAAATTTTTGTTTTTCACTTTTATCTTATCTATTTTTCTGTCACCAACGAGCTCCAAAGTGTCCAATTTATCATCTAGAGTATCTCGTCAAGTGTGAAATGATGAGACTACTAATTGGCAACTTTTTTGAAAAATATGATTTTGGCCAAACGCGAAAGGCATAAATTCTGAAAAAATGTCACTTGTGGTCATTTTTATGTTATCTCAATTGTTGCCCCCAGATTGTACCAAAATGCCAAATCAGACATTCAGTTTAACTACTCTGCATCTAGCGTGTCTATTCATGTGTAAAATAATTGTCTGGGACTCACTGTTTAGTGGTAGGACACAAACAAGTTGTTAGGAACAATTTCTTCGTAAAATTTTGTTTTTCACTTTTATCTTATCTATTTTTCTGTCACCAACGAGCTCCAAAGTGTCCAATTTATCATCTAGAGTATCTCGTCAAGTGTGAAATGATAGACTGAGACTAAATTGGCAATTTTTTTTGCAAATATTTTTTTTGGCCAAACGCGAAAGGCATACATTCTGGAAAAATGTCACTTGTGGTCATTTTTATGTTATCTCAATTGTTGCCCCCAGATTGTACAAAAATGCCAAATCAGACATCCAGTTTAACTACTCTACATCTAGCGTGTCTATTCATGTGTAAAATAATTGTCTGGGACTCACCGTTTAGTGTTAGGACACAAACAAGTTGTTAGGAACATTTCTTCGTAAAATTTGTTTTTTCACTTTTATCTTATCTATTTTTCTGTCACCTATGAGCTCCAAAGTGTCCAATTTCTCATCTAGAGTATCTCGTCAAGTGTGAAATGATAGACTGAGACTAAATTGGCAACTTTTTTGAAAAATATGATTTTGGCCAAACGCGAAAGGCATAAATTCTCTAAAAATTGTCACTTGTGTGGTCATTTTTATGTTATCTCAATTGTTGCCCCCAGATTGTACAAAAATGCCAAATCAGACATTCAGTTTACCTACTCTGCATCTAGCGTGTCTATTCATGTGTAAAATAATTGTCTGGGACTCAATGTTTAGTGGTAGGACACAAACAAGTTGTTTAGGAACATTTCTTCGTAAAATTTGTTTTTCACTTTTATCTTATCTATTTTTCTGTCACCAACGAGCTCCAAAGTGTCCAATTTCTCATCTAGAGTATCTCGTCAAGTGTGAAATGATAGACTGAGACTAAATTGGCAACTTTTTGGAAAATATGATTTTGGCCAAACGCGAAAGGCATAAATTCTGCAAAAAATGTCACTTGTGGTCATTTTTATGTTATCTCAATTGTTGCCCCCAGATTGTACAAAAATGCCAAATCAGACATCCAGTTTAACTACTCTGCATCTAGCGTGTCTATTCATGTGTAAAATAATTGTCTGGGACTCACTGTTTAGTGGTAGGACACAAACAAGTTGTTAGGAACATTTCTTCGTAAAATTTGTTTTCACTTTTATCTTATCTATTTTTCTGTCACCAACGAGCTCCAAAGTGTCCAATTTATCATCTAGAGTATCTCGTCAAGTGTGAAATGATAGACTGAGACTAAATTGGCAACTTTTTAGAAAAATATGATTTTGGCCAAACGCGAAAGGATTAAATTCTGGAAAATGTCACTTGTGGTCATTTTTATGTTATCTCAATTGTTGCCCCCAGATTGTACAAAAATGCCAAATCAGACATCCAGTTTAACTACTCTGCATCTAGCGTGTCTATTTATGTGTAAAATAATTGTCTGGGACTCACTGTTTAGTGGTAGGACACAAACAAGTTGTTAGGAACAATTCTTCGTAAAATTTGTTTTTTTTTTTATCACTTTTATCTTATCTATTTTTCTGTCACCAACGAGCTCCAAAGTGTCCAATTTATCATCTAGAGTATCTCGTCAAGTGTGAAATGATAGACTGAGACTAAATTGGCAACTTTTTTGAAAATATGATTTTGGCCAAACGCGTAAGGCATAAAATTCTGAAAAAATTGTCACTTGTGGTCATCATTTTTATGTTATCTCAATTGTTGCCCCCAGATTGTACAAAAAATGCCAAATCAGACATTCAGTTTAACTACTCTGCATCTAGCGTGTCTATTCATGTGTAAAATAATTGTCTGGGACTCAATGTTTAGTGGTAGGACACAAACAAGTTGTTAGGAACAATTCTTCGTAAAATTTGTTTTTGTTTTTCACTTTTTTTATCTATATTTTTTTTCTGTCACAACGAGCTCCAAAGTGTCCAATTTCTCATCTAGAGTATCTCGTCAAGTGTGAAATGATAGACTGAGACTAAATTGGCAACTTTTTTTGAAAAATATGATTTTGGCCAAACGCGAAAGGCATAAATTCTCTGGAAAAATGTCACTTGTGGTCATTTTATGTTATCTCAATTGTTGCCCCCAGATTGTACCAAAATGCCAAATCAGACATTCCAGTTTAACTACTCTGCATCTAGCGTGTCTATTCATGTGTAAAATAATTGTCTGGGACTCACTGTTTAGTGGTAGGACACAAACAAGTTGTTAGGAACACAATTCTTCGTAAAATTTGTTTTTTCACTTTTTATCTTATATCTATTTTTCTGTCACCTATGAGCTCCAAAGTGTCCAATTTATCATCTAGAGTATCTCGTCAAGTGTGAAATGATAGACTGAGACTAAATTGGCAAACTTTTTTGAAAATATGATTTTTGGCCAAACGCGAAAGGCATAAATTCTGGAAAAAAATGTCACTTGTGGTCATTTTTATGTTATCTCAATTGTTGCCCCCAGATTGTACAAAAATGCCAAATCAGACATCCAGTTTAACTACTCTGCATCTAGCGTGTCTATTCATGTGTAAAATAATTGTCTGGGACTCAATGTTTAGTGGTAGGACACAAACAAGTTGTTAGGAACACAATTCTTCGTAAAATTTGTTTTTCACTTTTATCTTATCTATTTTTCTGTCACCAACGAGCTCCAAAGTGTCCAATTTATCATCTAGAGTATCTCGTCAAGTGTGAAATGATAGACTGAGACTAAATTGGCAACTTTTTTGAAAATATGATTTTGGCCAAACGCGTAAGGCATAAATTCTGCAAAATTGTCACTTGTGGTCATTTTTTTATGTTATCTCAATTGTTGCCCCCAGATTGTACAAAAATGCCAAATCAGACATTCAGTTTAACTACTCTGCATCTAGCGTGTCTATTCATGTGTAAAATAATTGTCTGGGACTCACTGTTTAGTGGTAGGACACAAACAAGTTGTTAGGAACATTTCTTCGTAAAATTTGTTTTTTTCACTTTTATCTTATCTATTTTTCTGTCACCTATGAGCTCCAAAGTGTCCAATTTCTCATCTAGAGTATCTCGTCAAGTGTGAAATGATAGACTGAGATAAATTGGCAACTTTTTTGCAAATATTGATTTTGGGCCAAACGCGAAAGGCATAAATTCTGCAAAAATGTCACTTGTGGTCATTTTTATGTTATCTCAATTGTTGCCCCCAGATTGTACAAAAATGCCAAATCAGACATTCAGTTTAACCTACTCTGCATCTAGCGTGTCTATTCATGTGTAAAATAATTGTCTGGGACTCACTGTTTAGTGGTAGGACACAAACAAGTTGTTAGGAACATTTCTTCGTAAAATTTGTTTTTCACTTTTATCTTATCTATTTTTTTTCTGTCACCTATGAGCTCCAAAGTGTCCAATTTATCATCTAGAGTATCTCGTCAAGTGTGAAATGATAGACTGAGACTAAATTGGCAACTTTTTTGAAAAAATATGATTTTGGCAAAACGCGAAAGGCATAAATTCTGCAAAAATGTCACTTGTGGTCATTTTTTATGTTATCTGAATTGTTGCCCCCAGATTGTACCAAAATACCAAATCAGACATCCATTTTAACTTCTCTGCATCTAGCGTGTCTATTCATGTGTAAAATAATTGTCTGGGACTCACTGTTTAGTGGTAGGACACAAACAAGTTGTTAGGAACATTTCTTCGTAAAATTTGTTTTTCACTTTTATCTTATCTCTTTTTCTGTCACCAACGAGCTCCAAAGTTTCCAATTTATCATCTAGAGTATCTCGTCAAGTGTGAAAAAATAGACTGAGACTAAATTGCCCATTTTTAAAAAAAAATATGGTTTTGGCCAAAAGCGTAAGGCATAAATTCTGCAAAATTATCACTTGTGGTCATTTTTATGTTATCTCAATTGTTGCCCCCAGATTGTACAAAAATGCCAAATCAGACATCCAGTTTAACTACTCTGCATCTAGCGTGTCTATTCATGTGTAAAATAATTGTCCGGGACTCACTGTTTAGTGGTAGGACACAAACAAGTTGTTAGGAACAATTCTTCGTAAAATTTGTTTTTCACTTTTATCTTATCTATTTTTCTGTCACCTATGAGCTCCAAAGTGTCCAATTTCTCATCTAGAGTATCTCGTCAAGTGTGAAATGATAGACTGAGACTAAATTGGCAACTTTTTTGAAAATATGATTTTGGCCAAACGCGAAAGGCATAAATTCTGGAAAAAATGTCACTTGTGGTCATTTTTATGTTATCTCAATTGTTGCCCCCAGATGTGTACAAAAATGCCAAATCAGACATTCAGTTTAACTACTCTGCATCTAGCGTGTCTATTCATGTGTAAAATAATTGTCTGGGACTCACTGTTTAGTGGTAGGACACAAACAAGTTGTTAGGAACATTTCTTCGTAAAATTTTTTTTTCACTTTTATCTTATCTATTTTTCTGTCACCTACGAGCTCCAAAGTGTCCAATTTATCATCTAGAGTATCTCGTCAAGTGTGAAATGATAGACTGAGACTAAATTTGGCAACTTTTTTGAAAATATGATTTTGGCCCAAAACGCGAAAGGCATAAATTCTGCAAAAAAATGTCACTTGTGGTCATTTTTATGTTATCTCAATTGTTGCCCCCAGATTGTACAAAAATGCCAAATCAGACATCCAGTTTAACTACTCTGCATCTAGCGTGTCTATTCATGTGTAAAATAATTGTCTGGGACTCACTGTTTAGTAGTGGTAGGACACAAACAAGTTGTTAGGAACATTTCTTTCGTAAAATTTGTTTTTCACTTTTATCTTATCTATTTTTCTGTCACCTAACGAGCTCCAAAGTGTCCAATTTTATCATCTAGAGTATCTCGTCAAGTGTGAAATGATAGACTGAGACTAAATTGGCAACTTTTTGGAAAAATATGATTTTTGGCCAAACGCGAAAGGCATAAATTCTGCAAAAATGTCACTTGTGGTCATTTTTATGTTATCTCAATTGTTGCCCCCAGATTGTACAAAAATGCCAAATCAGACATTCAGTTTAACTACTCTGCATCTAGCGTGTGTCTATTCATGTGTAAAATAATTGTCTGGGACTCACTGTTTAGTGGTAGGACACAAACAAGTTGTTAGGAACATTTCTTCGTAAAATTTTGTTTTTCACTTTTATCTTATCTATTTTTCTGTCACCTACGAGCTCCAAAGTGTCCAATTTCTCATCTAGAGTATCTCGTCAAGTGTGAAATGATAGACTGAGACTAAATTGGCAACTTTTTTTTGGAAAATATGATTTTGGCCAAACGCGAAAGGCATAAATTCTGGAAAAATGTCACTTGTGGTCATTTTTTTATGTTATCTCAATTGTTGCCCCCAGATTGTACAAAAATGCCAAATCAGACATCCAGTTTAACTACTACTCTGCATCTAGCGTGTCTATTCATGTGTAAAATAATTGTCTGGGACTCACTGTTTAGTGGTAGGACACAAACAAGTTGTTAGGAACATTTTCTTCGTAAAATTTGTTTTTTTCACTTTTATCTTATCTATTTTCTGTCACCTAACGAGCTCCAAAGTGTCCAATTTCTCATCTAGAGTATCTCGTCAAGTGTGAAATGATAGACTGAGACTAAATTGGCAACTTTTTTTGGAAAATATGATTTTTGGCCAAACGCGAAAAAGGCATAAATTCTGGAAAAATGTCACTTGTGGTCATTTTTATGTTATCTCAATTGTTTGCCCCAGATTGTACAAAAATGCCAAATCAGACATTCAGTTTAACTACTCTGCATCTAGCGTGTCTATTCATGTGTAAAATAATTGTCTGGGACTCACTGTTTAGTGGTAGGACACAAACAAGTTGTTAGGAACATTTCTTCGTAAAATTTGTTTTTCACTTTTATCTTATCTATTTTTCTGTCACCTATGAGAGCTCCAAAGTGTCCAATTTCTCATCTAGAGTATCTCGTCAAGTGTGAAATGATAGACTGAGACTAAATTGGCAACTTTTTTGCAAATATTATTTTGGCCAAACTCGTAAGGCATAAATTCTGCTAAAATGTCACTTGTAGTCATTTTTATGTTATCTCAATTGTTGCCCCCAGATTGCAAAAAAAATGCCAAATCAGACATCCAGTTTAACTACTTTGCATCTAGCGTGCCTATTCATGTGTAAAATAATTGTCTGCGACTCACTGTTTAGTGGTAGGACACAAACAAGTTGTTAGGAACAATTCTTCGTAAAATTTGTTTTTCACTTTTATCTTATCTATTTTTCTGTCACCAACGAGATCCAAAGTGTCCAATTTATCATCTAGAGTATCTCGTCAAGTGTAAAATGATAGACTGAGACTAAATTGGCAACTTTTTGAAAATATGATTTTGGCCAAACGCGAAAGGCATAAATTCTGCAAAAAATGTCACTTGTGGTCATTTTTATGTTATCTCAATTGTTGCCCCCAGATTGTACAAAAATGCCAAATCAGACATTCAGTTTTACTACTCTGCATCTAGCGTGTCTATTCATGTGTAAAAAATAATTGTCTGGGACTCACTGTTTAGTGGTAGGACACAAACAAGTTGTTAGGAACATTTCTTCGTAAAATTTTTTTTTTCACTTTTATCTTATCTATTTTTCTGTCACCAACGAGCTCCAAAGTGTCCAATTTATCATCTAGAGTATCTCGTCAAGTGTGAAATGATAGACTGAGACTAAATTGGCACTTTTTTTGGAAAATATGATTTTGGCCAAACGCGTAAGGCATAAATTCTGCAAAAATGTCACTTGTGGTCATTTTTATGTTATCTCAATTGTTGCCCCCAGATTGTACAAAAATGCCAAATCAGACATTCAGTTTAACTACTCTGCATCTAGCGTGTCTATTCATGTGTAAAATAATTGTCTGGGACTCACTGTTTAGTGGTAGGACACAAACAAGTTGTTAGGAACATTTCTTCGTAAAATTTGTTTTTCACACTTTATCTTATCTATTTTTCTGTCACCTAACGAGCTCCAAAGTGTCCAATTTCTCATCTAGAGTATCTCGTCAAGTGTGAAATGATAGACTGAGACTAAATTGGCAACTTTTTTGAAAATATGATTTTGGCCAAACGCGAAAGGCATAAATTCTTCTGGAAAAATGTCACTTGTGGTCATTTTTATGTTATCTCAATTGTTGCCCCCAGATTGTACCAAAAAATGCCAAATCAGACATCAGACATTCAGTTTAACTACTCTGCATCTAGCGTGTCTATTCATGTGTAAAATAATTGTCTGGGACTCAATGTTTAGTGGTAAACACAAGTTGTTTGTTAGGAACATTTCTTCGTAAAATTGTTTTTTCACTTTATCTTATCTATCTTTTTTCTGTCACCTAACGAGCTCCAAAGTGTCCAATTTCTCATCTAGAGTATCTCGTCAAGTGTGAAATGATAGACTGAGACTAAATTGGCAACTTTTTTTTGGAAAATATGATTTTGGCCAAACGCGCGTAAGGCATAAATTCTGAAAAAAATTGTCACTTGTGGTCATTTTTATGTTATCTCAATTGTTGCCCCCAGATTGTACAAAAATGCCAAATTAGACATTCAGTTTAACTTTTCTGCATCTAGCGTGTCTATTCATGTGTTAAATAATTGTCTGGGACTCACTGTTTAGTGGTAGGACACAAACAAGTTGTTAGGAAGATTTCTTCGTAAAATTTGTTTTTCACTTTTATCTTATCTATTTTTCTGTCACCTATGAGCTCCAAAGTGTCCAATTTCTCATCTAGAGTATCTAGTCAAGTGTGAAATGATAGACTGAGACTAAATTGGCAACTTTTTTTTGGAAAATATGATTTTTGGCCAAACGCGAAAGGCATAAATTCTGGCAAAATTGTCACTTGTGGTCATTTTTATGTTATCTCAATTGTTGCCCCCAGATTGTACAAAAATGCCAAATCAGACATCCAGTTTAACTACTCTGCATCTAGCGTGTCTATTCATGTGTAAAATAAATTGTCTGGGACTCACTGTTTTAGTGGTAGGACACAAACAAGTTGTTAGGAACATTTCTTCGTAAAATTTGTTTTTTCACTTTTATCTTATCTATTTTTCTGTCACCTACGAGCTCCAAAGTGTCCAATTTATCATCTAGAGTATCTCGTCAAGTGTGAAATGATAGACTGAGACTAAATTTGGCACTTTTTTGAAAATATGATTTTGGCCAAACGCGAAAGGCATAAATTCTGAAAAAAATGTCACTTGTGGTCATTTTTATGTTATCTCAATTGTTGCCCCCAGATTGTACAAAAATGCCAAATCAGACATCCAGTTTAACTACTCTGCATCTAGCGTGTCTATTCATGTGTAAAATAATTGTCTGGGACTCACTGTTTGTTTAGTGGTAGGACACAAACAAGTTGTTAGGAACATTTCTTCGTAAAATTTGTTTTTTCACTTTTATCTTATCTATTTTTCTGTCACCTATGAGCTCCAAAGTGTCCAATTTATCATCTAGAGTATCTCGTCAAGTGTGTGAAATGATAGACTGAGACTAAATTGGCAACTTTTTTGAAAAATATGATTTTGGCCAAACGCGAAAGGCATAAATTCTGAAAAAATGTCACTTGTGGTCATTTTTTATGTTATCTCAATTGTTGTTGCCCCCAGATTGTACAAAAATGCCAAATCAGACATTCAGTTTACCTACTCTGCATCTAGCGTGTCTATTCATGTGTAAAATAATTGTCTGGGACTCAATGTTTAGTGGTAGGACACAAACAAGTTGTTAGGAACAATTTCTTCGTAAAATTTGTTTTTCACTTTTATCTTATCTATTTTTCTGTCACCAACGAGCTCCAAAGTGTCCAATTTATCATCTAGAGTATCTCGTCAAGTGTGAAATGATAGACTGAGACTAAATTGGGCAACTTTTTTGGAAAATATGATTTTGGCAAACGCGTAAAGGCATAAATTCTGGAAAAATTGTCACTTGTGGTCATTTTTATGTTATCTCAATTGTTGCCCCCCCAGATTGTGTACCAAAATGCCAAATCAGACATTCAGTTTAACTACTCTGCATCTAGCGTGTCTATTCATGTGTAAAAAATAATTGTCTGGGACTCACTGTTTAGTGGTAGGACACAAACAAGTTGTTAGGAACATTTCTTCTTAAAAAATTTGTTTTTTCACTTTTATCTTATCTATTTTTCTGTCACCTATGAGCTCCAAAGTGTCCAATTTCTCATCTAGAGTATCTCGTCAAGTGTGAAATGATAGACTGAGACTAAATTGGCAACTTTTTTGAAAAATATGATTTTGGCCAAACGCGAAAGGCATAAATTCTGCAAAATTGTCACTTGTGGTCATTTTTATGTTATCTCAATTGTTGCCCCAGATTGTACCAAAAAATGCCAAATCAGACATCCAGTTTACCTACTCTGCATCTAGCGTGTCTATTCATGTGTAAAATAATTGTCTGGGACTCAATGTTTAGTGGTAGGACACAAACAAGTTGTTAGGAACAATTCTTCGTAAAATTTGTTTTTCACTTTATTAAAATCTATTTTTCTGTCCCCAACGAGCTCCAAAGTGTCCAATTTATCATCTAGAGTATCTCGTCAAGTGTGAAATGATAGACTGTGACTAAATTGGCAACTTTTTTTTGAAAATATGATTTTGGCCAAACGCGAAAGGCATAAATTCTGCAAAAATTGTCACTTGTGGTCATTTTTATGTTATCTCAATTGTTGCCCCCAGATTGTACCAAAATGCCAAATCAGACATCCAGTTTAACTACTCTGCATCTAGCGTGTCTATTCATGTGTAAAAAAAATTGTCTGGGACTCACTGTTTAGTGGTAGGACACAAACAAGTTGTTAGGAACATTTCTTCGTAAAATTTGTTTTTCACTTTTATCTTATCTATTTTTCTGTCACCTATGAGCTCCAAAGTGTCCAATTTCTCATCTAGAGTATCTCGTCAAGTGTGAAATGATAGACTGAGACTAAATTGGCAACTTTTTTTGCAAATATGATTTTGGCCAAACGCGTAAGGCATAAATTCTGGAAAAATGTCACTTGTGGTCATTTTTATGTTATCTCAATTGTTGCCCCCAGATTGTACCAAAATGCCAAATCAGACATTCAGTTTACCTACTCTGCATCTAGCGTGTCTATTCATGTGTAAAATAATTGTCTGGGACTCAATGTTTAGTGGTAGGACACACACAAGTTGTTAGGAACATTTCTTCGTAAAATTTGTTTTTCACTTTTATCTTATCTATTTTTCTGTCACCAACGAGCTCCAAAGTGTCCAATTTATCATCTAGAGTATCTCGTCAAGTGTGAAATGATAGACTGAGACTAAATTGGCAACTTTTTTGCAAATATGATTTTGGCCAAAACGCGAAAGGCATAAATTCTGCAAAAATTGTCACTTGTGGTCATTTTTTATGTTTATCTCAATTGTTTGCCCCAGATTGTACAAAAAGGCCAAATCAGACATCCAGTTTAACTACTCTGCATCTAGCGTGTCTATTAATGTGTAAAATAATTGTCTGGGACTCACTGTTTAGTGGTAGGACACAAACAAGTTGTTAGGAACATTTCTTCGTAAAATTTGTTTTTCACTTTTATCTTATCTATTTTTCTGTCACCTATGAGCTCCAAAGTGTCCAATTTCTCATCTAGAGTATCTCGTCAAGTGTGAAATGATAGACTGAGACTAAATTGGCAACTTTTTGGAAAATATGATTTTGGCCAAACGCGAAAGGCATAAATTCTGGAAAAATGTCACTTGTGGTCATTTTTATGTTATCTCTCATTGTTGCCCCCCCCAGATTGTACAAAAATGCCAAATCAGACATCCAGTTTAACTACTCTGCATCTAGCGTGTCTATTCATGTGTAAAATAATTGTCTGGGACTCACTGTTTAGTGGTAGGACACAAACAAGTTGTTAGGAACATTTCTTCGTAAAATTTGTTTTTCACTTTTATCTTATCTATTTTTCTGTCACCTATGAGCTCCAAAGTGTCCAATTTCTCATCTAGAGTATCTCGTCAAGTGTGAAATGATAGACTGAGACTAAATTGGCAACTTTTTTGGAAAATATGATTTTTTGGCAAAACGCGAAAGGCATAAATTCTGAAAAAATTGTCACTTGTGGTCATTTTTATGTTATCTCAATTGTTGCCCCCAGATTGTACCAAAATGCCAAATCAGACATTCAGTTTACCTACTCTGCATCTAGCGTGTCTATTCATGTGTAAAATAATTGTCTGGGACTCACTGTTTAGTGGTAGGACACAAACAAAGTTGTTAGGAACATTTCTTCGTAAAATTTGTTTTTTCACTTTTATCTTATCTATTTTTCTGTCACCTACGAGCTCCAAAGTGTCCAATTTCTCATCTAGAGTATCTCGTCAAGTGTGAAATGATAGACTGAGACTAAATTGGCAACTTTTTGGAAAAATATGATTTTGGCCAAACGCGTAAGGCATATAATTCTGAAAAATTGTCACTTGTGGTCATTTTTATGTTATCTCAATTGTTGCCCCCAGATTGTACAAAAATGCCAAATCAGACATCCAGTTTAACTACTCTGCATCTAGCGTGTCTATTCATGTGTAAAATAATTGTCTGGGACTCACTGTTTAGTGGTAGGACACAAACAAGTTGTTAGGAACAATTCTTCGTAAAATTTGTTTTTTCACTTTTATCTTATCTATTTTTTCTGTCACCAACGAGCTCCAAAGTGTCCAATTTATCATCTAGAGTATCTCGTCAAGTGTGAAATGATAGACTGAGACTAAATTGGCAACTTTTTTTGCAAATATTTTTGGCCAAACGCGTAAGGCATAAATTCTGCAAAATTGTCACTTGTGGTCATTTTTATGTTATCTCAATTGTTGCCCCCAGATTGTACCAAAAATGCCAAATCAGACATTCAGTTTAACTACTCTGCATCTAGCGTGTCTATTCATGTGTAAAATAATTGTCTGGGACTCACTGTTTAGTGGTAGGACACAAACAAGTTGTTAGGAACATTCTTCGTAAAATTTGTTTTTTCACTTTTATCTTATCTATTTTTCTGTCACCAATGAGCTCCAAAGTGTCCAATTTCTCATCTAGAGTATCTCGTCAAGTGTGAAATGATAGACTGAGACTAAAATGGGCATTTTTTTGGAAATATGATTTGGCCAAACGCGAAAGGCATAAATTCTGCAAAAAATGTCACTTGTGGTCATTTTTATGTTATCTCAATTGTTGCCCCCCAGATTGTACAAAAAAATGCCAAATCAGACATTCCAGTTTTTACCTACTCTGCATCTAGCGTGTCTATTCATGTGTAAAATAATTGTCTGGGACTCACTGTTTTAGTGGTAGGACACAAACAAGTTGTTAGGAACATTTCTTCGTAAAATTTGTTTTTCACTTTTATCTTATCTATTTTTTCTGTCACCAACGAGCTCCAAAGTGTCCAATTTTATCATCTAGAGTATCTCGTCAAGTGTGAAATGATAGACTGAGACTAAATTGGCAACTTTTTTGCAAAATGTAAAATAATTGTCTGGGACTCACTGTTTAGTGGTAGGACACAAAACAAGTTGTTAGGAACAATTCTTCGTAAAAATTTGTTTTTCACTTTTATCTTATCTATTTTTTCTGTC
>CAJHNH020004976.1:0-27658 GCA_905116865.2 Candidula unifasciata
ACTGTTCACGCAGTACATATACTAAAATTGGAACGATACAGAGAAGATTAGCATGGCCCCTGCGCAAGGATGACACGCAAATTCGTGAAGCGTTCCATATTTTTTGCAGCAGTCTTGCATACTTTAACACTGCATCTGTGGTGTAATCTTTCTTTTTGTCAACGGGTTTCAATTTTTATGATCAGACGGCTACCCCGACCACGTTTTAAAGTGCCAGTGTACGATAATTGTCGAAAACTCTAGTGACATTTTTAACAATTAGCATAACCTTCTGTTTTTTAAGGAGAGTTTGAAAAGGACTTTTCAAAAGTATTTTCAGTTTAACTCATATTGTCTGCACAGTGGACACCCCCAAATTCTATTTCTTTGCCTGTACAGAAATAAATGTGCACAAAGCATTGTTTTCTTCAAATGGTGAATTTTGAAAAAAAATCAAAACCATGTTAACCGACTGATCATTTCACAGTCCATATGGCACTCAAAATCATCTAGTCCCTTACCGACTGGCGTGGGCGATCACGCCTCTCCATAACCAAGAACTGCGTCTATCAGTGTGTTTGTTGCCACCCCTCCATGCCATGACGAAAGGTTGTCAAGAATCTTTTCGCGCTGTCTTCCTCAGTTTCTTTTCCCACAGATCTGTAAAGGCTTGAAACCATATGGCACTACGCAGGTCTAAAACAGCCCGCACAGGTCATGTTACGCCAGCGACGGCCGCTTCATTTGTTATGTTTGACGATGCCCGCTGTCATTTATTTTCAGTTTCTTTGACAATTTGATCTCTTCTAGTGTTGTTGTTTTTTTTTTTTTTCGCCGGCTTGCTTTCCCTTCTCTTAGTAGGGCACAGTTATTGTGGAATTTATAAAAGTGTCACGTCGATTAATGTGACTGCAAATTTTCGGTTGTTTATTTACTTTTCTTTAAATCACTCTCCTTTTCATTATCGGTGTATCCGTAATTTTTTTTACTGATTGTTTCTTTGATAAAATGGGAACTAATTGCCGTCGCCTTTTCTGTCAATTATAACTATCAACATTAAACGAATGATTACCGCCCTTGATAATAAAATGGAATGAACTATACAGGTGATTAACTGTTTCGATTGTGCGTGTGATTCAGATTATTCTGTTTCATTAAAATGAATGGCTGACTGTTATTTTTACGTATTTGTGGTGTACTTTGATGTGATCCGCAAGAAAGGGAGCTTCAATGACATTACAATATATAAAACGGATAATGCTTTCAAATATGCAAAGAAGATTTACCACATAGGCGATTTGTAAAAATTTATTTGGTATATATAATAAACACGCGTATATAATTTCGTAGTAGCGTTTTTCTTCTCATCTCTTAGTAGGGCACAGTTGTGGAATTTTTTAAAATGTCACGTCAATTGAAGTGGCTGCAAATTTTAGGTTGTTTATTTACTTTTCTTTCAATCACTCTCCTTTTATTATCGGTTTATCAGTAATTTATTTTACTGATTGTTTCTTTTATAAAATGGGAACTAATTTCCGTCAACTTTTCTGTAAATTATGACTTCTTCTTTCGTTCGCCTGAAATAAATTGTCTATATCAGCAATTTTGTCTCTTGTATAAATTTCACTGTTGTTAATTCATTCAGTGGTGCATAGAGTTTACGTTCCACTGTTGTTCTTCTGGCCAAAAGGTTTGCTTTAATGTGTCAAATTCGGTGCAGTCCTGGAGTACATGCTCTGCTGTCTGGGGCACCTTTCCACAGGTTCACATGGCTGATACGCCTAGCTTGAATTTTGTGTACATGTGGTTAGGTAATCGGTTATGCCCTGTTCTGAGGTGGAGGATAATGACTTGTTCTGATCTGTCCAAAATAAAATAGTCGTCTTGTGCTGGGGCTGGTGGTTTCCTGATTGATTTAATGATTCTTTTCTTTTGGTGGTATGTGACTGGTACATCCGGCTGCACTTTTGTCGCACCTTCTCCTGCCAGTTGATCAGCTTTCTCATTTTCAGGCACTCCACAATATGAAGGCTAAGTTGTGTCAGCAGTGTTTGCAATTATGGTAGTTTCCTAGACTGGAGTGCTTCAAGTACTGATTTTGCATGTCAGCATTACTACATACTGGGAGCCAAGATTGGTACTTAGCAGTTTCTCTGTTGCTAAATTGATAGCCTGAACTAAAATTGGAACGATATAGAACTGAAATGGGAACTATTTGCTATTGACTTTTCTGTCAATCCTGACTATTAACATTAAACAAATGATTACCGCCCTTGATAATAACAGAAATGAACTACAGGTGATTAACTATATCAATGATGTCTTCTTTTTCAGTGTGATTCAAATTATTCTGTTTCATTAAAATGAATGTGACACTACGCTTGTCTAAAACAGCCCGCCAGGTCATGTAAAACCAGCGACGGCCGCATCATTTGTTATGTCTGACGATGCCGGCCATAAATTATTTTCAATTTCTGTGACGATATGATCTCTTCTCATTTTTTGTCATACTCATAGATGCTATTGTAGCAAATATAACGCAGACTTTAATAGCATCAAAAGCACATTGCTTAAAAATTTCTGAATTTTATCCTCTCATAACTATGCTGGACATGCATTCAACTCCACATTCACAAATCCCTTAATATGTAACACTGTATCTTCAGTTGCCTGTGCGGGTTCTTGGACCTACTTTCCCCTAACAAACATCCCATAATTAGGGGGTGTTTCCTTAAAAGTCAAAGTGTGTACACCTACAAATAAGCCAGATCTGTGCACACACAACATAAGTTCTGGAACAAGACCAAAAACCAGAAGTGGATGAACAACCTGCATCTTCCGTCAGAGTTTACACTCGTCAATGCTAAGCAGAAGAAAAAAGCATCTTCAGTCAGTGCCTTTTTATTTTTAGTCTCCAGCATATTTCACAATTTAATACTAAGAATTAATCAAGTAACAGAAAGTGTATTAATCGGCACTCATAAAAAGAAGTAGAAAGATAGAAGAACACACCAGACAACATAAAACCGAAAGCTATAGTTACCATGCCAGGAACTGAACCTGTCACCTCAAGGCGGCGTGTGCGCCTCGCCATGGACACATGTGCACTAAGAACATGGTCAACTAGGCACCACCCCAAAAAAGGTGTCTTATTGGCCATGTCTATCGTACAGCTTGAAATCCACAACTATGGAATACAGACAGAATCCATTTTAAAACATTGAAATGGCACCAAAGGTTACAGAAATTTATATTAACGAAGCATATGTCGAATAACTATTACAGCAACAATTTAATACTGAACATAGGATAGAGACACTGAAAAGTTATTTATACGACACAAACTTAAGGGTCCATCCTAGAGATCTGTTCTTACCTTGACGCGATGAGCAATTCCATGAGCAGAGAAAGCAAGGAGATAGGAAAGCTGTAAAGGTTAACCCAGGCAATAAATGCCTGTAAAAAATGGACGTGGCAGCCAAAAGATACAAATATCGCAGCAATGCTGTTTACAGGCACAATGCAATTACGCCCTCAGATGAAAGCAGAAGAAAAAGGAAAACAGTAAGTAGCAAACCGCCACAGGCGAAGCAGTGGTGGACAAGCAAAAGAAAGCTCTTTGCAGCTACCTTGATGTGGCAGAGGGGCTGGTGGGATCTCAATTACCTCAAAAGAAATTTCAATGACAGGTTAGTTATTGGTGGGGGTTCCATAATTTTAACAGGTTATGGAATAGGATCCAGAAGTCAAAACTCTCATTAAGAGAAAATCAGAAACAGATTGAAAAACCAACACTGGTTATAGCTACGAAAAAAAATTTATGAAACACATGAACAGAACAGACCAAGTCACAGTATTTCGCTGATGTTCTGGACACTGCAGACTCAATAAACACTCATATAAATTAGGTATGAGCCAAACAGCTCTCTGTCAGTGTCTTCGTGCTGAACAGACTCCAGAATTTGACCTGCAAGACTGTCCTCTCTTGGCGGAGCAACATATGGCAACACCCAGTAGAACTGACAACTAAGCTGTGGGGAAACCTAAGAGACCTTGAAAAGACACCCCAGTTTATGACACAGTGGATTAGGCACACAACCAGAGCTCGCTGAAGAAGGATCCAGACAAGGAAATCCACAGCCCTGCTGCTCTACAGACAGACTGGGGAAAGCTGACTTTACTACCTTTTTAGTCTAAGAGCTTCAAACGGACAAAATTAATCTTAAAGCTATTCATTCAGACCAGTCATTTTCAAACTCTTTTTTTTTAAAGTGGCATCCTCCTTGAATAAATGGTAATTATGACAAGACTCCATATGCCCCCCTCCCCCAAATAAAAATAGGAGGGCACAATTCTCAGGCATTATTAACAAAAATCTGCACACACAAAAATCACATAAATCAAAGTGGGGAGTGGCGCGGTGATTTATGTCACAGGCGTGAGGGGAAGTTAAGTCCAACATGATGTGTATAAGGAGATACTCCGTACGTCACTCGGGCGCCAGTCCTTTGCTATCCTGGTTGTACGGAACCTCACGCAAGACCCCTACAGCACGTCCTCGTCGTGCGCCACGGATAATGTCTCAAATGAGCATTAACAGAGCTGTCAGGGGATCTCGGAGTTTGGCGGCCCCCAGAGGTAATGTGTCCTTGTGGCTCTAATCAGCCCGCCCCCAAACGCTTGGGTGAAAAATGTTATCAAAACTCACCAGGAACATGAGTAGGTTTGACAAAAGTACAGCTAAAATTACAACCCTTGGTTAAAAGACTGTTGAGTAAAGAGAACATTGCTCAATGCTCATCCTCGGTTAATTCTCAGTGTCGTCGTCACCGCGCTGAGGTGCACCACAACAGCAACCATACATGGGCTGGCCATCCTTGTGCATCCTCGGTTGGCCCTCAGTGTCGTCGTCACCGCGCTGAGGTGCACCATAACAGCAACCATCCATAGGCTGGCCAGTCACGTACATCCTCGGTTAACCCTCAGTGTCGTCGTCACCGCGCTGTGGTACACCACAACAGCAACCATCCATCGGATGGCTAAGCCTAAATGTCCGACAAAACTAGATCATACGGATCAAAATCTGACCATCAAAATTTGCACTGAACTGAAAAAGGCCGAATGTCCACACCCAAAGACCCCACTCGCCCGAGTGTTGGGACAAAACTGATAACGATATGCCTGATTCAGGATGTGAAATTCTGTCGGGCTAATGTACCTATCTGTGTGGTCACAAAAGTCCAAAACCCACGGGCTGCTCCCCGCTGACTTCCAGAGGGCGCAGCCCCTGTCGAGCGGGAGGCCTGATACGGTTGTGAGGTTAAGCAGGCATGTGCAGGACGTGACGATTCCTTGGGTGAGCCCAGAACCAGAGCGCCATGTGCCGGCTCTGCATGCATGGAAGCCTCCTTGGATGGCGGGGAATGCCCATGATCTGCCCCTGCCTTCCCTTGAGGGCCAACTGTTCCACAGGGGGCTGCCCCAAAGGGGTACTCCGGGGGCAATACCTGCGGCGAAGGAGACAAGGCGGACACCACACAAATCAGGCAAAGTCTCGACCCACACAAAACAATGGCCACAGTCACCCTAGAAATAGGCCTGACGTCTTCCTTCGAAGTCGGCCCAAGAGGCAGGGAAATGAAAAACGGTTGTACACGCAAAAATCAGGTCCAGGTGAAAGCCAAAAGTCCAAGCGGACGATTAACCGGGACCTTCCACTGGAATTCACAGCCGGTGTTCGATGAAAAAAAAAAAAAAAAAGTGGGAAATAAAACAAAAGAAACAATCACCAACAACTAGTAATTTAATGTCCAAATATCAATGTGATTATTGACACTGTTCTGCCTTGATGATATCTGCTAGTTTTTGGTTGATGCTGGACAAGACACAATGTTGAACACTCTCCACACCAAGCTGGCAGCAACGTTTTGTTTTTATGAATGTTAAAGCTGCAAAATCAGGATTCACAAAGGTATGCGGAGGACACTATCTAAAGCCCATTACACGCAAAATCACCACCTGCGAGATGAGGTGCCTGAGAAAAGCAGCCAACCTAACCATCCAAGATCGAGTGAATAATGAAAAAAATTGTGCAAATTGTGGGAACGACACCTTGTACTAGATTCATTGAGAAACAGCAGATCAAGTGGTTTGGCCATCTTGTTAGAATGTCCCAAGATCATATACCATCACAAGCACATCTCAGAAGATCAGCTACAAGAGTAAGAGGACGGCCGTGGAAAACATGGATCGACAACATTAAAGATACTCTACGCCTTCACGGCATGAAAATAGCCAGTGGCGGCCATGGTGCACTGGATCGCAAATTATTCCTCCCCACGGCGCTTATCGGCAGAAGTGGTTTATGATGATGATGTGGAGGAAAATGGCAAGTTTAAACAAATATTTTACTCATTATTAAACCGAAACAAAAATGTTTAATATAACTAAGTTTTAGAGTAAAAATGCAGTCAATTTTAAAATTCCTTAATGCCCCCTTGAGACTCACTAGACCCCCCACCCCCCCTCCCAACAGTGGCACCTTCCAGGTTGAAAACCAGTGATGTAGACACAAGAACCAAAATTAAAGACCACAGCATGACAGTACAAACAAGCTTGGCAGAAACATCTAGGCCTGAATTTTCAGACTCAGAATGGAAGAACATTGTAAGTACACTTACATCAAATAGGTCTTGCTGACACTTACGCATATGGTTGTGGTTCACCAAATCAAAAATGTTCAGTGTGTCTTAGAGGACTGTCCAGAATGCCAGTCAGAGCGAAGAAATCTGGTTCAGGGGGTTACCCTAAAAAACAAAACTATGGGTCATCAGGAAAGACTTCAAGTGCGCCAACTTGTGCAGCTGCAATACCTGTGCCCAAAACAGATAAAACTTTCATCAGCACAATAAGGATTTGAATCCAGGTCCTCTACATGACAGCCCAGCATTCTAAACACTTGATCAGCTACTCTTCACTAAGAAAAGCAGCTCCCCCACCCCAAAAAAAAAAATCATGATGAGAAAGAACCACACACACAAACACACAGATATTTCTTACTTATATTCTCTTTAAATACAAAAGTATCTGCGAATTTCAAAATGCATACATTAAATTTAGATAACATTTAACATTAACTATTAGCATCATCTTGAACTTCACTTTCGTCTTCCATGCCCTCCTCTTCACCTTCCTCCTTCTCAGGACCCGGTAGATGAGTGGACAATAAATCCAGCAACTCCTCAACTTGGGCCTCGGAGAGTCTCTCTTCACTCTCCTCTACAATCAGCTGAATCTCCACTGCCGAGCTAGGACAAAGATTTATCAGCTGAAGTTTTTCTGCAGGAGTCAGCTTAAATGGTGTAAGAGCTTTCATTGCTGCTGCAATTCCCTCCCCAGTATGATGAACACACGGCCAATTTTCAAGACTTTTGATGGTTTCATAAGTAATGGTTGCCAAGTTTGTCTGAAACTTGTTTGGCTTTTTCTGCCCTCTGCCAGCTTGAATATCCCTGAGTAATCCTAGTACTTCAAAGTTGCATAGCATGGAGTGAGTTTCACCTTTGACCTCCATTGTTTAGAGTCAATGTTATTAGTTTTCTGACAAGCAGAGAAAAATACGATCAAGGTGGTGTCTGATCCAATCCTTCCACAGGCAAAGATGAGCTCCTAATAAATAAAAAAGCTGATGACATATCTGTGAAAAGAAAGAAAAAATACGTTAAACAGAAATATGGGCACAAAATGTGATAAGTTTACATGAGTTAATTACAAATTATGGGCACAAAATGTGATAGTTTACATGAGTTAATTACAAATTATGGACAAAAAATGTGATAGTTTACATGAGTTAATTACAAATTATGGGCACAAAATGGGATAGTTTACATGAGTTAATTACAAAATATAGACACAAAATGTGATAGTTGACATTTGAGTTCATTACAAATTATGGGCACATAATGTGATAGCTGATTCATCTTCACAGCTTCATCAGAAGAGAAAAGCCTTAAAAGAAATGTCCCAGGATCTGTTCAGCACAATGAAAGAGGTAGAGAATTGTCTGGCTCACACATAATTTATGACTGTTTGCCGAATCTGTTATCTACTGCAAAAGCGAAAAAATTTGACTTGGTATGTTCTAGTCAGAAATAATTTTCATGGTTAATTCTTCTTCTTCCGAGTTCACCCAAAGATGTAAATGTGTTGTGCCAGTTTATAACATGACTGCAATATTTGTACCTCTTGACTGATACATCTGACTTTTGCAGGCATTTGTTGCCTGGGTTAACCTTCCAAGTCATGGTTAATTCAAAGGCAGTGATATGCTTTCATGTATGCTAGATTATGGTATTATTAGGTGAGGGGACCAGGTACTTTCCTAGTGAGCTTTCTTCTGTCTCCTATCTCTAAATGGAAAAATAGGTCCTAAGTCAAGTCATGCCCAGGCCTTATGTAGACCTGCTGATGACTGACTAGATTTGTAGCTAAATTCTTCTATAGGCAAAGCTACCTAGTCTGATACCAACAATCCTGGGTCCCACTGACTGGCCGCTCGACTCCTCCTCTGGGTGGTGAACTTCTTTATTATAAAGTGGACAATGGTAAAGGCTCTCTGGGATCAAATGGACAGTGCCACAGAACAGACAGTGAAGGCAGGCAGGTCATTGTAGGGGCGACGCCTGCTGGTGGATGTAATGTCCTAAGTCCCTTCCCCAGCTAATAATGAGGGTACTGCTGGGGTGACCGTTTATTAACCCTCATATAATGCTTCAGGTCAAAATGAACGCTAGGCACGGCCACCTTTTTTTTCCTGCCAGACGGTGGCCGTTGCATTTTTTGCTCCATTTGTAAACTGGAAGGATATAGTTTCGTCGCCCAGTTTCTTAGTTGAGTGCATGGCGTGACACTGTGAGCTATGTATATTTTTCATTGGCACAGGAGCGGAGCAACTATGGGGTGACCCGTTTGCTATGAAGCTGAAACTAGGATTAACAGACAGAGAATCCATACATTGAAAGACTAATTCTAACTCTAAGTGAGTAGAGAGTCTGGAAAATATTCAACAGAGGAAGAAACATGGACAGACTTTTAATCAGGTTGCGACCGGTACTTTTAGCAAGCCAACTCCCCACTGGCTACTGAGAAAGGAAGCGGATCACGTGTGGGAATGTTCCAAGCGAAGGGGTTTCAATTCTTGATTTATTCTTTAATTACTGAGTCCCCTCTCACTTATAACATACATTAAGGATTACAATGCTACCTTGCTTGCTTACAATAAAACATGTACATCTCTAGGGGTCGTTAACTTTGTGATCTCCTGCCAGTCAGATTTAAACCTGTTACTCATGCATGTATTGGACAGATGGCAGAAATCTTAAATCTGCAGGTTCTGTAAAACCTACTTAGAAACGTTAACTAACGGGTGCCTTTGCAGAATAGAGTAAATAAAATGTTACGATAGAATCGTTAACGTGGAGCTTTGGGAGAGAAATAAACAAACTTCACGAATCAAGGTTTGAAGAAAAAGACAACAAAGTTTAATTGAACAGATGACTAAGAACACTTTTATATAACTTGAGGATCCCGGAACCAAGAGGGACAAAGGCATAAAGGCAGATTTAAAAAGCACATGGAAAAGGAAACTAGTCAGTAAAGTTAAAAAGATTGGGGTGGGTGTTCAAGCCTGTGATAGAAAAGAATAGGATGACTTGGTGTAAACTGGTTGAGGACCTAGTTCCATAGGGGTATAAAGGGCAGATGAAGAAACTCAAACTGGATATCCCTAATACACAACACAAGATCGTAACAACTCTCCCTCAAGCCTGGGATCCTGATCACTAAAGAAAACTTATATTATTGTTTACCCTCATCTTTATTAGCTCTGGGAACATCTACAACAGTGGTATTCAACTGAGGTTTTACCATACCTAGAAATACGAGGCTATTACTATGCACCATATTTTTCTCTCTTGCATATTTAATCTTCTCTACCCCTAGTCCATTTTCTATCTTCCTCCACCTATTATCTCCCATCTTCTCTCTATTTCGTATTCCCCCCCCCCCCCCCCCCCCCCCCCCATTCCATAAAGCACAACGTTTATCACATTCAAATGTTTTGGCAATGGTTATGTAATCGGTTGTGTCCTGTTCTGAGGTGAAGGATAATGATTTGTTCTGATCTGTCCATAATAAAAAAAGTCGTTTTGTGCTGGGGCTGGTGGTTTCCTGATTGATATAAAGATCCTTTTCTTTTAGTGCATGTAACTAGAACATCCAGCTGCTCTTAAGTCATATCTTCCCCTGCCAATTGATCAGCTTTCTCATTTTCAGGCACTCCATAATGGGATAGTATCCACTGCATTGTGACTCTTTGCTGACTGCTGTATTGTGTCAACAGTGTTTACAATTCTAGTAGTTTCCTAGACCGGAGTGCTTCAAGAATGGATTTTGCATCTGTCAGCATTACCACAGACTGTGAGCCAAGATTGGTATTTAGCTGTTTCTCTGTTGCTTTATAGCCTAAGTTTCTGCATCAAAGTTATGGCAGTACTTCTTGGCTGGCACACTGACTTATCCCTAGTACCATCTGGAATTTTATTTACACTCCCACACCACCATTTCTTATTACACTTTGTGTAGACACATTTGTATAGACTCTGACCCATTGTTCTTGTGGATATTCTTTCGTCAAAATAACTGAGGATGGAAATTCTGCGTTGTATACTACCTTTTTTTTTTTACTGGAACGCAGCCCGGAATCCATCTTCTGTCAGATTCCAATATTCTTCTTCTTCTTCTGCCTTTCTATCCCCCACTGGAGCATAGGCCCTCAACCAACTCACGCCAAGTCGTTCTATCCTTCGCCATTGCATGGAGCTCTCCCCATGTCCTCCCAATCTTTCTAACCTCGTTCTCCAGCTCTCTTCTCCATGTGTTTTTGGCCTTCCTTTATTCCTATGCCCCTGTGGGTTCCAATGCAAAGACATTCTAGTAAATGCTATTCTCTCAGTGTGTGCCCTATCCAACGCCAGCGTCTTTTCCTCACTTCCTGATCCACTGGAGCCTGTTTAGTTCTCTCCCAAAGTTCTACATTAGTTATTCTATCATACCATTTTATTCCTTCTATTCTGCGCAGGCACCAGTTAATGAATGTCTGTAATTTATTAGTAATTGCCTTGGTTGTTCTCCATGTTTCCGCAATATACAATAGTACTGATTTGACATTAGAATTAAAAATTTTTAGTTTAGTATTTCTTTTGACCTCCACAAATTCCCTAGTGCTATGAAAGCCCCTCTTGCCTTTTGTATTCTTATTTTAATATCTCTATCAGTTCCTCCATGTTTATCTACATTACTGCCTAAATAGGTGTACGACTCCACGTCTTGGAGTGGGGTGCCATTAAGAGAAACCACATTACTATTTGCCTGATTTATTCTCATTATCTTTGTCTTTCCTTTATGGATTTTCAGACCAAGCTGCTTTGATCTCGTAGTAAGTATATTTAATTTATCTTGCATCTGATTCCGTGAATGGGACAGAAGAGGCATTATCATCAGCGAAGTCCAGATCATCAAGCTGTTTTGTAGGGGTCCACTGAATTCCATTCTTGGTGTTAGCAGTTACTGTTTTCATAGTCCAGTCTATAGCCAGTAAAAATAAGAGAGGTGACAAAAGACATCCCTGTCGCACACCTGTTTTTATTTCAAATGCATCTGTTAGCTTTCCCTCATGAAGAACTCGACATTTCATGTCTTTATATGTTGCCTTTACTAAGTTGATAATTTTCTGTGGGATTCCATAGTGCCCCATCAATTTCCAGAGAGATTCCCTATCTATGCTGTCAAATGCTTTTTCATAGTCTATAAATCCAATGTAAAGTGGTGAGTTCAGTTCAATGCTTTGCTCTATTATAATACGTAATGTGGCTATCTGATCAGTACAGGATCTGTTTGACCGAAAACCTGCCTGCTCATCTCTTAGCATTTTATCAATAGCATCTTTTAATCTTTCCAAAATAATTCTACTTAATATTTTTCCAGGAACTGACAGCAACATAATTCCTCTATAGTTTTCACACTCCTGTAGATCACCTTTTTTGGGCAGTTTCACAAGATATCCTTCTCTCCAGTCTGCTGGTATTTCTTCGGTCTCCCAGACTTTACTGAATAATCTATGTAGCAATTCTGTTGATGTGTTTATGTTGGCCCTGATGGCTTCAGCTAGGATACCGTCTGGGCCTTTCGCCTTTCCTTCCTTGAGAAGATTTATAGCTTTCCTAATTTCCTCTTTGGATGGTATCTCACAGTTGATATCCAGTTCCATATCTAAAGGCTGGATATATGGGGGAACCTCTGGGCCTGGTCTATTTAGAAGCATTTCAAAATATTCAACCCATCTGTCCATTTGATCTTTAGTGTTAGTAAGTACCTTTCCTTGACTATTTTTGATTGATCCAGTTGGCTGACTATATTTACCTACTAATTTTCTTGTGTTACTGTAAAGTTCTCTGAGGTTTCCTTTTGCTGCCGCTGTCTCTGCTTCTTGTGCTAGATCATTTAGATATTTCACTTTATCTGCCCTTATATGCCTCCTAACTTCCTTGTTGGCTTCTGTGTATTTCTCCTGAGCTCTAGCTTTAGCAGCTCTAGTTTTGCTATTGTTTAATTCTGCCTTTTTACTTTTCCTATCTTCAATCAGTTTAATGGTTTCTGGTGTTATCCATGCTTCATGTTTCCTTTCTTTCTTGCCAAGAACTTCTACGCAAGATTCATTCCAGATTCCTTTGATCTGATCCCAGCAGACTTCTGTGTTGACATCTTCAGCTAACTGCTGCAACACCTGGTACTTATTAGAGACCGTAACTGAGAACTGTTCCTTAATTTCTTTATCTCTGAGAAACCCTACATTATATTGGTTTCTATGATTATAAGATGTTATATATCTTTTTAGTTTCAACTTGATTTTACTTACCACCAGGAAAAGGTCAGTAAATACATCGGCACCTCTGAAAGCCCTAACATCGTAAAGGGATGATCTAAACTTTTTGTTAATACATATGTGGTCAATTTGATTAGTTGTCTTATGGTCTGGTGATTCCCATGTTGCCTTGTGTATACTTTTATGGGAAAAAATACTTCCACCAATAACATACTGGTTACCTGCACAAAAATTTGTGAACAATTCTCCATTTTCATTCATTACTCCTAGACCACGTCTCCCCATAATTTCCTCATAACCTGTGTTGTCTGATCCTATCTTAGCATTCAAGTCACCCATCAAAATTTTTAAGTTGCCCTTTCTTTCATTATTTATAATATTTTGAAGCTGCATGTAAAATTCTTCCTTAATAGATGCATCTTTATCATTTGTTGGTGCATAACACTGTATTACCGAGATGTTCACCTTCTGTTTAACTGTTCTAAAAGATGCTCTTATTATTCTGGGACTCACAGCTTCCCATTCTATTAGTGCCCTGTCTGCTTCTTTTGATAGCATCAGGGCCACTCCCTCACTGCGCTGCGAATTTTCCTCTGTGTCCTGAGAACAAAATAGTTTCTCCTGAATTTAGAATACTTTTCCCTGCCCCAGTCCATCTAGTTTCACATAACCCTAAAATACTAATTCTATAATGTTTCATTTCCTTTGCTACTTCCATTGTTCTCCCTATATCATAGAGAGTTCTAACATTCCAGGTGCCAATTCTGGAGGTTTTCCTAGCTGAGAGGAGGTACGTCAACGATCCGGACTCCTTATGGCTTTCTCCACACCCTGTCATACTTCTTCTATTTGAAGAGCCTTCCCTCATCTTGGTTGGCTGGATTTTATTTGCTTCTCTTTTTGACTTATCCATGGTTGGTTGGTTTTTGTGGCTATGGTTTTTACAGGATGAGGTAGCCAACCTCACGCCCAACCCTTAGTCGCCTCTTACGACATGCCTGGTAGGGTGCAGTGTCACTATTCTTTGCTTCCCGTGAGGGCCCCGGTGACACACGGGCGAGATTCCAATATAATCCACCCCTAAAATATTAATATCTCCGTTTAGAATTGGCCTAAATCTTCCCTGATGAATCGTTGGATTGAATATTTTGATCTCTATCCAGCTTTGATAGTTCCATAAGTAAAAATGTATACATAAGACTTCACTAGCATCCTTATAATAATTATTTTAATTTAGTAAGTACCTTTTTACCCAATATTAATTTATTATTAGAATAGTTGGCTCTCCTCCGAACTTCTACCCCAGCAGTATTGCAGGCTGAAATATCCGTTCGGCGCGCAGTCCAATTAAAAATACGGACTTGTTGGAGTTCCCGCCGAGGAAAAAATTACGGCAAAACTAGAAGTACCTTACAATGTCACGAGATGCAACATTGCAGATGATAAAAGCGACCGGTGTCAATGTCGAGCCTTTTCTGCAGACGATAAAAGCGACCGCTGACAATTTCGAGACATTACAGACAATGAAAGCGATATGGCGGGTAGACCACACGCAGATTAGCAATATGTTCTTCCTATTGAGGATTTAGGAGCGGTAGATGTCAGACTTGTCGGCATGCGCAAAACGCAATTAAACTCACCGCCAAGCGCGGCGCGGATGGGGGGCTAAACTAGGTGCCTGGGACTCACAAGCAAAGTAATTGGAGGAAGTTGCAGGAGATGCGGTAGCTGCCGCTCGTGAGTCCCAGCCATCTAGTTTGGCGGTGAGGCATAGTCACAGAAACAGGTCTGCAAGTAACATATCGCTGAGACCCTGTTACTGTTAGATAATTTGTTTCGTTTTTCCGAGCCGATCCTAGATTTGCCGCGATTTGTTCGTCGGCAGAAAGTTCGACAATGGAAAGTGTCAACGGTCACTATTATTATCGTCTGCTACTATCGTCTGCAGTGTTTCGTGCGTCTCTTAGAATTGTCAGGTAATCAGAAAAAAAATAAGAAACAGGTCCGTAAGTAACATATCGCTGAGACCCTGTTAGAGCATTTGTTTCGTTAGACGGAGCCGGCATATTTTTAATTGGACTGCGCCCCGAACGGATATTTCCGCAATACTGCGGGGGTAGAAGTTCGGAGGAATAGTTAGTGTAAAAAAAGGGGGGGGGGGGAGGGAGCCCTTATCCTTAACATTTAATTTAAACTTACCATTTATTATTTAAATACATTAATATCACTCAAGTGAGGCCGTAGCTTCCTCAATTATACATGCTAAATATTTTAACATAACAGATCGCTTTAGAAAAAAGCTACGACAGTCATGTTAATTCCTCAACGCTTGCAGTAAGCTGCACAACTACAAACTTATGTTTCCGAAATCGACTGAAATGCGATGTAAACAACAACATGCCGCCGGATCCGGAAGTGATTCCCTCGTGCTGCAACACTTTCGTAATTATGAAATAACAACCATGTAACATATTTTCCTAGATAGTCCAATATCTTTAATTTTCATCTCCTGCTGCTTGCCAAATACTCGTGTATCATATTATCTTCTCGTATCTTTTGGGTCCTTTTTTAATTATTGTAAGTTCTAATGCAGTGTCTATGTCATTATGTTAGGATCCAGTTTATTATTATTTTTTTTTTTTTTTAAATATTTGCCCTTCCGGAGCAGACGTCCGTTCAACTCTTGGCTAGGGGGATTTTTTTTTCATAAACCCAGAAGCATTTAATTCCTTATTCATGTCATCATCACCACCATTTTACACAAAGGGCTAAACTTTCCCTCAAGATCACTGCGCCATTGTTCAAGATTTTATTCTGTATTTCCCACGAAGATGCATGGGAGCTTATTGCAAAAGCGAATGGACGTCGCCTGGTGCAACAATGCCTGGCATATGCTATTTTAAAGGTCTAGTTTGACAGTGGAGGCGGACATTGCTGCCTTCCGATGGACCGAGAATCAGACATACACACTTGTCGCAATTGTAACTGACTCATAGAGTGTGTTGAGAAAGATGGAGATATGCATGCTCAGTGCATAGTGGCAAGCATCGCTTCAGGGGTCCCGGGCAATTAGCGCCCTTTGGATTTTTTCTCCAGGTAATACCGGTGTGCTGGGAAACGAGCTGGCAGATAGACTAGCCGGTTTTGCTGCACTGCTTGGCGGTGAATTGATGTTTAACGAGTTAGATGTTATGAGGGCCTTTTTGAGAAAATGAACACAGCGGAGGCACATATAGATCGTTACAGATTGAGGAGAATGGCGCTGAGGGGACTGGTCTGGTGTTTCAGCTTTATAGCAAACGGGTCATTCCATCTTTGCTCCGCTCCTGTGCCAATGAAAAACACAAAGAATGTTTATCACAGTCCTTTGTGGAAAGATTGACAGACTGCTGTCTCAGCATATCTAGCATACACTCGCATTAAAGCATACCGTAGCCATCCGAAGTGCTAACACAAACAGTTCAACATTAGAAACGCAGTTCATCATTGATGAGAGCAGAACTTGTCGCCAACAGATCAGCAGTTGCCCAGGCGATCAATTTTAATCACATACGGGCACCCCAACATTGCACGACAGGAAAGGCGCCATTTTCTTAATCTACAATTCACACCAGCACGCTGGTCACAGTCGAAAAAACATTCCAAATGCAATTCGCAGCTCACAGTGTCACGCCATGCATTCAACTCAGAAGCTGGGCGACGAAACTATATACAGTCTACAAATGGAGCAAAAATGCATCTGTTTCGAACAGTGCCGCTGCCTAGTGTCCATTTTACCCGACTCTCGACACTCAAGGAAAAGGCGAGACGGATGCACAATGAGACAGTTATTGGTACCATTGGAATTGGAACTCTTAGTTTGTTGTTGAAGATAGGGACAAGGCGCTTACGGGAACTATGATGTATATTCTTAATTCAGTTCAACAACTTTCAGCATTCTTTGTTTGCACAGAACTCTTTTCAGTTATTCAATGAACTCTGACCAAATGTAAAATATACGAGGGGAAGCCAATAAGTAAGACACAAATGGTTAAGGAATGGCGGGAAAATGTAGTTGGTGGTTTTTAAAGGTGTCATTAGGAGTCAGCAACACCGAACTTTGTGTCTCCGTTCGTTAGATGGAGCTAGGTGTTGCATGCGCATTCCCAGTACAGAAAAAATGGCGACTGTACTTACAGAGTGTACCCTTAAAAAATAACGTGCTGTTGTGTGTGTGTGTGTGTGTGTGTTTTTTTTTTTTTAAGGGGGCAGAGGCAAAAGGGCTGCCTGAGAAGGACATTTATAAGGAAATACTTCCTGTTTATGCTGACAGATGTTTATCCCGTAAAGCAGTGCAAAACTAGGTATAGAAAAATTATCAAGGACGCTCTAAAATGTCGATGAAGTCCAATCTGGTAGTCCTGTTAAGATTGCAACAGACGCATCCATGCAGCGGGTGGAGGAGATTATTAGAAGTGACAGCCGAGTAATGATTGACTCTGTGGCAGATGCAATATAGTGCTCACATGGTCCAGCAAATAACATAATGCATGAATGACTGAAATTTAAGCAAATGGGGTCAAGGTGGGTACCCAGACGATTGACGGACGGACACAAAATAAACCAATTATGCCTGTCCGTGCAGCATCTCTGTCGATATGCAGGTGAAGAAAAAGACATACTGAACAGGATTATTACTGGGGACGAAACATGGGTGCATCACTGCCAGCCCAAATCAAAGCCTGCTTCAAAACAATGGAAACATCCTTCTTCGTCTTGTATTCAAAAATTTAAGTTGCGCCATCAGCAGGGTTTGATTTGATTTGATTTGATTCAAGAACCGACATCACAGCACTCGGGGCATTCCCATAAGCGCTCCGTCCCCATCTTCAGCAGCCAGCGAAGAGTTCAGATACTAATGGTGATAGTAGCTTTCTGATTAAACGTTCGTCTTGCCTTTCCTCTGAGCCTTGAGCTTCTGCCAGAACCTCTCGTCACACCCAACTGCATCAATATCACCAAACTGTGGTGATCCATCTGCTCCTCCGCATTGTACACGCTCTCCCACTAGGCACTAACCACGTCTGTCCTATCACGTAGCAGTATTCCACCAAGTTTGTCCAGAGCCAGCCAGTCTGTCAGCCTGTTCATTTCCCAACACACCGGCATAACCCGGTGAAAAAATCCAGACAATACTCCTCACTCGTGTCCTCCGCAGCGAAGCATGCCACTCTGCACGAAGCATACCTGTCATGATCTTCCTCAGCATGCTTTCTGAATCAGTTACAATTATCGGTGTGTGTGTGTCGTGTTCTCTAGCCAGCGGAAAGCTGCAGTGACCGCCTCCACCTCCATTCTTAAGCTGGATGTTGTGGTATCATATGCTAGGCTCTCCTGCACCAAACGTCGACCATCAACTTTTGCTAAAAAGCCCCATCAGCAGGGAAGGTTATCCTGACAGTTTTGCCACTTTAGATGTTTTTTACATCCAGATCTAGTTTCCCCTTGCGTCTAAATTGTGTTTTTGACGTCTGGGTGGTAGATGCAATTGTAGATGTTTTTAATTTAAAGTTAGATATTTTATAGATTTTTTTCTTTCAATGTCAGTTTAATAATTACTGTATGAAATAGTATTTGCATATTTTTTTTTGGGTCTGGGCACGTACACTGTGGTAACTGCAATTACTTAAACTTTGAACTCACTGGGTTCAACGCTCAACAACCTGGCACCCCCGGTACTGATTAAGAGCGCGCGTAAATCATACAAAGAAATAGGATGAAACTTGACTTATTAAAAGCTATCTTGAAAATAAAATTTGGCTTAATGAGAGTAGGAAAAGGCTGTTCCACTTGTCAGCTCCCTGAATGTGTATTAAAAGAAACTAAAGCATACCAGAGCCATTTTTTTTTATCTGAAGCTTCAACTTCATTATCCAAACTAAGTTTTCCCTGTGGATCTTGTGAGACAGACATCAGTGAAGACGATGACATGATTCTATAGGGTAAGTCACATCAATAGCTATGCAATATGTGACTGTTTGGATGTTTTATCTAGATGTTTCCTGTGCAGATCTAGATATTTCAAGATATTTTTGACCAATTTATAGATGTTTTCTATCAAAGAAAAGTGACAACACTGATCCTGACACTACAGTGTTCTGGGATTGTCAAGGAGTGCTTTTAACTAATTTCAAAAAAGGAGATGTCAGTGTGAATGCTGATTTATACTGTAGAGTTTTATTCATGTTTTCGTGATGCAATTTAAAGAAAACACACAGACCTGTTGACTAGGGGAGTACTGCTCCTTTATGACAATGAAAGACCACATATCCTGTATAACATGAAGTTCCACCTACACCGGCCATGCATGACAGAAAATCGATTGTCTGTGATTGTGAAGCAGACTGGCAGACTCCTGGTCATGTACTGTAGGACTTCCCTAACAATTCCTTGCAGATGCGGATCTAGACCAGTGGAGTCACATTACAGAAGCTGTTGGGGGACCGGGGATGTGTTATCCTGTTTTTGACCCAAGCGGGAGTGAATTTTGAGCATGGCTGATGTCGAACGCAGCAGTAGCAGCAACAGAAGCAGAAGAAGCAGAAGAAGAAGAAGAAGAAGAAGAAGAAGAAGAAGAAGAAGAAGAAGAAGAAGAAACAGCAGCAGCAGAAGAAGAAGAAACTGAAAAATAAGCTGAAGTAGATAAAGAAGAAGAAGAAAAGAAGAAGAGAAGGAGAAGAAGAAATGCAGAGAACTAAAATAATTACATATAAACTACAAATTCAATAACTAGTGCCTGTACAGAATAGAGTGAATGAAATGGTATGATAGAATCCCTAAGGCTGAGCTTTGGGAGAGAACTAAACAAGTTCCAGTGGATCAAGAGGTGAAGAAAAGATGCTGGCATTGGATAGGACACACTCTGAGAAACCTTGAGAACAATATAACTAGAATGTCTTTGCACTGGAACCCACTGGCACATAAAAATAAAGGCAGACCAAAAAACACATACAGAAGGGAACTAGAAAGTGAAATAAAAAAGATGGGGAAGAAATAGGATGAGCTGTATGCAATAGCAAAGAACAGTACAACTTGGCGTGAGTTGGTTGAGGGCCTATGTCCCATTGGGGGACAGAAGGCAGAAAAAGTCAGAAGAAGAAAGAAGTGCAATGCATTCCCTAGTGCCTAAAAACAAATATGGGTTGAATTACTCATGCTGTGACCCTGTGACCGCTGTGACCTCTTTCACCAATGCTTACATTAAAATTTTAAGTCAACTTGGCTTTAAAAAAAAATACTTTTGGATTTAAAAGGAAAGTTAGTTGCGTATCCTTTACAGGACGTAGCAGAACCAACCCCAGCATTTATTGGCTGTTGCGGTTTTTCTAGGCAATTTTACTTTCAGTAGTTTGCCATTGCTTACTGAATGGTCTGCTCTAGGTATCACTGTCGAAACCAGCGCAAGACAAATCGTCCGCAGCAGAGATCAAACCCGGCACTCCAGCATTAGGAAGCGCGTTCGCAACACCTAAGCCACAGATTTCATAACCTCCAATGACATGGGTGTATGGGAACAAGCTTTCTAAGAACATGACCAACTAGGCACCCCAAAATCTTCATTCGCCATGTCTATCGTACCGCTTGAAATCCACAGCTATGGAATACGGACAGAATTCATCTCAAACCATTGAAATGGCACCATAGGCTACAGAAATTTATATTAACCAAGCATAGGTTGAATAACAAACACAGCAACCCTAAAAGTGGTACAATAGGCAGTAACGAGGTTTCACTGGCGTGAAGTTGTTTAGAGGTTATGAATGGTGTCTGCCCCTGGCTTGTGCGGAAGTGCTTCAATTCCCAGCACAGAATGTTGGAATTTCTAATATTTAAATTTTTCACTCATTAGGTGTAGTGAAGGCTGGGCTTTTTCCTAGACAAAAGATGCCAGTACCGAAAGTGTCTTAAAAAAGGCTCTGGTACATACTACAAAATGTACTATACCACCCTAAAAGTGGTACAATAGGCAGTACAGGGTTTCATTTTAATGGGGTCTTTACGTCCTCTTTTACCGCTTCAGGTGTCGAGGGGGATACAAGGTCCTGCTTCGTGCTCTTCTGACTGTTTCGACCACAGACACATCGTGGTGCTGTAAAGTTTCTCTGATGTTATCTCCCCATTTGTTCTTGATCTACCTCTTGCTCTGCTTCTCTCTCCTCTTTTTGGTATATGCCTCGTATGGTACAGAATCAGAAGGCATTCTCTCTAAGTGGGCAAACCATTGGATTTGCTACCAAAACAACACTTGTAATAAAATAAACAAAACACTTAGAGTTCAAATTTATTTGTGTTATAAGTTTTTCTAGCTTCCTAACTATCTGAACCTTTATTTTTTCAATTCAAAACAATGTACCACATATCCACTGGTTAGTTCAGTGTTTTCCATTTGGTGGTCGAAGACAACATTTTTTAAGGTCTGTGATTTCCTTTACAACAAACCCTCAACTTGAGAATTGAATAATTTTTGTATTTCCAATACAGTAGAACCTTGCTAACATGAATTCCAAAGGACCGATAAATCTAAATTTTGTTCTAACCGGGGACTAATACACTATAATAATAGTTGTACAACCCTGCTGGACCAAAATTTTGTTCTTGTTAACTGAGTGTTCATCTTGAACTCTCTTAGTATCAGGAGGTTTCCCTGTGTGGGTTCCTGGGTTCCATTGTGGGGAAGACAAGAATAGACCCCGCCTCCCCAACAATCATGTCACAAGAGTCGACTAACTGGGGGCTTCCTTCAAGGTCAGAGTGCATCTGCCTGAGGGGAGAGGAACCAACAGTCTGCTTACAAATAAGCCAGTTCTGTCAAATGGATGTGCATGCAAAACTCAAGCTCAGGAAAACTGTCCAGAACTGGATTATCAACAATAATTTTCTGCCAGATTTTACAGTAGATGAATGCTTAAAAGAATAAGTACAACACATCAGATTTTGTATATGCCACTGTAATAATACATAAAGTAACATTTTAATAAAATGCATGATTAAAAGTGCAGTTGGCATGCTGTGTTTACAGTTAGGCTCAAAATCTGCATCTTGCAATCCAGCATGTCCAATTTCAGCAAACTCATTTCCCTATGTGGGTTTCTGGGTCCCATTTTGGGTGGGGGGGGGGGGGGGGAGAGACCCACTGCCCCCTACCCCTCCCCCGCCACCAATCAAGTATGCTGTAGGAGATGACTAATTAGAGGTGTTTCCTTCGAAGCCAGAGTGCCAGAGAGGTGAGAAAACAACAGTCTGCACACAAAGTAAGCCATATTTGTAAAATGAATGCACATGCAATGCTCAAATTCTGGAACAAGACCAAAGTCTAGTTTGGACGAACAACCAAAACTTTCCGCCAGAGTTAACAACTGGCGAACGTTAAGAATAAGAATTCAGTTTTAAAATATTCAGCTTATCACCATAAATATAGTTTTGAACACAAAAATATAGCAGTAAACTTTAAGCGTTACAGAATACACAAATCCTGTACATTGTAAGGAATACAATATATATTATTCACCCTTGAGTAAGTCAACAATGAAGTCAATATAAGACATTCGATTCTTCATGAAAAATAAATGTAACAAACAAGTTATCTTTTGACTAGTAGCTTTTCATAATGTTTGATTAGAGTCAAATTATACAACATTGTCATGTAGCAGGTTCTTTGCAGGATGTTGCTCTCATCACAGCCTGCCAGAAATAAGCTCAGTCTCTCACCATATCTTTCACATCAAGCACCTTCGTACCCAAAGTGTCTCTTATATCCTGTGCCCACCTTTGTGCTGATCGGCTCCTGCCCCTTTTTCTTGGTACCATGCCTTCTGCTACTGTTCTTTCCAATCCGCTGTGGCACTTAGAAAATGTTAAACGGATAAAAGAGTGTAAGCCTCTGTCTGAGACTTGATCTTCCGTTAACAAAATGGGATCTGTTGTGGCTAATATAAACAATTACATTACGAAAAGAAGAAGAAAAATACTTTTAAATAATTAAACATTCAATTAAACAATGTAAATTATCCGTAAACTGGAAACATAACTTAAACTTCTGACATTTCTGTTCCACACAATATATTTCCATAATATACCTGGGGAGTCACTGGGGCGTTGGCAGATAGACGCCTGACTGCTGATCGGAAGGTCATGGGTTCGCGTCCTGACGCAGCCGGACCTTTTTCAAAAATGACCTTGACTCCCAGGTCAACCCAGCCTTGAGAGGGTACCAGGTGCAGTCATGGGAAGTAAAGGCGACCAGCGTGATGCCGACCATATCACCCACCAAGTGCCGATTGGTCTAAAAATATTTAGGTCAAGCCCTATATTCTAAATACGCCTAAGAACCTGGAAAAGGGACCTTTACTTATGATATTCGTGGCAGATGTTTTAAACTTTGATACAATTATTGTTATTATTTTGTCAGTAATGTTCCACAGGAGTACAGGCCCTAAACTGACCCACATCAAGCCCTGCTACTGCTTTATTCTTCACTTCCTTCTAGATCATCCCTTTATGAATCATCTCTGTCTTCATTCTCAGTTTCATTACTTTAGGTCTTTCTATTTCTGTCTGACTGTAGAAGGTGACTAATTATGGTTGTTTCCTTGGAAGTCAAGAGTGCATCTGCCTGAGAGGTGAGGAACCAACAGTCTGCATACAAATAATAAAGATTTTCAAAACTGATGTGCTCTGAAAAGCTCAAGGTCTGGAACGAGATCAAAGTCCAGAAGCGGATGAACAACCTTCGTGGAGTTTACAGCGAGTGAACGCTAAAAAAAAAGAAAAAAAAAGACTAGGCTTCCCTTGTTCATACCATTGCTAACATCAATATAAGGTTGTCTGCTACCTAACAGCTTGCAGAATTCAAACCCTGGTATGTCCGTATTGTGAAACTGCCTTAACAATCCCTGACCCACAGACACTTTAAAAATTGTATACAATAATTATGAATATTTTATCAAGCACTGTTAGAATTATTAACCCAGTCGCCCCAAGAAGACTAAATCTACTCACTTCCAACTGTGACACAGTCCTGTTTATGCCTGTCTACAGTGACCTGTTCTTGAAAAGCGTAGTTAAATTCCACTGATACTATGTGCAGCTGCACAGTGTTTAAATGGCCAGGATTTGAATACAGTAACTAGAAGTAGCATCTAGGGACTGGAAAGGGGAGTCCTTATAACACCCATGGCTTTTTTTTCTCCCAAAGCCAAGTTTATGTCAAATTTTCCTGTAAGCCTCAGTGATAAAGGTCACAAGGTCATGGTAAAACTTCCGGTCAAAATGGACGCTAGGCACGGGCGCTGTTTGGAGCCGAGGCAAATTTTTTGCTTCTGCCAGACGGTGGCCGTTGCATTTTTGCTACATTTGTAGACAAAGGATATAGTTTCGACTGTGAATAACGTGGTGGTGTGAATTGTAGATTCAGAAAATGGCGCGATGCCTGTTGTTGCAATGTTAGTGGTGCCCTTATGTGATTAAAATTGATCGCGTGGGCAACTGCTGATTTGGTGGTGACTTCTGCTACCATCAATGATGAACTGCATTTCTAATGTAGGACTGTTTGTGTTAGCACTTCGGATAGCTACTGTATGCTTTTAATGTGTGTGTATGCTAGATATGCTGAGACAGCAATCTGTCAATCTTTCCGCAAGGGACTAAAAATTCTGTGTGTTTTTGTTGGCACAGGAGCGAAACAACGAGGGGTGACCCGTTTGCTATGAAGCTGAAACTAAGACTACCAGACTACCAGGTCATGGTATGAGTCACCCGATGCATATTGTTTTTCGTAGGTACCAGGGAATACATTCCACTTAATGATTCACCCTCATCATGTTTAATGATTACCTCTTTTATATATCTGTAATGTATATATAAATGTGGGAGCCCGAAGACAACTTATCACAGACTTTAGAAGGAGACAGTCATCATTTTTCTGCCATGTTATGAGAAGAGAGAAAATAGAACATATTGTGACCACTGGAAAGATATGTGGAAGGAGAGATAGAGGAAGTCAACGAGAGAAGATGCTTGACAGTCTTGTTGCATGGCATGGAGGTGTATCAGTACATGAACTGATACATGCTGCAGGAGATCGCCCACGCCAGCGGGCAACACAAATCAATCACACACACAACCCCCACAAAAAACACCAGATTATGGAGAGGCATGATCGCCCACGCCAGTCGGCAAGGCACCTGATGATGATGATGAATGTATTTTGAAAAAAAAATTAACAATGTAGATAAATAATCTTTTAAAATGTATTAGTAACCTGTGTAAAATGATTATTTTCTAGAGAATTTTTTTTTTTGGGGGGGGGGGGGGGGGGGGGAAGGTGTGGGTATAAATGTGGGTTCCATGACCCATGTTTCTGAGTGTTTTTTGTGTGTGGCAATTGTGGGGCAAAAGGGATAAACAACAAGTTAAACAATTAACACAACGTCGGATAAGCCAGGCTTTAGAAAACCCAGCATAAAATCACTAAATAATCAATACTTGCAATCAACATATTCAGAATGTATAAATATAGGCAATTTCATAAAAATTAGGCTTTATATGTAAATACAAAACCTATTCAATGTTATATAAATATTGCTATGACTGCTGTAAAGGACCTCTTCATGTTTGAGGTGGATCAGGTATATGATGCTAGCAAGCAATGCACCAACGCATGTGGGAAGAAGTATGGGCAGAGAAGATATTATCAACACTGTACGGACTGGACTAGTGGATAATGACGAATCTCTGACACAAACACGATTGTGTGACATTGGATTAAAGCATGGTGAAACACGTCTATGCCGCACTGGAGTCCAAAATAGGAGTCATTATAACCAACCTCTCATGGGAACAGTTAGTAGAAATACCCTCGAGTGGTTGCTGCATCAGAGGACTGAGCACGCATGGGAATGCCCAGTGTGTAGTGACGTTGATTATGATCTTCTTCTTCTTCGCGTTCACCAGCTGTAAACTCTGGCGGCAGGTTCTGGTTGCTCGTCCACTACTGAACTGCAGTCCTGCTAGAGAACCTGAGTGTTGCGTGTGCATCAGTTTTACAGATCTCATTCTCTTAAATGCAGACTGTTGGTTCCTTGCCTCTCCGGCAGATGCACTCCGACTTCAAAGGAAGCTCCCCAATTAGTTGACTCTTACGATATGCTTTTGGGGAGGCAGTGGGTCTATTCTTGTTTTCCCCACAATGGGGCCCCGGAACCCACACGGGGGGTTGATTATGATAACATAACAACATATGATGCTAGACTTATCCGATGTCCTTTATAGACTAATCTGAAGTCATTTATGGACTAATCCGATGTCACTGGATGACGTGGTCAGCATCCTGCCAGCCAACATTATTTTCCACAACATTTCCTGGTATCCGTTTTTGGCTAAGTCGACCTGAAAGCTGTCAATGGTTAAAAAATCTGGCCAGTGTAGATTTTAATCAAAGATCTTCAGACTGGCAAGCGAGCCATCTAACAACAGTTCCTATTTAACTGCTGAAACAACACTAAATACTTTGATCATTCTGGCAGTAATTTGATGTGTGCATATATCATATCGGGATATAAAACAGAGATTATGATTGGTTAGATTCCATACTAGTTAAATAATAATCTTCTTCTTCTAGCAGCTGTAAACTCTGGCAGAAAGTTTTGGTTGTTCGTCCTCTTCCAGAACTTGAGTGTTGCACGCACATCTGCTTTCCAGATCTGACTTATGAAGACTGTTGGTTCCTTGCCTCTCATGCAGATGCACCCTGACTTTGAACGAAGCTCCAATTCAGTCAATTCTTACGACATACTTTTGGACAGACAGTGGGTCTACTCTTGCTTATCCTGTAACAGGGCCCTGGAATCTATAATAATAATAAATGGGAATAAATAACAATCACAGACAAGTGCAATAAATTATAACAATTTTCTTGTGATGAGACATATTTAATTTAATAAAAAAAAGGATTCTTTCTGCTCCAAAACACCACACGTCATAAGTAACCAGTTGCTTTTAACTGTCTGATCAGGTCCCTTGACTCTCTAAAAGCCAGCTGCAATGGATCTGATGTTTGCATGTCCGAAGCCGACCCATTAAGCCACATTCTACACCCAAGTCTTTCCTGGTCTGCCTTTTGTCCCAACTGAGCCCTGTAGTAGCATTATAAAGAGGCTTATCTTGCTACATGTCTGTACCACTGCGTTTTCAATTTTTGTTTTCCCTGTTGTTAAAGGTTCATAGTTTCCAATGCACCATGTTGTCTGACAGATTGTTCAAACAAGGATAAATAAGAAAAACAAGGAAACTGTTTTCATGTTTTGAGGCTTATTGTGTGTATGGTTCTGTCCTTTATTTATGGACAAATCAGTGTAATACTAGCCAACTTTATTTACTAAAATATTTCCTGGCGCATGTTTTAGGTTGGATTTATCCCCAATACACAACTAGCTGTCATTTCTGTATGGTTCAAAGTTCATAGGCACAAATTTACATGAAAGGTCAACAATGTAATAGGCCTTCCCTGCACTAATCAACAAAGGAGATTAGGAAGTATCAGTATGAATGCTGCAAATAAACATTACAAATTTACTGTATAATTTATCTGATGAATGAACATATCTCAATTCCATCAAAATGAACTTTTAATTAGTAAACAAATTATGTAAATATATAATACCACGAGGAAGACTTGGACATGTTTAATTGCCTGAAACAACT
>CAJHNH020004977.1:0-27657 GCA_905116865.2 Candidula unifasciata
GAACAATTCTTCGTAATAATTTGTTTTTCACTTTTATCATATCTATTTTTCTGTCACCAACGAGCTCCAAAGTGTCTAATTTATCATCTAGAGTATCTCGTCAAGTGTGAAATGATAGACTGAGACTAAATTGGCAACTTTTTTGCAAATATTATTTTGGCCAAACGCGAAAGGCATAAATTCTGCAAAATTGTCACTTGTGGTCATTTTTATGTTATCTCAATTGTTGCCCCCAGATTGTACAAAAATGCCAAATCAGACATCCAGTTTAACTACTCTGCATCTAGCGTGTCTATTCATGTGTAAAATAATTGTCTGGGACTCAATGTTTAGTGGTAGGACACAAACAAGTTGTTAGGAACAATTCTTCGTAAAATTTGTTTTTCACTTTTATCTTATCTATTTTTCTGTCACCAACGAGCTCCAAAGTGTCAAATTTATCATCTAGAGTATCTCGTCAAGTGTGAAATGATAGACTGAGACTAAATTGGCAACTTTTTTGCAAATATTATTTTGGCCAAACGCGTAAGGCATAAATTCCTCAAAATTGTCACTTGTGGTCATTTTTATGTTATCTCAATTGTTGCCCCCAGATTGTACAAAAATGCCAAATCAGACATCCAGTTTAACTACTCTGCATCTAGCGTGTCTATTCATGTGTAAAATAATTGTCTGGGACTCAATGTTTAGTGGTAGGACACAAACAAGTTGTTAGGAACAATTCTTCGTAAAATTTGTTTTTCACTTTTATCTTATCTATTTTTCTGTCACCAACGAGCTCCAAAGTGTCCAATTTATCATCTAGAGTATCTCGTCAAGTGTGAAATGATAGACTGAGAATAAATTGGCAACTTTTTTGCAAATATTATTTTGGCCAAACGCGTAAGGCATAAATTCTGCAAAATTGTCACTTGTGGTCATTTTTATGTTATCTCAATTGTTGCCCCCAGATTGTACCAAAATGCCAAATCAGACATCCAGTTTAACTACTCTGCATCTAGCGTGTCTATTCATGTGTAAAATAATTGTCTGGGACTCAATGTTTAGTGGTAGGACACAAACAAGTTGTTAGGAACATTTCTTCGTAAAATTTGTTTTTTCACTTTTATCTTATCTATTTTTCTGTCACCAACGAGCTCCAAAGTGTCCAATTTATCATCTAGAGTATCTAGTCAAGTGTGAAATGATAGACTGAGACTAAATTGGCAACTTTTTTGCAAATATTTTTTTGGCCAAACGCGAAAGGCATAAATTCTGCAAAATTGTCACTTGTGGTCATTTTTTATGTTATCTCAATTGTTGCCCCCAGATTGTACAAAAATGCCAAATCAGACATCCAGTTTAACTACTCTGCATCTAGCGTGTCTATTCATGTGTTAAATAATTGTCTGGGACTCACTGTTTAGTGGTAGGACACAAACAAGTTGTTAGGAACATTTCTTCGTAAAATTTGTTTTTCACTTTTATCTTATCTATTTTTCTGTCACCTATGAGCTCCAAAGTGTCCAATTTCTCATCTAGAGTATCTCGGCAAGTGTGAAATGATAGACTGAGACTAAATTGGCATCTTTTTTGCAAATATTATTTTGGCCAAACGCGTAAGGCATAAATTCTGCAAAAATGTCACTTGTGGTCATTTTTATGTTATCTCAATTGTTGCCCCCAGATTGTACAAAAATGCCAAATCAGACATTCAGTTTACCTACTCTGCATCTAGCGTGTCTATTCATGTGTAAAATAATTGTCTGGGACTCAATGTTTAGTGGTAGGACACAAACAAGTTGTTAGGAATAATTCTTCGTAAAATTTGTTTTTCACTTTTATCCTATCTATTTGTCGGTCACCAACGAGCTCCAAAGTGTCCAATTTATCATCTAGAGTATCTCGTCAAGTGTGAAATGATAGACTGAGACTAAATTGGCAACTTTTTTGCAAATATTATTTTGGCCAAACGCGTAAGGCATAAATTCTGCAAAATTGTCACTTGTGGTCATTTTTATGTTATCTCAATTGTTGCCCCCAGATTGTACAAAAATGCCAAATCAGACATCCAGTTTAACTACTCTGCATCTAGCGTGTCTATTCATGTGTAAAATAATTGTCTGGGACTCAATGTTTAGTGGTAGGACACAAACAAGTTGTTAGGAACAATTCTTCGTAAAAATTTGTTTTTCACTTTTATCTTATCTATTTTTCTGTCACCAACGAGCTCCAAAGTGTCCAATTTATCATCTAGAGTATCTCGTCAAGTGTGAAATGATAGACTGAGACTAAATTGGCAACTTTTTTGCAAATATTATTTTGGCCAAACGCGTAAGGCATAAATTCTGCAAAATTGTCACTTGTGGTCATTTTTATGTTATCTCAATTGTTGCCCCCAGATTGTACAAAAATGCCAAATCAGACATCCAGTTTAACTACTCTGCATCTAGCGTGTCTATTCATGTGTAAAATAATTGTCTGGGACTCACTGTTTAGTGGTAGGACACAAACAAGTTGTTAGGAACATTTCTTCGTAAAATTTGTTTTTCACTTTTATCTTATCTATTTTTCTGTCACCTATGAGCTCCAAAGTGTCCAATTTCTCATCTAGAGTATCTCGTCAAGTGTGAAATGATAGACTGAGACTAAATTGGCAACTTTTTTGCAAATATTATTTTGGCCAAACGCGAAAGGCATAAATTCTGCAAAATTGTCACTTGTGGTCATTTTTATGTTATCTCAATTGTTGCCCCCAGATTGTACA
Organism: Candidula unifasciata; assembly: GCA_905116865.2. NCBI lineage: Eukaryota > Metazoa > Mollusca > Gastropoda > Stylommatophora > Geomitridae > Candidula > Candidula unifasciata. The sequence goes on from CAJHNH020004977.1 coordinate 2,747, forward strand.
AAAATGCCAAATCAGACATCCAGTTTAACTACTCTGCATCTAGCGTGTCTATTCATGTGTAAAATAATTGTCTGGGACTCACTGTTTAGTGGTAGGACACAAACAAGTTGTTAGGAACATTTCTTCGTAAAATTTGTTTTTTCACTTTTATCTTATCTATTTTTCTGTCACCTATGAGCTCCAAAGTGTCCAATTTCTCATCTAGAGTATCTCGTCAAGTGTGAAATGATAGACTGAGACTAAATTGGCAACTTTTTTGCAAATATTATTTTGGCCAAACGCGTAAGGCATAAATTCTGCAAAAATGTCACTTGTGGTCATTTTTATGTTATCTCAATTGTTGCCCCCAGATTGTACAAAAATGCCAAATCAGACATTCAGTTTACCTACTCTGCATCTAGCGTGTCTATTCATGTGTAAAATAATTGTCTGGGACTCAATGTTTAGTGGTAGGACACAAACAAGTTGTTAGGAACAATTCTTCGTAAAATTTGTTTTTCACTTTTATCTTATCTATTTTTCTGTCACCAACGAGCTCCAAAGTGTCCAATTTATCATCTAGAGTATCTCGTCAAGTGTAAAATGATAGACTGAGACTAAATTGGCAACTTTTTGCAAATATTATTTTGGCCAAAAGCGTAATCCATAAAGTCTGCAAAATTGTCATTTGTGGTCATTTTTATGTTATCTCAATTGTTGCACCCAGATTGTACAAAAATGCCAAATCAGACATCCAGTTTAACTACTCTGCATCTAGCGTGTCTATTCATGTGTAAAATAATTGTCTGGGACTCAATGTTTAGTGGTAGGACACAAACAAGTTGTTAGGAACAATTCTTCGTAAAATTTGTTTTTCACTTTTATCTTATCTATTTTTCTGTCACCTATGAGCTCCAAAGTGTCCAATTTATCATCTAGAGTATCTCGTCAAGTGTGAAATGATAGACTGAGACTAAATTGGCAACTTTTTTGCAAAAATATTTTTTTGGCCAAACGCGAAAGGCATAAATTCTGCAAAAATGTCACTTGTGGTCATTTTTATGTTATCTCAATTGTTGCCCCCAGATTGTACAAAAATGCCAAATCAGACATTCAGTTTAACTACTCTGCATCTAGCGTGTCTATTCATGTGTAAAATAATTGTCTGGGACTCATGTTTAGTGGTAGGACACAAACAAGTTGTTAGGAACAATTCTTCGTAAAATTTGTTTTTCACTTTTATCTTATCTATTTTTCTGTCACCAACGAGCTCCAAAGTGTCCAATTTCTCATCTAGAGTATCTCGTCAAGTGTGAAATGATAGACTGAGACTAAATTGGCAACTTTTTTGCAAATATGATTTTGGCCAAACGCGTAAGGCATAAATTCTGCAAAATTGTCACTTCTGGTCATTTTTTATGTTATCTCAATTGTTGCCCCCAGATTGTACAAAAATGCCAAATCAGACATCCAGTTTAACTACTCTGCATCTAGCGTGTCTATTCATGTGTAAAATAATTGTCTGGGACTCACTGTTTAGTGGTAGGACACAAACAAGTTGTTAGGAACATTTCTTCGTAAAATTTGTTTTTCACTTTTATCTTATCTATTTTTCTGTCACCTATGAGCTCCAAAGTGTCCAATTTCTCATCTAGAGTATCTTTTCAAGTGTGACATAATAGACTGAGACTAAACTGGCAACTTTTTTTGAAAATATGATTTTGGCCAAACGCGAAAGGCATAAATTCTGTGAAAAAATGTCACTTGTGGTCATTTTTATGTGTTATCTCAATTGTTGCCCCCAGATTGTACAAAAATGCCAAATCAGACATTCAGTTTACCTACTCTGCATCTAGCGTGTCTATTCATGTGTAAAATAATTGTCTGGGACTCAATGTTTAGTGGTAGGACACAAACAAGTTGTTAGGAACAATTCTTCGTAAAATTTGTTTTTCACTTTTATCTTATCTATTTTTCTGTCACCTATGAGCTCCAAAGTGTCCAATTTATCATCTAGAGTATCTCGTCAAGTGTGAAATGATAGACTGAGACTAAATTGGCAACTTTTTTGGAAAATATTGATTTTGGCCAAACGCGTAAGGCATAAATTCTGCAAAATTGTCACTTGTGGTCATTTTTATGTTATCTCAATTGTTGCCCCCAGATTGTACAAAAATGCCAAATCAGACATCCAGTTTAACTACTCTGCATCTAGCGTGTCTATTCATGTGTAAAATAATTGTCTGGGACTCACTGTTTAGTGGTAGGACACAAACAAGATGTTAGGAACATTTCTTCGTAAAAATTTGTTTTTCACTTTTATCTTATCTATTTTTCTGTCACCTATGAGCTCCAAAGTGTCCAATTTCTCATCTAGAGTATCTCGTCAAGTGTGAAATGATAGACTGAGACTAAATTGGCAACTTTTTTGGAAAAAATATGATTTTGGCCAAACGCGAAAGGCATAAATTCTGAAAAAATGTCACTTGTGGTCATTTTTATGTTATCTCAATTGTTGCCCCCAGATTGTACCAAAATGCCAAATCAGACATTCAGTTTACCTACTCTGCATCTAGCGTGTCTATTCATGTGTAAAAAATAATTGTCTGGGACTCAATGTTTAGTGGTAGGACACAAACAAGTTGTTAGGAACAATTCTTCGTAAAATTTGTTTTTCACTTTTATCTTATCTATTTTTCTGTCACCAACGAGCTCCAAAGTGTCCAATTTATCATCTAGAGTATCTCGTCAAGTGTGAAATGATAGACTGAGACTAAATTGGCAACTTTTTTGCAAATATTATTTTGGCCAAACGCGTAAGGCATAAATTCTGCAAAATTGTCACTTGTGGTCATTTTTATGTTATCTCAATTGTTGCCCCCAGATTGTACAAAAATGCCAAATCAGACATCCAGTTTAACTACTCTGCATCTAGCGTGTCTATTCATGTGTAAAATAATTGTCTGGGACTCACTGTTTAGTGGTAGGACACAAACAAGTTGTTAGGAACATTTCTTCGTAAAATTTGTTTTTCACTTTTATCTTATCTTTTTTTCTGTCACCTATGAGCTCCAAAGTGTCCAATTTCTCATCTAGAGTATCTCGTCAAGTGTGAAATGATAGACTGAGACTAAATTGGCAACTTTTTGGAAAATATGATTTTGGCCAAACGCGAAAGGCATAAATTCTGAAAAAATGTCACTTGTGGTCATTTTTATGTTATCTCAATTGTTGCCCCCAGATTGTACCAAAATGCCAAATCAGACATTCAGTTTACCTACTCTGCATCTAGCGTGTCTATTCATGTGTAAAATAATTGTCTGGGACTCAATGTTTAGTGGTAGGACACAAACAAGTTGTTAGGAACAATTCTTCGTAAAAATTTGTTTTTCACTTTTATCTTATCTATTTTTCTGTCACCTACGAGCTCCAAAGTGTCCAATTTATCATCTAGAGTATCTCGTCAAGTGTGAAATGATAGACTGAGACTAAATTGGCAACTTTTTGGAAAATATGATTTTGGCCAAACGCGAAAGGCATAAATTCTGAAAAAATGTCACTTGTGGTCATTTTTATGTTATCTCAATTGTTGCCCCAGATTGTACCAAAAATGCCAAATCAGACATTCAGTTTACCTACTCTGCATCTAGCGTGTCTATTCATGTGTAAAATAATTGTCTGGGACTCAATGTTTAGTGGTAGGACACAAACAAGTTGTTAGGAACAATTCTTCGTAAAATTTGTTTTTCACTTTTATCTTATCTATTTTTCTGTCACCTATGAGCTCCAAAGTGTCCAATTTATCATCTAGAGTATCTCGTCAAGTGTGAAATGATAGACTGAGACTAAATTGGCAACTTTTTGGAAAATATGATTTTGGCCAAACGCGAAAGGCATAAATTCTGGAAAAATTGTCACTTGTGGTCATTTTTATGTTATCTCAATTGTTGCTCCCAGATTGTACCAAAATGCCAAATCAGACATCCAGTTTACCTACTCTGCATCTAGCGTGTCTATTCATGTGTAAAATAATTGTCTGGGACTCAATGTTTAGTGGTAGGACACAAACAAGTTGTTAGGAACAATTCTTCGTAAAAATTTGTTTTTCACTTTTATCTTATCTATTTTTCTGTCACCTATGAGCTCCAAAGTGTCCAATTTATCATCTAGAGTATCTCGTCAAGTGTGAAATGATAGACTGAGACTAAATTGGCAACTTTTTTTGCAAAAATATATATTTTGGCCAAACGCGTAAGGCATAAATTCTGCAAAATTGTCACTTGTGGTCATTTTTATGTTATCTCAATTGTTGCCCCCAGATTGTACAAAAATGCCAAATCAGACATCCAGTTTAACTACTCTGCATCTAGCGTGTCTATTCATGTGTAAAATAATTGTCTGGGACTCACTGTTTAGTGGTAGGACACAAACAAGTTGTTAGGAACATTTCTTCGTAAAATTTGTTTTTTTCACTTTTATCTTATCTATTTTTCTGTCACCTATGAGCTCCAAAGTGTCCAATTTCTCATCTAGAGTATCTCGTCAAGTGTGAAATGATAGACTGAGACTAAACTGGCAACTTTTTTGAAAATATGATTTTGGCCAAACGCGAAAGGCATAAATTCTGAAAAAATGTCACTTGTGGTCATTTTTATGTATCTCAATTGTTGCCCCCAGATTGTACCAAAATGCCAAATCAGACATTCAGTTTACTACTCTGCATCTAGCGTGTCTATTCATGTGTAAAATAATTGTCTGGGACTCAATGTTTAGTGGTAGGACACAAACAAGTTGTTAGGAACAATTCTTCGTAAAAAATTTGTTTTTCACTTTTATCTTATCTATTTTTCTGTCACCTATGAGCTCCAAAGTGTCCAATTTATCATCTAGAGTATCTCGTCAAGTGTGAAATGATAGACTGAGACTAAATTGGCAACTTTTTTGGAAAATATTATTTTGGCCAAAACGCGAAAGGCATAAATTCTGCAAAATTGTCACTTGTGGTCATTTTTTTTATGTTATCTCAATTGTTGCCCCCAGATTGTACAAAAATGCCAAATCAGACATTCAGTTTACTACTCTGCATCTAGCGTGTCTATTCATGTGTAAAATAATTGTCTGGGACTCAATGTTTAGTGGTAGGACACAAACAAGTTGTTAGGAACAATTCTTCGTAAAAATTTTTTTTTTCACTTTTATCTTATCTATTTTTCTGTCACCTATGAGCTCCAAAGTGTCCAATTTATCATCTAGAGTATCTCGTCAAGTGTGAAATGATAGACTGAGACTAAATTGGCAACTTTTTTTGAAAATATGATTTTGGCCAAACGCGTAAGGCATAAATTCTGCAAAAAAAAATGTCACTTGTGGTCATTTTTATGTTATCTCAATTGTTTGCCCCAGATTGTACAAAAATGCCAAATCAGACATTCAGTTTAACTACTCTGCATCTAGCGTGTCTATTCATGTGTAAAATAATTGTCTGGGACTCACTGTTTAGTGGTAGGACACAAACAAGTTGTTAGGAACAATTTCTTCGTAAAATTTTTTTTTTCACTTTTATCTTATCTATTTTTCTGTCACCTATGAGCTCCAAAGTGTCCAATTTATCATCTAGAGTATCTCGTCAAGTGTGAAATGATAGACTGAGACTAAATTGGCAACTTTTTTGAAAATATGATTTTGGCCAAACGCGAAAGGCATAAATTCTGGAAAAATTGTCACTTGTGGTCATTTTTATGTTATCTCAATTGTTGCCCCCAGATTGTACCAAAATGCCAAATCAGACATTCAGTTTAACTACTCTGCATCTAGCGTGTCTATTCATGTGTAAAATAATTGTCTGGGACTCAATGTTTAGTGGTAGGACACAAACAAGTTGTTAGGAACAATTCTTCGTAAAATTTGTTTTTCACTTTTATCTTATCTATTTTTTCTGTCACCTATGAGCTCCAAAGTGTCCAATTTATCATCTAGAGTATCTCGTCAAGTGTGAAATGATAGACTGAGACTAAATTGGCAACTTTTTTGAAAAATATTATTTTGGCCAAACGCGAAAGGCATAAATTCTGCAAAATTGTCACTTGTGGTCATTTTTATGTTATCTCAATTGTTGCCCCCAGATTGTACAAAAATGCCAAATCAGACATCCAGTTTAACTACTCTGCATCTAGCGTGTCTATTCATGTGTAAAATAATTGTCTGGGACTCACTGTTTAGTGGTAGGACACAAACAAGTTGTTAGGAACATTTCTTCGAAAATTTGTTTTTCACTTTTATCTTATCTATTTTTCTGTCACCTATGAGCTCCAAAGTGTCCAATTTCTCATCTAGAGTATCTCGTCAAGTGTGAAATGATAGACTGAGACTAAATTGGCAACTTTTTGAAAAAAAATGATTTTGGCCAAACGCGAAAGGAATAAATTCTAAAAAAATGTCACTTGTGGTCATTTTTTTATGTTATCTCAATTGTTGCCCCCAGATTGTACAAAAATGCCAAATCAGACATTCAGTTTAACTACTCTGCATCTAGCGTGTCTATTCATGTGTAAAATAATTGTCTGGGACTCACTGTTTAAAGGTAGGACACAAACAAGTTGTTAGGAACAATTCTTCGTAAAATTTTTTTTTCACTTTTATCTTATCTATTTTTCTGTCACCACCAACGAGCTCCAAAGTGTCCAATTTATCATCTAGAGTATCTCGTCAAGTGTGAAATGATAGACTGAGACTAAATTGGCACTTTTTTTTTGGAAAATGATTTTTGGCAAAAACGCGAAAGGCATAAATTCTGAAAAAATGTCACTTGTGGTCATTTTTATGTTATCTCAATTGTTGCCCCCAGATTGTACAAAAATGCCAAATCAGACATCCAGTTTAACTACTCTGCATCTAGCGTGTCTATTCATGTGTAAAATAATTGTCTGGGACTCAATGTTTAGTGGTAGGACACAAACAAGTTGTTAGGAACAATTTCTTCGTAAAATTTTTTTTTTCACTTTTATCTTATCTATTTTTTCTGTCACCTACGAGCTCCAAAGTGTCCAATTTATCATCTAGAGTATCTCGTCAAGTGTGAAATGATAGACTGAGACTAAATTGGCAACTTTTTTTTGAAAATATATTTTGGCCAAACGCGTAAGGCATAAATTCTGCAAAATGTGTCACTTGTGGTCATTTTATGTTATCTCAATTTTGCCCCCAGATTGTACAAAAAATGCCAAATCAGACATCCAGTTTAACTACTCTGCATCTAGCGTGTCTATTCATGTGTAAAATAATTGTCTGGGACTCACTGTTTAGTGGTAGGACACAAACAAGTTGTTAGGAACATTTCTTCGTAAAATTTGTTTTTTTCACTTTTATCTTATCTTTTTTTTCTGTCACCTATGAGCTCCAAAGTGTCCAATTTCTCATCTAGAGTATCTCGTCAAGTGTGAAATGATAGACTGAGACTAAATTGGCAACTTTTTTGAAAATATGATTTTGGCCAAACGAAAGGCATAAATTCTGCAAAATTGTCACTTGTGGTCATTTTTATGTTATCTCAATTGTTGCCCCCAGATTGTACAAAAATGCCAAATCAGACATTCAGTTTAACTACTCTGCATCTAGCGTGTCTATTCATGTGTAAAATAATTGTCTGGGACTCATGTTTAGTGGTAGGACACAAACAAGTTGTTAGGAACATTTCTTCGTAAAATTTTTTTTTCACTTTTATCTTATCTATTTTTCTGTCACCTATGAGCTCCAAAGTGTCCAATTTCTCATCTAGAGTATCTCGTCAAGTGTGAAATGATAGACTGAGACTAAATTGGCACTTTTTTTTGGAAAATATGATTTTGGCCAAAACGCGAAGGCATAAATTCTGCAAAAATGTCACTTGTGGTCATTTTTTTTTATGTTATCTCAATTGTTGCCCCCAGATTGTACAAAAATGCCAAATCAGACATTCAGTTTAACTACTCTGCATCTAGCGTGTCTATTCATGTGTAAAATAATTGTCTGGGACTCAATGTTTAGTGGTAGGACACAAACAAGTTGTTAGGAACAATTCTTCGTAAAATTTGTTTTTCACTTTTATCTTATCTATTTTTCTGTCACCTACGAGCTCCAAAGTGTCCAATTTATCATCTAGAGTATCTCGTCAAGTGTGTGAAATGATGATAGACTGAGACTAAATTGGCAACTTTTTGCAAAAATATTATTTTGGGCCAAACGCGTAAGGCATAAATTCTGCAAAATTGTCACTTGTGGTCATTTTTATGTTATCTCAATTGTTGCCCCCAGATTGTACAAAAATGCCAAATCAGACATCCAGTTTACTACTCTGCATCTAGCGTGTCTATTCATGTGTAAAATAATTGTCTGGGACTCATGTTTAGTGGTAGGACACAAACAAGTTGTTAGGAACATTTCTTCGTAAAATTTTTTTTTTTTTTTATCTTATCTTTTTTTTTCTGTCACCTATGAGCTCCAAAGTGTCCAATTTCTCATCTAGAGTATCTCGTCAAGTGTGAAATGATAGACTGAGACTAAATTGGCAACTTTTTTGAAAATATGATTTTGGCCAAACGCGAAAGGCATAAATTCTGAAAAAATTGTCACTTGTGGTCATTTTTATGTTATCTCAATTGTTGCCCCCAGATGTACAAAAATGCCAAATCAGACATTCAGTTTAACTACTCTGCATCTAGCGTGTCTATTCATGTGTAAAATAATTGTCTGGGACTCAATGTTTAGTGGTAGGACACAAACAAGTTGTTAGGAACAATTCTTCGTAAAAATTTTTTTTCACTTTTATCTTATCTATTTTTTCTGTCACCAATGAGCTCCAAAGTGTCCAATTTATCATCTAGAGTATCTCGTCAAGTGTGAAATGATAGACTGAGACTAAATTGGCAACTTTTTTTGAAAATATGATTTTGGCCAAACGCGAAAGGCATAAATTCTGCAAAAATGTCACTTGTGGTCATTTTTATGTTATCTCAATTGTTGCCCCCAGATTGTACAAAAATGCCAAATCAGACATTCAGTTTAACTACTCTGCATCTAGCGTGTCTATTCATGTGTAAAATAATTGTCTGGGACTCAATGTTTAGTGGTAGGACACAAACAAGTTGTTAGGAACAATTCTTCGTAAAATTTTTTTTTCACTTTTATCTTATCTATTTTTCTGTCACCATGAGAGCTCCAAAGTGTCCAATTTATCATCTAGAGTATCTCGTCAAGTGTGAAATGATAGACTGAGACTAAATTGGCAACTTTTTTGAAAATATTATTTTGGCCAAACGCGTAAGGCATAAATTCTGCAAAAAAAATGTCACTTGTGGTCATTTTTATGTTATCTCAATTGTTGCCCCCAGATTGTACCAAAATGCCAAATCAGACATTCAGTTTACCTACTCTGCATCTAGCGTGTCTATTCATGTGTAAAATAATTGTCTGGGACTCAATGTTTAGTGGTAGGACACAAACAAGTTGTTAGGAACAATTCTTCGTAAATTTTTTTTTTCACTTTTATCTTATCTATTTTTCTGTCACCTATGAGCTCCAAAGTGTCCAATTTCTCATCTAGAGTATCTCGTCAAGTGTGAAATGATAGACTGAGACTAAATTGGCAACTTTTTTTGGAAAATATGATTTTGGCCAAACGCGAAAGGCATAAATTCTGCAAAATTGTCACTTGTGGTCATTTTTATGTTATCTCAATTGTTGCCCCCAGATTGTACAAAAATGCCAAATCAGACATTCAGTTTACTACTCTGCATCTAGCGTGTCTATTCATGTGTAAAATAATTGTCTGGGACTCAATGTTTAGTGTAGGACACAAACAAGTTGTTAGGAACAATTCTTCGTAAAATTTTTTTTTCACTTTTTATCTTATCTATTTTTCTGTCACCTACGAGCTCCAAAGTGTCCAATTTATCATCTAGAGTATCTCGTCAAGTGTGAAATGATAGACTGAGACTAAATTGGCAACTTTTTTTGAAAATATGATTTTGGCCAAACGCGAAAGGCATAAATTCTGCAAAATTGTCACTTGTGGTCATTTTTATGTTATCTCAATTGTTGCCCCCAGATTGTACCAAAAATGCCAAATCAGACATTCAGTTACTACTCGCATCTAGCGTGTCTATTCATGTGTAAAATAATTGTCTGGGACTCACTGTGTTTAGTGGTAGGACACAAACAAGTTGTTAGGAACATTTCTTCGTAAAATTTGTTTTTTCACTTTTATCTTATCTATTTTTCTGTCACCTATGAGCTCCAAAGTGTCCAATTTATCATCTAGAGTATCTCGTCAAGTGTGAAATGATAGACTGAGACTAAATTGGCACTTTTTTTTTGAAAATATTATTTTGGCCAAACGCGAAAGGCAAGGCATAAATTCTGCAAAATTGTCACTTGTGGTCATTTTTTATGTTATCTCAATTCAATTGTTGCCCCAGATTGTACCAAAATGCCAAATCAGACATCCAGTTTTACTACTCTGCATCTAGCGTGTCTATTCATGTGTAAAATAATTGTCTGGGACTCACTGTTTAGTGGTAGGACACAAACAAGTTGTTAGGAACATTTCTTCGTAAAATTTTTTTTTTCACTTTTATCTTATCTATTTTTCTGTCACCTATGAGCTCCAAAGTGTCCAATTTATCATCTAGAGTATCTCGTCAAGTGTGAAATGATAGACTGAGACTAAATTGGCAACTTTTTTGCAAAATATGATTTTGGCCAAACGCGAAAGGCATAAATTCTGCAAAATTGTCACTTGTGGTCATTTTTATGTTATCTCAATTGTTGCCCCCAGATTGTACAAAAATGCCAAATCAGACATCCAGTTTAACTACTCTGCATCTAGCGTGTCTATTCATGTAAAATAATTGTCTGGGACTCAATGTTTAGTGGTAGGACACAAACAAGTTGTTAGGAACAATTCTTCGTAAAATTTTTTTTTTTCACTTTTATCTTATCTATTTTTTCTGTCACCAATGAGAGCTCCAAAGTGTCCAATTTATCATCTAGAGTATCTCGTCAAGTGTGAAATGATAGACTGAGACTAAATTGGCACTTTTTTGCAAAAATATTATTTTGGCCAAACGGAAAGGCATAAATTCTGCAAAATTGTCACTTGTGGTCATTTTTATGTTATCTCAATTGTTGCCCCCAGATTGTACAAAAATGCCAAATCAGACATCCAGTTTTAACTACTCTGCATCTAGCGTGTCTATTCATGTGTAAAATAATTGTCTGGGACTCACTGTTTAGTAGTGGTAGGACACAAACAAGTTGTTAGGAACATTTCTTCGTAAAATTTGTTTTTCACTTTTATCTTATCTATTTTTCTGTCACCTATGAGCTCCAAAGTGTCCAATTTCTCATCTAGAGTATCTCGTCAAGTGTGAAATGATAGACTGAGACTAAATTGGCACTTTTTTTGAAAAAATATGATTTTGGCCAAACGCGAAAGGCATAAATTCTGGAAAAATGTCACTTGTGGTCATTTTTATGTTATCTCAATTTTTGCCCCAGATTGTACAAAAATGCCAAATCAGACATTCAGTTTACCTACTCTGCATCTAGCGTGTCTATTCATGTGTAAAATAATTGTCTGGGACTCAATGTTTAGTGGTAGGACACAAACAAGTTGTTAGGAACAATTTCTTCGTAAAATTTGTTTTTCACTTTTATCTTATCTATTTTTCTGTCACCTATGAGCTCCAAAGTGTCCAATTTCTCATCTAGAGTATCTCGTCAAGTGTGAAATGATAGACTGAGACTAAATTGGCAACTTTTTTGGAAAAATATGATTTTGGCCAAACGCGTAAGGCATAAATTCTGCAAAAAAAATTGTCACTTGTGGTCATTTTTTTATGTTATCTCAATTGTTGCCCCCAGATTGTACAAAAATGCCAAATCAGACATTCAGTTTAACTACTCTGCATCTAGCGTGTCTATTCATGTGTAAAATAATTGTCTGGGACTCAATGTTTAGTGGTAGGACACAAACAAGTTGTTAGGAACATTTCTTCGTAAAATTTGTTTTTCACTTTTATCTTATCTATTTTTCTGTCACCAATGAGCTCCAAAGTGTCCAATTTATCATCTAGAGTATCTCGTCAAGTGTGAAATGATAGACTGAGACTAAATTGGCAACTTTTTTGAAAATATTATTTTGGCCAAACGCGAAAGGCATAAAAATTCTGAAAAAATGTCACTTGTGGTCATTTTTATGTTATCTCAAATTTGCCCCAGATTGTACAAAAATGCCAAATCAGACATCCAGTTTAACTACTCTGCATCTAGCGTGTCTATTCATGTGTAAAATAATTGTCTGGGACTCAATGTTTAGTGGTAGGACACAAACAAGTTGTTAGGAACATTCTTCGTAAAATTTGTTTTTTCACTTTTATCTTATCTCTATTTTTCTGTCACCTATGAGCTCCAAAGTGTCCAATTTCTCATCTAGAGTATCTCGTCAAGTGTGAAATGATAGACTGAGACTAAATTGGCAACTTTTTTGGAAAATATTATTTTGGCCAAACGCGAAAGGCATAAATTCTGAAAAAAATTGTCACTTGTGGTCATTTTTATGTTATCTCAATTGTTGCCCCCAGATTGTACAAAAATGCCAAATCAGACATTCAGTTTAACTACTCTGCATCTAGCGTGTCTATTCATGTGTAAAATAATTGTCTGGGACTCAATGTTTAGTGGTAGGACACACAAACAAGTTGTTAGGAACAATTCTTCGTAAAATTTGTTTTTCACTTTTATCTTATCTATTTTTCTGTCACCTACGAGCTCCAAAGTGTCCAATTTTATCATCTAGAGTATCTCGTCAAGTGTGAAATGATAGACTGAGACTAAATTGGCAACTTTTTTGGAAAATATGATTTTGGCCAAACGCGAAAGGCAAATTTCTGCAAAAATGTCACTTGTGGTCATTTTTATGTTATCTCAATTGTTGCCCCCAGATTGTACAAAAATGCCAAATCAGACATCCAGTTTAACCTACTCTGCATCTAGCGTGTCTATTCATGTGTAAAATAATTGTCTGGGACTCACTGTTTAGTGGTAGGACACAAACAAGTTGTTAGGAACATTCTTCGTAAAATTTTGTTTTTCACTTTTATCTTATCTATTTTTCTGTCACCTATGAGCTCCAAAGTGTCCAATTTCTCATCTAGAGTATCTCGTCAAGTGTGAAATGATAGACTGAGACTAAATTGGCAACTTTTTTGAAAATATGATTTTGGCCAAACGCGAAAGGCATAAATTCTGAAAAATTGTCACTTGTGGTCATTTTTATGTTATCTCAATTGTTGCCCCCAGATTGTACAAAAATATCATCTAGAGTATCTCGTCAAGTGTGAAATGATAGACTGAGACTAAATTGGCAACTTTTTGAAAATATGATTTTGGCCAAATGCGAAAGGCATAAATTCTGAAAAAAATGTCACTTGTGGTCATTTTTATGTTATCTCAATTGTTGCCCCCAGATTGTACAAAAATGCCAAATCAGACATCCAGTTTACCTACTCTGCATCTAGCGTGTCTATTCATGTGTAAAATAATTGTCTGGGACTCAATGTTTAGTGGTAGGACACAAACAAGTTGTTAGGAACAATTCTTCGTCACATATGTTTTTCACTTTTATCTTATCTATTTTTCTGTCACCTATGAGCTCCAAAGTGTCCAATTTCTCATCTAGAGTATCTCGTCAAATGTGAAATGATAGACTGAGACTAAATTGGCAACTTTTTGGAAAATATGATTTTGGCCAAATGCGAAAGGCATAAATTCTGCAAAATTGTCACTTGTGGTCATTTTTATGTTATCTCAATTGTTGCCCCCAGATTGTACAAAAATGCCAAATCAGACATCCAGTTTAGCTATTCTGCATCTAGTGTGTCTTTTCATGTGTAAAATAATTGTCTGGGACTCAATGTTTAGTGGTAGGACACAAACAAGTGGTTAGGAACAATTCTTCGTAAAATTTGTTTTTTCACTTTTATCTTATCTATTTTTCTGTCACCAATGAGCTCCAAAGTGTCCAATTTATCATCTAGAGTATCTCGTCAAGTGTTAAATGATAGACTGAGACTAAATTGGCATCTTTTTTTGCAAATATTATTTTGGCCAAACGCGTAAGGCATAAATTCTGCAAAATTGTCACTTGTGGTCATTTTTATGTTATCTCAATTGTTGCCCCCAGATTGTACAAAAATGCCAAATCAGACATCCAGTTTAACTACTCTGCATCTAGCGTGTCTATTCATGTGTAAAATAATTGTCTGGGACTCACTGTTTAGTGGTAGGACACAAACAAGTTGTTAGGAACATTTCTTCGTAAAATTTGTTTTTCACTTTTATCTTATCTATTTTTCTGTCACCTATGAGCTCCAAAGTGTCCAATTTATCATCTAGAGTATCTCGTCAAGTGTGAAATGATAGACTGAGACTAAATTGGCAACTTTTTTGAAAATATGATTTTGGCCAAACGCGTAAGGCATAAATTCTGCAAAATTGTCACTTGTGGTCATTTTTATGTTATCTCAATTGTTGCCCCCAGATTGTACAAAAATGCCAAATCAGACATCCAGTTTAACTACTCTGCATCTAGCGTGTCTATTCATGTGTAAAATAATTGTCTGGGACTCAATGTTTAGTGGTAGGACACAAACAAGTTGTTAGGAACAATTCTTCGTAAAATTTGTTTTTTCACTTTTATCTTATCTATTTTTCTGTCACCTATGAGCTCCAAAGTGTCCAATTTCTCATCTAGAGTATCTCGTCAAGTGTGAAATGATAGACTGAGACTAAATTGGCAACTTTTTGGAAAATATGATTTTGGCCAAACGCAAAAGGCATAAATTCTGGAAAAATGTCACTTGTGGTCATTTTTATGTTATCTCAATTGTTGCCCCAGATTGTACAAAAATGCCAAATCAGACATCCAGTTTACCTACTCTGCATCTAGCGTGTCTATTCATGTGTAAAATAATTGTCTGGGACTCAATGTTTAGTGGTAGGACACAAACAAGTTGTTAGGAACAATTCTTCGTAAAATTTGTTTTTCACTTTTATCTTATCTATTTTTCTGTCACCTATGAGCTCCAAAGTGTCCAATTTATCATCTAGAGTATCTCGTCAAGTGTGAAATGATAGACTGAGACTAAATTGGCAACTTTTTTGGAAAATATGATTTTGGCCAAACGCGAAAGGCATAAATTCTGCAAAAATTGTCACTTGTGGTCATTTTTATGTTATCTCAATTGTTGCCCCCAGATTGTACAAAAATGCCAAATCAGACATCCAGTTTACCTACTCTGCATCTAGCGTGTCTATTCATGTGTAAAATAATTGTCTGGGACTCACTGTTTAGTGGTAGGACACAAACAAGTTGTTAGGAACATTTCTTCGTAAAATTTGTTTTTCACTTTTATCTTATCTATTTTTCTGTCACCTATGAGCTCCAAAGTGTCCAATTTCTCATCTAGAGTATCTCGTCAAGTGTGAAATGATAGACTGAGACTAAATTGGCAACTTTTTTGGAAAATATGATTTTGGCCAAACGCGAAAGGCATAAATTCTGAAAAAATGTCACTTGTGGTCATTTTTATGTTATCTCAATTGTTGCTCCCAGATTGTACCAAAATGCCAAATCAGACATTCAGTTTACCTACTCTGCATCTAGCGTGTCTATTCATGTGTCAAATAATTGTCTGGGACTCAATGTTTAGTGGTAGGACACAAACAAGTTGTTAGGAACAATTCTTCGTAAAATTTGTTTTTCACTTTTATCTTATCTATTTTTCTGTCACCTACGAGCTCCAAAGTGTCCAATTTATCATCTAGAGTATCTCGTCAAGTGTGAAATGATAGACTGAGACTAAATTGGCAACTTTTTGCAAATATTATTTTGGCCAAACGTGTAAGGCATAAATTCTGCAAAAATGTCACTTGTGGTCATTTTTATGTTATCTCAATTGTTGCCCCCAGATTGTACAAAAATGCCAAATCAGACATCCAGTTTAACTACTCTGCATCTAGCGTGTCTATTCATGTGTAAAATAATTGTCTGGGACTCACTGTTTAGTGGTAGGACACAAACAAGTTGTTAGGAACAATTCTTCGTAAATTTTGTTTTTCACTTTTATCTTATCTATTTTTCTGTCACCTATGAGCTCCAAAGTGTCCAATTTCTCATCTAGAGTATCTCGTCAAGTGTGAAATGATAGACTGAGACTAAATTGGCAACTTTTTTGGAAAATATGATTTTGGCCAAACGCGAAAGGCATAAATTCTGGAAAAATGTCACTTGTGGTCATTTTTATGTTATCTCAATTGTTTGCCCCAGATTGTACAAAAATGCCAAATCAGACATTCAGTTTAACTACTCTGCATCTAGCGTGTCTATTCATGTGTAAAATAATTGTCTGGGACTCACTGTTTAGTGGTAGGACACAAACAAGTTGTTAGGAACAATTCTTCGTAAAATTTTGTTTTTCACTTTTATCTTATCTATTTTTCTGTCACCAACGAGCTCCAAAGTGTCCAATTTATCATCTAGAGTATCTCGTCAAGTGTGAAATGATAGACTGAGACTAAATTGGCAACTTTTTGGAAAATATGATTTTGGCCAAACGCGAAAGGCATAAATTCTGGAAAAATGTCACTTGTGGTCATTTTTATGTTATCTCAATTGTTGCCCCCAGATTGTACAAAATGCCAAATCAGACATTCAGTTTAACTACTCTGCATCTAGCGTGTCTATTCATGTGTAAAATAATTGTCTGGGACTCAATGTTTAGTGGTAGGACACAAACAAGTTGTTAGGAACAATTCTTCGTAAAATTTGTTTTTCACTTTTATCTTATCTATTTTTCTGTCACCTATGAGCTCCAAAGTGTCCAATTTATCATCTAGAGTATCTCGTCAAGTGTGAAATGATAGACTGAGACTAAATTGGCAACTTTTTTGCAAATATTATTTTGGCCAAACGCGTAAGGCATAAATTCTGCAAAAATGTCACTTGTGGTCATTTTTTATGTTATCTCAATTGTTGCCCCCAGATTGTACAAAATGCCAAATCAGACATCCAGTTTAACTACTCTGCATCTAGCGTGTCTATTCATGTGTAAAATAATTGTCTGGGACTCACTGTTTAGTGGTAGGACACAAACAAGTTGTTAGGAACATTTCTTCGTAAAATTTGTTTTTCACTTTTATCTTATCTATTTTTCTGTCACCTACGAGCTCCAAAGTGTCCAATTTCTCATCTAGAGTATCTCGTCAAGTGTGAAATGATAGACTGAGACTAAATTGGCAACTTTTTTTGAAAATATTATTTTGGCCAAACGCGAAAGGCATAAATTCTGCAAAATTGTCACTTGTGGTCATTTTTATGTTATCTCAATTGTTGCCCCCAGATTGTACAAAAATGCCAAATCAGACATTCAGTTTAACTACTCTGCATCTAGCGTGTCTATTCATGTGTCAAATAATTGTCTGGGACTCAATGTTTATGCTCCCAGATTGCACCAAAATTCCAAATCAGACATTCAGTTTCAACTACTCTGCATCTAGCGTGTCTATTCATGTGTAAAATAATTGTCTGGGACTCACTGTTTAGTGGTAGGACACAAACAAGTTGTTAGGAACATTTCTTCGTAAATTTTTGTTTTTCACTTTTATCTTATATATTTTTCTGTCACCAACGAGCTCCAAAGTGTCCAATTTCTCATCTAGAGTATCTCGTCAAGTGTGAAATGATAGACTGAGACTAAATTGGCAACTTTTTGAAAATATGATTTTGGCCAAACGCAAAAGGCATAAATTCTGAAAAAAATGTCACTTGTGGTCATTTTTATGTTATCTCAATTGTTGCTCCCAGATTGTACCAAAATGCCAAATCAGACATCCAGTTTACCTACTCTGCATCTAGCGTGTCTATTCATGTGTAAAATAATTGTCTGGGACTCACTGTTTAGTGTTAGGACACAAACAAGTTGTTAGGAACATTTCTTCGTAAAATTTGTTTTTCACTTTTATCTTATCTATTTTTCTGTCACCTATGAGCTCCAAAGTGTCCAATTTCTCATCTAGAGTATCTCGTCAAGTGTGAAATGATAGACTGAGACTAAATTGGCAACTTTTTGGAAAATATGATTTTGGCCAAACGCGAAAGGCATAAATTCTGGAAAAATGTCACTTGTGGTCATTTTTATGTTATCTCAATTGTTGCTCCCAGATTGTACCAAAATGCCAAATCAGACATTCAGTTTACCTACTCTGCATCTAGCGTGTCTATTCATGTGTAAAATAATTGTCTGGGACTCACTGTTTAGTGGTAGGACACAAACAAGTTGTTAGGAACATTTCTTCGTAAAATTTGTTTTTCACTTTTATCTTATCTATTTTTCTGTCACCAACGAGCTCCAAAGTGTCCAATTTCTCATCTAGAGTATCTCGTCAAGTGTGAAATGATAGACTGAGACTAAATTGGCAACTTTTTTGAAAATATGAATTTTGGCCAAACGCGAAAGGCATAAATTCTGCAAAAAAATGTCACTTGTGGTCATTTTTATGTTATCTCAATTGTTTGCCCCCAGATTGTACAAAAATGCCAAATCAGACATTCAGTTTACCTACTCTGCATCTAGCGTGTCTATTCATGTGTAAAATAATTGTCTGGGACTCACTGTTTAGTGGTAGGACACAAACAAGTTGTTTAGGAACATTTCTTCGTAAAATTTGTTTTTCACTTTTATCTTATCTATTTTTCTGTCACCTATGAGCTCCCAAAGTGTCCAATTTCTCATCTAGAGTATCTCGTCAAGTGTGAAATGATAGACTGAGACTAAATTGGCAACTTTT
Organism: Candidula unifasciata; assembly: GCA_905116865.2. Classification (NCBI taxonomy): domain Eukaryota; kingdom Metazoa; phylum Mollusca; class Gastropoda; order Stylommatophora; family Geomitridae; genus Candidula; species Candidula unifasciata. Next base: position 21,608 of record CAJHNH020004977.1, read on the forward strand.
TTTGGAAAATATGATTTTGGCCAAACGCAAAAGGCATAAATTCTGGAAAAATGTCACTTGTGGTCATTTTTATGTTATCTCAATTGTTGCCCCCAGATTGTACCAAAATGCCAAATCAGACATTCAGTTTACCTACTCTGCATCTAGCGTGTCTATTCATGTGTAAAATAATTGTCTGGGACTCACTGTTTTAGTGGTAGGACACAAACAAGTTGTTAGGAACACCTTCTTCGTAAAAATTTGTTTTTCACTTTTATCTTATCTATTTTTCTGTCACCTACGAGCTCCAAAGTGTCCAATTTCTCATCTAGAGTATCTCGTCAAGTGTGAAATGATAGACTGAGACTAAATTGGCAACTTTTTTGCAAATATGATTTTTGGCCAAACGCGAAAGGCATAAATTCTGGAAAAATGTCACTTGTGGTCATTTTATGTTATCTCAATTGTTGCCCCCAGATTGTACAAAAAATGCCAAATCAGACATCCAGTTTAACTACTCTGCATCTAGCGTGTCTATTCATGTGTAAAATAATTGTCTGGGACTCACTGTTTAGTGGTAGGACACAAACAAGTTGTTAGGAACATTTCTTCGTAAAATTTGTTTTTCACTTTTATCTTATCTATTTTTCTGTCACCTACGAGCTCCAAAGTGTCCAATTTCTCATCTAGAGTATCTCGTCAAGTGTGAAATGATAGACTGAGACTAAATTGGCAACTTTTTGGAAATATGATTTTGGCCAAACGCGAAAGGCATAAATTTCTGACAAAATTGTCACTTGTGGTCATTTTTATGTTATCTCAATTGTTGCCCCCAGATTGTACAAAATGCCAAATCAGACATTCAGTTTACCTACTCTGCATCTAGCGTGTCTATTCATGTGTAAAATAATTGTCTGGGACTCACTGTTTAGTGGTAGGACACAAACAAGTTGTTAGGAACATTTCTTCGTAAAATTTGTTTTTCACTTTTATCTTATCTATTTTTCTGTCACCAAAACGAGCTCCAAAGTGTCCAATTTCTCATCTAGAGTATCTCGTCAAGTGTGAAATGATAGACTGAGACTAAAATTGGCAACTTTTTTGAAAATATTATTTTGGCCAAACGCGAAAGGCATAAATTCTGGAAAAATGTCACTTGTGGTCATTTTTTATGTTATCTCAATTGTTGCCCCCAGATTGTACAAAAATGCCAAATCAGACATTCAGTTTACCTACTCTGCATCTAGCGTGTCTATTCATGTGTAAAATAATTGTCTGGGACTCACTGTTTAGTGGTAGGACACAAACAAGTTGTTAGGAACATTTCTTCGTAAAATTTGTTTTTCACTTTTATCTTATCTATTTTTCTGTCACCTATGAGCTCCAAAGTGTCCAATTTCTCATCTAGAGTATCTCGTCAAGTGTGAAATGATAGACTGAGACTAAATTGGCAACTTTTTGGAAAATATGATTTTGGCCAAACGCAAAAGGCATAAATTCTGGAAAAATGTCACTTGTGGTCATTTTTATGTTATCTCAATTGTTGCCCCCAGATTGTACCAAAATGCCAAATCAGACATTCAGTTTACCTACTCTGCATCTAGCCTGTCTGTTCATGTGTAAAATAATTGTCTGGGACTCAATGTTTTTTTGGTAGGACACAAACAAGTTGTTAGAAACATTTCTTCGTAAAATGTGTTTTTCACTTTTATCTTATCTATTTTTCTGTCACCAACGAGCTCCAAAGTGTCCAATTTCTCATCTAGAGTATCTCGTCAAGTGTGAAATGATAGACTGAGACTAAATTGGCAACTTTTTGGAAAATATGATTTTGGCCAAACGCGAAAGGCATAAATTCTGGAAAATTGTCACTTGTGGTCATTTTTTTATGTTATCTCAATTGTTGCCCCCAGATTGTACAAAAATGCCAAATCAGACATCTCAGTTTAACTACTCTGCAAAATCTAGCGTGTCTATTCATGTGTAAAATAATTGTCTGGGACTCAATGTTTAGTGGTAGGACACAAACAAGTTGTTAGGAACATTTTCTTTGTAAAATTTGTTTTTCACTTTTATCTTATCTATTTTTCTGTCACCTACGAGCTCCAAAGTGTCCAAATTTCTCATCTAGAGTATCTCGTCAAGTGTGAAATGAATAGACTGAGACTAAATTGGCAACTTTTTTGGCAAATATTATTTTGGCCAAACGCGAAAGGCATAAATTCTGAAAAATGTCACTTGTGGTCATTTTTATGTTATCTCAATTGTTGCCCCCAGATTGTACAAAATGCCAAATCAGACATTCAGTTTAACTACTCTGCATCTAGCGTGTCTATTCATGTGTAAAAAAAATTGTCTGGGACTCACTGTTTAGTGGTAGGACACAAACTAGTTGTTAGGAACAATTCTTCGTAAAATTTGTTTTTCACTTTTATCTTATCTATTTTTCTGTCACCAATGAGCTCCAAAGTGGTCCAATTTCTCATCTAGAGTATCTCGTCAAGTGTGAAATGATAGACTGAGAACTAAATTGGCAACTTTTTTGGCAAATATTATTTTGGCCAAACGCGAAAGGCATAAATATTCTGGAAAAATGGTCACTTGTGGTCATTTTTATGTTATCTCATTTGTTGCCCCCAGATTGTACCAAAATGCCAAATCAGACATTCAGTTTACCTACTCTGCATCTAGCGTGTCTATTCATGTGTAAAATAATTGTCTGGGGACTCACTGTTTAGTGGTAGGACACAAACAAGTTGTTAGGAACATTTCTTCGTAAAATTTGTTTTTTTTCACTTTTATCTTATCTATTTTTCTGTCACCTATGAGCTCCAAAGTGTCACAAGTTTCTCATCTAGAGTATCTCGTCAAGTGTGAAATGATAGACTGAGACTAAATTGGCAACTTTTTTGCAAATATGATTTTGGCCAAAACGACGAAAGGCATAAATTCTGGAAAAATGTGTCACTTGTGGTCATTTTTATGTTTATCATCAATTGTTGCACCCCAGATTGTACAAAAATGCCAAATCAGACATTCAGTTTACATACTCTGCCATCTAGCGTGTCTATTCATGTGTAAAAATAATTGTCTGGGGACTCACTGTTTAGTGGTAGGACACAAACAAGTTGTTAGGAACATTTCTTCGTCGTAAATTTGTTTTTCACTTTTATCTTATCTATTTTTCTGTCACCTATGAGCTCCAAAGTGTCCAATTTCTCATCTAGAGTATCTCGTCAAGTGTGAAATGATAGACTGAGACTAAATTGGCCAACTTTTTTGGAAAATATGATTTTGGCCAAACGCGAAAGTCATAAATTCTGGAAAATTGTCACTTGTGGTCATTTTTATGTTATCTCAATTGTTGCCCCCAGATTGTACAAAAATGCCAAATCAGACATCCGTTTAACTACTCTGCATTCTATGCGTGTCTATTCATGTGTAAAATAATTGTCTGGGACTCACTGTTTAGTGGTAGGACACAAACAAGTTGTTAGGAACATCCTCTTTTTTGTTTCTTCGTAAAATTTGTTTTTCACTTTTATCTTATCTATTTTTCTGTCACCTATGAGCTCCAAAGCCCAAATGTCCAATTTCTCATCTAGAGTATCTCGTCAAGTGTGAAATAATAGACTGAGACTAAATTGGCAACTTTTTTGCAAATATGATTTGGCCAAACGCGAAAGGCATAAATTCTGAAAAAATGTCACTTGTGGTCATTTTTTCAATGTTATCTCAATTGTTGCCCCCAGATTGTACAAAAATGCCAAATCAGACATTCAGTTTAACTACTCTGCATCTAGCGTGTCTATTCATGTGTCAAAAATAATTGTCTGGGACTCACTGTTTAGTGGTAGGACACAAACAAGTTGTTAGGAACATTTCTTCGTAAAATTTTGTTTTCACTTTATCTTATCTATTTTTCTGTCACCTATGAGCTCCAAAGTGTCCAATTTCTCATCTAGAGTATCTCGTCAAGTGTGAAATGATAGACTGAGACTAAATTGGCAACTTTTTGGAAAATATGATTTTGGCCAAACGCAAAAGGCATAAATTCTGCAAAAATGTCAACCCTTTTTTTCTGGTCATTTTATGTTATCTCAATTGTTGCTCCCAGATTGTACAAAATGCCAAAAATCAGACATTCAGTTTACACTACTCTGCATCTAGCGTGTCTATTCATGTGCTAAAATAATGTCTGGGACTCACTGTTTAGTGGTAGGACACAAACAAGTTGTTAGGAACAATTCTTCGTAAAATTTTAACATGTGTTTTCACTTTTATCTTATCTATTTTTCTGTCACCAACGAGCTCCAAAGTGTCCAATTTCTCAGCTAGAGTATCTCGTCAAGTGTGAAAATGATAGACTGAGACATCAAATTGGCAACTTTTTGCAAATATGATTTGGCCAAACGCGTAAACGGCATAAATTCTGCAAAATTGTCAATTCTGGTCATTTTTTAAATATATCTCAATTATTGCCCCCAGATTTTACAAAATATGCCAAATAAGACATCCAGTTTAAACTACTCTGCATCTAGCGTGTCTATTCATGTGTAAAATAATTGTCTGGGACTCACTGTTTAGTGTTAGGACACAAACAAGATGTTAGGAACATTTCTTCGTCAAATTTGTTTTCACTTTTATCTTATCTATTTTTCTGTCACCTATGAGCTCCAAAGTGTCCAATTTCTCATCTAGAGTATCTTTCAAGTGTGAAATAATAGACTGAGACTAACACAAAACCCTGGCAATTTTTTTGGAAAATATGATTTTGGCCCCAAACGCGAAAGGCATTAATTCGTGGAAAAAATGTCACTTGTGGTCATTTTTATGTAATCTCAATTGTTGCTCCCAGATTGTACAAAATGCCAAATCAGACATTCAGTTTACCTACTCTGCATCTAGCGTGTCTATTCATGGTCTCAAATAATTGTCTGGGACTCAATGTTTAGTGGTAGGACACAAACAAGCTTGTTAGGAACAATTCTTTCGTAAAATTTGTTTTTCACTTTTATCTTATCTATTTTTCTGTCACCAACGAGCTCAAAGTGTCCAATTTATCATCTAGAGTAATCTCGTCAAGTGTGAAATGATAGACTGAGACTAAATTGGCAACTTTTTGCAAATATTATTTTGGCCAAACGTGTAAGGCATAAATTCTGCAAAATTGTCACTTGTGGTCATTTTTATGTTATCGCAATTGTTGCACCCAGATTGTACAATAATGCCAAATCAGACATCCAGTTTAACTACTCTGCATCTAGCGTGTCTATTCATGTGTAAAATAATTGTCTGGGACTCACTGTTTAGTGGTAGGACACAAACAAGATGTTAGGAACATTTCTTGGTAACATTTGTTTTTCACTTTATCTTATCTATTTTTCTGTCCACCTATGAGCTCCAAAGTGTCCAATTTCTCATCTAGAGTATCTCTTCAAGGGTGTTGAAATAATGATTTTGTGCAAAACGCAAAAGGCAGAAATTCTGGAAGAAAAATGTCACTGTGGTCATGTTACTGAATCCAAGTTGCTCCCAGATTGTACCAAATGCCAAATCAGTACATTCGTACTGCTCTGCATCTAGCGTTGATATCATGGAAACTAATTGTCGGGACTCAATGCCTTTGGGAGTACACAAACAAGTCGTTTGGACAAGTCTTCGTAATAGTTGTGTTGTTATTGGTACATATCATTTTTCTGTCCAACAACGAGCCCAAATTGTCCAATGGTGATACATCTAGAGTATCCTCGTCAAGTGTGCTGAGATTTTTAAAAACTGGCAACTTTTTTGCAAATATTATTTTGGCCAAACGCGTAAAGAATCTAAAACTAAAAGGAGTCCAGGGGAAAAATTTTACACATGAATGACACGAGTTGCAGATTTAAACTGGATGTCTGATTTGGCATTTTTTAAAATCTGGGGGCAAAACAAATTGAGATAATTTAAAATGACCCGAAGTGCAATTTTGCAGAAATTTTGCCTTACGCGTTTTGGGCCAAAATATATTTGCAAAAAAGTTGCCCTTTAGCCAGCTATCATTTCACACTTTACGAGATACTCTAGATGAT
>CAJHNH020004978.1:0-27656 GCA_905116865.2 Candidula unifasciata
AACCCACACGGGGACATACTGTTATGAAGTGTTGCATCAACTGTCCACACTCAACACTCAGAGTCAAGGCCAGACAGACATAGTCAGATCACTGCTGGTAACAAAGACATTATAACAGCTCTGAACTTGTAAGGCTTGAAGCATAAAACATGAAATCTTGAACATAATAAATGTAAGTGCTCAAAGACTTTCAACATTGACTTAACTGTCTTCTTCATCGCCTCTCATACGGATGCACTGACTTCAAAGGACACACCCCTGATTAGTCGACTTTTACAGCATGTTTGTCAGAAGGCAGTTGTTTATTCTTTTTATCTCAACCATGGGGACACGGGACCCACACTGAGACCCCAGGACCCTAACTGGGAGTCCGCCTTAACTATTACCATGGATATTTTTTAATGACCTGTTGGAATATGAATTCACACATATGCTTTGACACATTGTAAATGACATCAGTTCTAACTAAATATGCACCTGGGTAAAAATGTCAAAATTGCACTCAGGTGAGTTTGGTTTAGTGCTAATGAATTATAGCAATGCTTTCATGGGGATCAGGTGGGTTATTATTGTTGTTGTTGTGTCAACAAATTATTACATCTACATTATGTTGATATTGTCCCTTAACCTCCAGGTTGAGCTCTGAGAAGGTTGTTTATTGCTGCTCTATCATTGGCCTAAACCAGAATTACCAAAATGCAACATCTTTGTTTCAAGAAGATTGCATTTGAACATTGAAATGCTATGAAATTATGTAGTTGTCTGAAAAGTAATACTTTATTTTGATCTTGTTGGAATACAAGTTTACATGTGTGCCTTTGGCTTATTGCGAAGTGACAAATAACAGCAGTGTATATGCACTTGGGTGACTTTGCCATAGTTATCATGAATTTGCCTCACAGTGGTGAGTTATTTTTATTGTTATATCAACGAATTGTTACATCTACATTCTACAGTTTCATCAAAAGCATTATGATCTTTCAGGTGCTGTTTATTATGGGAACATGTGTACATCAATTTTTATGTTGATTTTTGAATGTTTTATCACATCTAGACACTTGAGGGGCATTTCAAGTTTCATAACTTCACAAAACAGACATATTTAAAAACCTTCACAACACAACTAGAGAAGTGACTGGTTGAAAAGTTAAGGATGCTGGGGTCTTAAGCAGTAGGCCCAGGTTCAAATCCTTGTGAAAGTTATGGGTTTTGGGCAGCAGCAAAAATTAAATCCTAACCCGCACAGTCAGTTGAGACAGCACTAGCCATGCGGCCCAGGAATCCTCATGCTCTGCACCACAAAAGTTGCTAAATACAGCCTGTTTTGTTGTAAATTACAACACAACCACACACATTTTTTTTTTTTATTTTAAAACTTCACAGCACAAGTAGATACATTTAAAGTTTCATAACTAGATGTGTGAATAAAACAAAATTTGCATTTCATTACTTCACTTTTGAGCTAGATGCTTTCAGAAATGGGCAGCTTTCAGAATATTACTTGGTCCCTTCTGGAGATAATTAATTAATTTTTGAATGTCTAATTTTAAAACATGACAATACATGTAAATCTGAAAAGCATCGCATACAATTATGGTTGAAATAGAAATGTGGTGATTTTCCTGTGACCTCCACACACAGAAATTGAGAATTCACAACCTGATTTTTGAATGTTTTATCACATCTAGACACTTGAGGGGCATTTCAAGTTTCATAACTTCACAAAACAGACATATTTAAAAACCTTCACAACACAACTAGAGAAGTGACTGGTTGAAAAGTTAAGGATGCTGGGGTCTTAAGCAGTAGGCCCAGGTTCAAATCCTTGTGAAAGTTATCTAGGCCTATGACAGACAGACTAACCTACAACACACACTGAACCCGAACGCACACAGAGCACACACGACAATCTTTATTGGAAGTACAGGTAATACATAGACAGTTGACTTCCCGCCGTGTGGCCACCTATTGCCTGGACCCTCTGGCTGGACGGGCTTTACAATCGCCCCGTCCCCAGTACGTGCGACAGGCAATACTCTGGTGTACAAACCACAATCCGGCAGGATACGCTCTCTTCTATCGCCACGCTGACCCAATCAAACTGTCACAGTCTCTGTCTTAGTGCAGGGTCAGAGTGTCCAGGTTAGCCACTCTCTCACAGCACATATACATAAATACTCTACACAAGAACTATCCTATCCTAACACAAAACTGTACATAAACTATCCAGTCACTAACAGAAATATATCCTAACTTTAATACTATAACATAAACTATCCAGTCACTAAACGTCCTCTCTTCCTGACCGACGCACACCGAATGTCCCTTCTTCCTTCTACCTCGTGTCTCTTAACCCCGTTCACCAGCTCAGTCCCAGAAGCAGTCATCGTGTTACTAAAACACAGTTCAGGCTTTCTTGCTTTATCCTGAGCGCTGGTTTCGCCGTGCGATCACAGAACGGACTTGACCAGTGACGGCCCTGACCTCTGTGTCAACCCTGGGTGCACACCTTACGGTGTGGTACACTGACTGTACTTAATAGGGTTGTGACATTCACCCTTCCTCTGAACTGATACTTCCTGACAAAGTCAAGTATCAGCAAAGCATGGCCTGCCATCATGTACAGTCATGTTTTTAAATTTTATCGTCAATATTTAGTTACCTAAAAAAAAAAATATGTCATGTACTTTTGGGTCAATCACCTAAGGACAAACTATCTGGCACATATTTAATGGGTATATACATTCAATGGGTAAGCTCCTCCCTAATGGGTAGAAATGGTATCAGCCCTTGACACAAATACGTCACTACTCATTACACCTTCAAATCATATGGGTAATGATATAAATAATAATTTGGGTGGACACTCAAATCGTCCGGGACCCAATTACACCTTACTTCACTTACTGTGCAAGTAAGACGCCACTGTATACACTCCCAAGCCGTTTAACCAACGACACCGTGATTTATAACAGTGGGCGTCATGGACTGTCTCCACAAAGACTTATCCATGGTTGTGAAAAGGAGTCATGACCTGACTCCCCGACCTACAGTCGTATAATGTGTCCGCGAATCCGCAGTACCTGCCAAGACACAAATCACCCCATATGACCCACAGTGCAAAATAGGCAGTAAACAAATCTGTGGCCAGTTGGACACACTCCCATCCTCCAAGGATAGTGCTACTCCTCAAATGTAATCTCCATATATGCATTATTAGTTACAACATCATTAACTCTTCATGTGAGTGCCCTTGTAAAAGTACAATCTAACTCTCATTTAAATTGTCAATCATCAATTTTAGAAAGCAAAAAAAACAATAAAAAGAAAAAAAAAAATAAAAAAATTTAAAAAAAATTTCGTTGTCACTGCTAAACTAAATTGTCAGTTATTTTAAAGTCTACTAGTTTACAAAACTATCTACTCATAATGCACTATTGTCTAACATATACTTTAACATTTACATTTAGTGCACATAGGACACTCAGTTTAATATTAAACTCATTGAAACTTTTTATAAAAGTAATGGGTTTCAGATTAAGTTTCCAAAACTGAAGAATATTATTATTGCAATTTGAGAATACTAACAAAAATAATTGCAAATCAAACAATTAACAATACTTATGTAATCTAACAAAAAATCTTTAGCAAAGAAAAGAAAAGAAAGTATATTTGTTAAATCCAAATGGATTGTCCCACAAATAATTTTACACTGAAAATAAATAAGCAAAATACGTACATAATAATTTCACAAACAAAAGTCATTACATTATATTCATTCCAACAAAACAATAAAATTTACAAATCAAAATAAATAAGCAAAATATACATGAAATAATTTTCAAACTCAAAATTATTTCCCTTTTATAAATACCACCTCAATAGTTACAAATCAAAATAAATAAGAAAAATAAATACCAATAAATTACTCATCATAGATACCAACACAATAATTACAAATCAAAATAAATAAGAAAAATAAATTTTAGATAAATTACTCATCATAAATACCAACACAATAGTTACAAATCAAAATAAATAAGAAAAATCCACAAAAAAAATTACTCTTCATAAATACAAAAGTTTACAAATCAAAATAAATAAGAAAAATACACAAATAAAAATTGTGCGAATGAAATTGAATGAATAAACTTATCAATTCAAAACCAAATAATATACATGAAACAAACATATAAAACATATAGCACATACAGAACATATAAAAAAACATATATAATCCATACAACATATATTATATTAAAGATGAACATAATAAGATTAACTTATAATATGACAATCACAACATAGAATTCTATTCTATACATTCATTCCCTTTTATTCCACTTACACTCTTCTTTCATACATCACATTTTCCATTCTGCTGAAGTCCTTAGAATGATCATCACCTCTATCTTCCTGTTGGGTAATCTTTTACGATTGTTCAGTTCACTGGTTTTAGGCTAGAACAGTACTTGTATACACTGCTACTTGACAACTGGATCTATGAAACTTGGTGTAGAATTCCGTTATGAGACAGTTTCTAGTCATTCAAGAAGGCATGAATATATGAAGACAATGTCTTTTCACACAGTCTTTAAATTTCTGAAGGTACCAGACTGTCAGTTTCAGGATACCACTAGGCAATCAATAGTTTTACAGCCGGCTTAATAAGTCAGCCAGGTTGTTGCTGTTGCCCTTGATGTGTGTGATGGTGAATTGGAAATCTTGCAGTAGCAGTGCCCATCTGGCGATTCGATTGTTCTTTGGGGCACCAGACTTAATGACGAGCAATGGCTGGTTGTCTGTTTGAAGGACAAAAGGTCTGCCCAGAAGGTAACGTTTGAGTCTTGTCACACAAACAATCACCGCAAGACACTCCTGTTCCGCCGTCGAATAGCGTTCTTCGGCTGGAGACAATTTCCTGCTCACGTAGCAGATCGGGTGTAGAATCTCGCCATCAAACTGCATTAGACATCCCGCAACTGCCGTACCACTGGCATCACATCTAAGAACAAAAGGCAATTGAAAATTAGGAAGTTTTAAAATAGGTGGACTGGAGAAAAGAGTCTTGATTTTGGTGAAAGCCTGATCTAGTTCTCGGTTCCACTCAATTGTATTAGAAGATCCCTTTTTTAATAATTTAGTGAAAGCGGCGGTTTCTTGGCTGAAGTTTGGTATAAATTTGTTGTAATAATTGATGAGGCCGAGTAAGCTTCGGATTTCCTTTTTGGTGGTGGGGTTTTTAAGATTCAAAATTTTTGAAATAATTTTTTCATCACTCATTATCATCCCTTTCGAGATTTTATGACCCAAAAAATCAATTTCTTCAAAAGCGATTTCAACTTTAGATGGTTTGATCGTCAATCCAAATTCTTTAATTCTCTCAAAAACAGTTCGGAGTGTGGTTACATGTTGAGCAAAATTATTACTAAAGATACATATATCATCTATGTAGGTAGCAACATCAGGTATGTCTTTTAGAACTAATCTTGTGAGTCTAACGAAGGTAGCAGGGGCATTAATCAAAACCAAAGGGCATATATTTCCACTCATACAGGCCTTCTGGTGTTGGAAATGCGGTTATGTGCATAGAGCTCTCTGTCATCGGGACTTGCCAATAGCCTTTGGTCAAGTCAAGTTTTGAAAAGATTTTGGCTTTCCCCATTAAAGACAATAGGTCGTCAGCATTAGGTATAGGTTCCGCGTCTAAGTCAGTATGAGAGTTGATTTTTCTGAAATCGACACAGACCCGTATTGACCCGTCTTTTTTTTTTACAATCACTAGTGGTGAACAATAGCAGGAATTCGATCTGGTAATAATGCCTGCTCTATCAAGCATCTTAATTTCATCAATAAGTCTTTCTCTGTATTGTTCGGGAATAGGATACTGTTTTATTTTTATCGGTTTCTTGATGTTCAATTGTATGTGGTGTTTAATGGCCGTACATCTACCTGGAATGTCAGAAAAAATGTCTGAGAATTGTGAAAGTAATTCTTTTTTATTACTTCTTTCTCTGGTGTGGTTAATGAGTCTGAAATTTTTATTTCCTTCCATGTGCTAGTTGAAATGGTAAGTGGGGTTAAAATTTGTTCATTTGATGGACCCTCTTCTGGTTCGTTAATTAAACTACATGCAATACATGGAGTAGTTTCTACAGTTGTTCTCTCGGCTGTCTGAACCCGTTGTTTGTAAGGTTTCAACATATTAACATGGTATATTTTAAGTTTTCCCTTATACATGATTTGATAATCAACATCAGATAACTTTTTGACTACTTTAAATGGTCCTTGCCATGTTACTGACAATCTGTCAGTCTTGTCTGGAAGGAGCAGAAGCACTTCTTCATTCTCAGCAAGTGAGATTGTTTTTCGCATTTCTGTTTGCATAAACACGGTAATGGGTACCAGCTTGTTGCAAAGAGTCTTTTGCTATTAAACATGCATTCATGATTTTATCCCTTAGATTTGTAACCATCTCGTATTCGGTTAATGCTTTAGCATCAGTCACTTTGCCTATTAACCCTTCTCGGTAAATAGACAACGGACCCCTAGGGTTAGCTCCATATACCAGTTCAAACGGTGAAAACCCTGTGCTGCTTTGAGGAACCTCACGGTATGCAAAGAGGATCGTTGGCAACAACACATCCCAGTCTTTTGGCCGTTCGGAAGTCACTTTGGCTAGCATTCGCTTCAGGTTGCCATTTAGGTTTTCACACACTCCATTAGCTGCTGGATTGTATGGGGTGGTGAACACCTGTTTGGTACCCATCAGTTTAGTATACTGTTGCATTGCGCTTGAAATGAATTGTGTACCTCTGTCAGACAAAATGACTTCTGGAAACCCGAATCTAGCAAACCACTGTAACATAACCTCTCCCACATCCTGGGAGGTGATGTTTTTGAGAGCTTCAGCTTCCCCCCAACGTGAACAAAAATCAACCATAGTTAGAATGAATCGATTTCCCTTATGAGAGACTGTGTTTAACGGCCCAATTAAATCTACTGCCACCTTCTGAAATGGTCTATCTGCTAAATCTGTCGGTTGGACGTAAGCTTTTGGGTGTTTACCCTTTTGCACCATCGTTTGGCATAGATGACAAGATTTGCAGTAGTTTTTTACACTCTTGCAAAAACCCGGCCAGTAGAATTCACTGAGCAGTCTAAGTTTAGTTTTCTCAGAGCCCATATGCCCGGCAAATGGCGAGTCATGAGCTAGTTCCAGAGCTTTTGTCCTGTATAAGCTTGGTAGCACAGTCTGTGTCAAGATGGATGAGCCCTTATTGTAGAATCTCATTAACACTCCTTTCTTGTACCCAAAACACCAGTTACCAGATTTTGATATTTTATCGGGTTGATCGGCAAGTTGAAAACATTTTACTAAAGAACTATCACCTTTCTGGTTAGTGATAAATTCTTCTCTGAGGTTGGTTGATGTAGAAGGTATGAACGCCAAAACTTTTTCCAAACACTCTCTTTCACTCTCTTTACTCTCTCTCTCTGCTTGCTGTCTAGTTACAACATTGCAAGCAATGTTATTCCTCTGCCACTCAATTATCTCACTTTCAGGGACATCTTTTACATTTTTACAGTTGCCAAGGATAATATCAGCAACAGGGTCTGCTAGCACTGCAAATTTTGTTCTACCTGTGCAGTAGGCAGATTCGAGATTGGCCCATGCCAACTCATACTTTTCTTTCTTGCCTGAAAAAGTTCGACACACAATATGTTCACCCGTCAAATCACATGCATTCACTAGACTTCTTCTTATACCCAAAACGGTCGCACCAGAATCCCGTAAAATTGTCACTACTTTTCCATTAACTACCCCTTTCGTAAACTTCAACTGGCCATCGAAACTGGTTGCAGCATTTGCAACCCCTTCTGCGAACACATTATGTCCGCAGGTCAGTTTACCATCCTCATTAAACTCTCTACAGATCTGACAACATGTGTCAGAAAAATTCACAAGCTCAGCTGAATTTGCAGTAGGTACATCTGCTAGACTCCCCTCAGACAACTTACTTTCAGAATCACTGCCACTCTCAGATGTTTCTGCAGCGCCACTCTGATGCTGTCTTCTTTTCATCTTACAATTTCGTTGTAAATGATCAATCGAGTCGCACAGTCGACACTGGAGTGGGTAGTTTACTGTTCTTTTCTCCTGCATTGCTTTCTCCCTCTTACGAAAATGATCTTCATACTTTGGATTCTGCTCACACCACTGTCGTTGACCATGATCTCTCTTACAGTAAAGGCATGTAACTATTGGACCTTTATCTCTTACAGGTCTGTAGCTCTTATACTCTCTTGAGTATTCTCCTTTCTTCTGAGTATATTGCTTTTTCCTGTATACAGGTTGTACTGCAGCTCCGTAGCTGATGTCTGCACCCCTGTTGAAACTAAAAATGTTTCTGTGAGCATTCCAGTATGCAGCACCTGCATCTTCCATCTGCTTTACTGTTTCAGGTTTTTGTTCAATCAAAAACGTCTTCATGCTGCTCGGGACACTTGACAACACCTTGTCTCTTATCAAAAGATCTTTTAACAACTCGTATGATTTGTTCACTTTCGCCGATGTTACCCACTTGTCGAAAGTGGATACCACCTCAGACATGTAATCCAGAAATGTCTGTTCAGCTTTCGGAATCAAATTTTTAAAGGTATTTCTGTAAGATTCCTCATCTAGGGAGAAATGTTGGAGAATTCTATCCCTGACAAAGTAATAATCCTCAAGTTTTTCAGTAGGGATTGTCTCTAGTAATTTCAAAGGTTCCCCCCCTAAATGTTTTCGGTAAATGAGTGACCACTCTTTAAAAGGGACCTCATAGTGATTGACCATACATTCAAAATTTTGTGTCCAAGCAGATATGGAATCACCCTGTGTAAAAAATTTTATTAGGCCCTGGTACTTTTTGAAAAGAAGGTTCAGCAGCCTTTATCTCAGCCTTACGCATCTGCACCTCAGCATCTCTAGTTGCTTCTATCTCTTTGGCCTTTAGTTCCATCACCAGCCTTTCTTTCTCTAGGTCTGAATTGCATATCATCTCTTTGAGTCTCAAGGTAGAGGTGTGTTCTAGCTCTTTGTCCTTTATCAACAACTGTACCCTGTCTCTCTCAGCCATCGCAGATAACTCCTGTTGTCTATCTGAGCTGCTACTTCTTTGTCTTTTTTAGCTCGATCTGCCGCAGTGGCTTCTAACTGTTTTTCTATGTTAATAGCCTCAATGGGCTTTAATTTACTAGCGGCTTCTAGTTCCAATTTCTTGAGTTCTCTCTCGTCAGCTCTGTCTTTTCTCTCTTGAAGATCGGCATATTTCTTGTCTGCCCATTCTAGCGCCTTCTCGCCAGTCAGACCATGCTGTTTTGCCATCTCGAGGAACTCAGATAGACTCGACATCTTAATTACAATAACAATGATCTTTTGTTCAAAATAATAATCAACAACCACTCAACAAATCACCTGACTAACCGTAGCTGCCACGAACAAAAATACTAAAAATTACAAGTGGCAAGCCCGGAAATCAGTGAAAACAATGCAAATAATTTAGCAACGTAATAAATTCAATATAATAATAATAATAATAATTATGGAACAATTTGGACTGTTCGATGCAGAAAAGGGATGGGTCACCGAAACTTATTCGTTACAATTTCCGAATGAGGGATGATGATGTGTGTGCACAAAAAAAAAAATTAACACAGAAATGAACAGCACTAGTATCACTACGTGGAAAACAATTTCACACACGAAAACACCTCGAAGAAATTATTAATCTCTAAATCAGACGGTACACGCACGAACGATAACGTACTATTAGATAAACACTTATTGACAGGAAAGCACAACGATTGGACAATAACTATTTACAAACAAGACGCTACAAGCATATATCTTGACAATAGACCCGGCTGCAAAAGGAGTTGCAGACGAGACTAGAATCGCAATATAGCTGACACGTAATCTTATGTTAATCCTAGCAACACTAGACAACTAGGGACAACACAAGACTAGCCCTGCCAACCACCCACAAAAATAACGTAAATGATGAATAGGACAGACGAGAAATGAGAAGGACAATGAACGGTGCCAGGGGCTCAAATACAATTGCGTAGAACCCTCGAGGGCTGGAGAACAGACCACAACAATACACCAAAAGCAAAACAAACTTATCTTCTCTCCAGTCCTTGATTCTTGGCCTCCCACAGAAAGAATGATGAGGATGATGATGACCGAGAACGACAGGCCTCGGTTGATCGGTGTCGGCAGAAACCACCACACAACAGCACACAATCTTGACCTTCCTCACACTTTTTACTGTCCGTCAAACTATTTCTCCTCTACGTCACTAACTTGTCACGACGCAAACGCAGCCCTATCACATTTAGTCATTATTAATTACAATCAGTCGGAACAAATACGAAAACGATAACAAACTATCACTTTATAGCGCTACGGGTGACCCAAGCCAACCCCGATGTCGCTATCAAAATTAAGAGTAGGCCCGGACAACGATGCAATATTTAAGAGAATAAACTCAGCAACGCCATCACAAACTTACTCGATAGCAACATCAAAATTAAGGGATTAACTCAATCACGTTAGCCCTACAATAGTGAACGACAAAACTTAAAGAAAAATAAATCAGTCAGCTAAACATACAAACTAATCTATGTCTCCTATTTAGACAAATAATACAAGCACATTGGGTTCACAATTAACGCGGACAACTATTCCTATCTAGCTACTACTATCGATTCAATTCCCAAGGACGAACGCCCCCATAATCTGTCACAAACCTCTGGTATGACCTTGCCGGTCCGTGGCTCGCTAACTAGGCCTATGACAGACAGACTAACCTACAACACACACTGAACCCGAACGCACACAGAGCACACACGACAATCTTTATTGGAAGTACAGGTAATACATAGACAGTTGACTTCCCGCCGTGTGGCCACCTATTGCCTGGACCCTCTGGCTGGACGGGCTTTACAATCGCCCCGTCCCCAGTACGTGCGACAGGCAATACTCTGGTGTACAAACCACAATCCGGCAGGATACGCTCTCTTCTATCGCCACGCTGACCCAATCAAACTGTCACAGTCTCTGTCTTAGTGCAGGGTCAGAGTGTCCAGGTTAGCCACTCTCTCACAGCACATATACATAAATACTCTACACAAGAACTATCCTATCCTAACACAAAACTGTACATAAACTATCCAGTCACTAACAGAAATATATCCTAACTTTAATACTATAACATAAACTATCCAGTCACTAAACGTCCTCTCTTCCTGACCGACGCACACCGAATGTCCCTTCTTCCTTCTACCTCGTGTCTCTTAACCCCGTTCACCAGCTCAGTCCCAGAAGCAGTCATCGTGTTACTAAAACACAGTTCAGGCTTTCTTGCTTTATCCTGAGCGCTGGTTTCGCCGTGCGATCACAGAACGGACTTGACCAGTGACGGCCCTGACCTCTGTGTCAACCCTGGGTGCACACCTTACGGTGTGGTACACTGACTGTACTTAATAGGGTTGATACATTTAAAGTTTCATAACTAGATGTGTGAATAAAACAAAATTTGCATTTCATTACTTCACTTTTGAGCTAGATGCTTTCAGAAATGGGCAGCTTTCAGAATATCACTTGGTCCCTTCTGGAGATAATTAATTAATTTTTGAATGTCTAATTTTAAAACATGACAATACATGTAAATCTGAAAAGCATCGCATACAATTATGGTTGAAATAGAAATGTGGTGATTTTCCTGTGACCTCCACACACAGAAATAGAGAATTCACAACCTGCTTGTTATCTCCACAGTGTGTCCGCTGTTATTCAGTTGTTTTTGATCAAACTGTTGTTACATTTGAGAACTTTCCAGTTACATAGGACGTGAACATGTTCAATTATGTCTTTTTCGCGTTAAAATTTATCATGGAACATGACTTAGCCTTTCTGTTACCAACTGTATAATGTGATTTGACATACAATATGCATGTTTTTCTTTGTATATAGTTTTATTCTTGTAACTTGCTTTTGCAAGGTATACAATGTTTGACCTAAAATCAAGAAGCAAGCGTGTGTTTTTTTCCAGTTTTATACCCTGTAAAATCTATACTTCATTAAATATGCATCAATGGTTGCATTGTCCATATATGATTATAATTACCTTATGAGTTGGTCAAGCAGGTAGCACTGGTCTGTCTATCCAGAGAATTGGGTTCAAATTGTGGTGATGCAAAAAAAAAAGTTGTACCTATTGGAGGTATGAAAGAAAATGGAGACGACTAAGACATGTTTGCAGAATGCCTCAAGATACTTTGGCAAGGACAGCTATCCATGAATGGCATATGTAAGACAAGGACAAACTATGGCAACTTGGACAGTAGAAAGGAAAGTCAATGAATATAATGACATGGGATACCATTTGACAGGCAACTATGGATATCATTTGTGACTGCCTTGTGTGTCAACAGTGGGGATATTGATGAAGATATTGGAGGTGTCATTTTCCTGGCCTGTAGCCTGTGATGTGACTGCCTTGTGTCAACAGTGAGGATATTGATGAAGATATTGGAGGTGTCATTTTCCTGGCCTGTAGTCTGTGATGTGACTGCCTTGTGTCAACAGTGAGAATATTGATGAAGATATTGGAGGTGTCATTTTCCTGGCCTGTAGTCTGTGATGTGACTGCCTTGTGTCAACAGTGAGAATATTGATGAAGATATTGGAGGTGTCATTTTCCCGGCCTGTAGCCTGTGATGTGACTGCCTTGTGTCAACAGTGAGAATATTGATGAAGATATTGGAGGTGTCATTTTCCTGGCCTGTAGTCTGTGATGTGACTGCCTTGTGTCAACAGTGAGAATATTGATGAAGATATTGGAGGTGTCATTTTCCTGGCCTGTAGCCTGTGATGTGACTGCCTTGTGTCAACAGTGAGGATATTGATGAAGATATTGGAGGTGTCATTTTCCTGGCCTGTAGTCTGTGATGTGACTGCCTTGTGTCAACAGTGAGAATATTGATGAAGATATTGGAGGTGTCATTTTCCCGGCCTGTAGCCTGTGATGTGACTGCCTTGTGTCAACAGTGAGAATATTGATGAAGATATTGGAGGTGTCATTTTCCTGGCCTGTAGTCTGTGATGTGACTGCCTTGTGTCAACAGTGAGAATATTGATGAAGATATTGGAGGTGTCATTTTCCTGGCCTGTAGCCTGTGATGTGACTGCCTTGTGTCAACAGTGAGGATATTGATGAAGATATTGGAGGTGTCATTTTCCTGGCCTGTAGCCTGTGATGTGGCTGCCTAGTGGCCAGCAAACGTTAATCCTCATTCTTTAATTAGTGGTTCCGATCTCCTTCACACCAGGGGTTTTAAAAAAAAATTCACGCAAGCTTCCATGTATGCCCAACCTGAAATAGGTACAAAGAAATTGTTTAGGAAGTAAAGGCAGTTGTCATATTGATCGTCATTTCAACCATCAAGTGCTGATTGGAAAATTAAAGTACAGGGCGAGCTGTCATTTGCACAGTACATCGCTAATCATAAGCATGGACATTTAGTTACTGTTCTTTTTTGTTTCTTCTTCTCCTCCTCTCTTACTCCCCATCTTCTTCCTCTTCTTCTTCTTCATTTTCTTCTGCCCCTTTGTGTTTACCGGCTATACACTTCAACAGAAAGTCCAGGTTGTTCGTACACTTCTTGAATGTGGTCTTGTTGCAGAATTTCATAAATTACCTTTGCTGATCTGCAATTTCAGTTTTTTTTTTTTTTGCCAGACTCCTACATATCATCAATTTTTTTTAAAATGTTAGTATTAGTATTACATTAAAGCAGTAAGCAATAGAATATATTTATTGTAGTAACATTTTCTGAACTTTTTCTGCACTGCTTACCTGCCCAATGTAGTGGTAATGTGACTGAATTACCCTTGAAGCAGCAACTGAATTAAATTGATCTCATCTATCAGGTCCACCCAGGTACGAAGAAGTATTCCTGGAAGGCAAAGGCAGTCATTGTGAGAATAATAAGACCACCCAGTAAGTGGGGATTTGTCTGTACAAATGTGAGACTAACGCCAGAAGCCAGAAAATGTACTTGAAGTAAAGAGACATTGGTCAGATCAGCCATCAAAAGTTCAGTGCTCTATACCAGTGTTCTTCAAGCCATGGGACAGTCCCTTTGGGCCGCCAAAAATCTCTGTACAATCATGCAGCCTGGTAGGGTAGGTGATGGTCATCTTCCAGTCTGTAGGATTTACACCTCAAGGACTTGCTATTTGTGTCAAAAGACTTTCTCAGGCAGGTAAATTACACAAACCAAACAGTAATCAAATCCATGTTACTGCAGTCATTCGTTTATCAGAAAATAAAGCTCCAGCAAAATTTTCCAACCTCTAAGCAACAGCAGAAGTTGCATTAACTGAATATTGTAATTTTATGACACTGAATTTAACAAATAAAGTTCTGTGTACATTTGGTTTTGTTTCATGTTTGGTTAGCTGTCAGGTGGCCACAAAACAATTCCCACTGTTTTACTGGGCTGTGGATGTAAAATGGTTGAAAAACACTGGTCTATGTTAAATCTAATGTAGGGCTGGCAGTATGCCAGTTAAGCTTTAGGGAAAATAGTCCTTGAATTGTTTTTTGCTTACTATAGCTCCTTCACTCACCTGACTGAGTTGGCTCACCTTTTGGGCAGTGTTCTTATTCTTCTGTTCTTTTTAAAAAAATTTGTTTTTTGTGTGTGGTGGAAGGTTAACAAAGAATTTAAAAAATGATGAGCAACCAATCAAACTGTAAAACTGAGAATAAAAAGATATGTAAGATTCTGTGGTGAAACAACAAACTTGTAAATCAGGCTACACGGAATAACCAAGTCAGAATTTGTATTTGTTCTTTCTCCACAGGATTTTGTTATTTTGTCTCATGTTTGTTTATTACCGTGTTGCGCTCAATCAATTATTCTTATTTTCAGTCTGATTATATGTATACTGTTATTTGTATTTTTAAACAGAAACATATATATTGTAATGGGAGTCACATGCAACAGACAACATATTCCCAGGAATGTTATATGTGAAGAAGAAAAAAACATATACAACATAAGGTATATTTACAAACAGGTTGTATGTAAATGGGAATCAAGTAAATGTAACATGGTTTATTTACAAGAAAAGTGTATGTTTAGATCAGTCGGTAGATTTTATTCTTTTTTTTTTTTTGGAGCATGGCAGAATCACATTTTGCCTGCTAAAATACAACTGATTGATCATGTTTGACTTGTATTTTATTTGGGGTCTGATTCCCACACCTGCATTGATGAGTTTCACTCTGTATGTTTTATCTGCTTCTCCCATCTGTGTCCTTGAGTTTCTTTGGATGTTCTGATGACAGTCCCCTCACACCCACCAGCACTGATGTCATTCATTGTCTTTTATATTGAAACATTAGAGATCATGTCACTTGTATCACCAAAGCACAAGGAATAGTGACACTGTAGCCTACCATGCATGACATCAGAGGCAACTAAGGAGGGTTGACATAAAACTGACACCCCATCCTGTAGTTAGTTGTGTAACCTTTACAGAATGTTGCAGAACCACCCGCAGCAGTTTTTTAGTTTGGGTTTACAGGGCAGTTTTTATGTTCAGTAGTTTGTCATTGCTTTTGTAGTCAGTTGGCTCTCAGTACTATAGTTTAAATCAATCAAAGAAAAATTGATGGCAAATAGCCTGCGGCTGGAATCAAAACCTGATGTTATTTTTTTTTTTTTAAATATGTAATTATAAAATGCAACAATCAGAAACATGGGAGCAAGTTGCAGTAGACAAATTTTCCTGGAGAGAATGTAAGACACACACAAATAAACATATGTGTGTGCATTTTCTCGGTTCTCTTTGTCGAGCTTTCAAGCCACATTTTACTTTATTTTTAGCACTTATTGTCATGAGCTCGACTGCAGTCACCCTATATTGATGTCATCACTGTAGTTGGATTAAGTAGTGCTCACAGAGCACCATTTTGTTTCGCACATCTCTTCTCCAGGAACTGCAACTCTCTCATGTTTCTGTATGTTGCATTTTATCATTACAGTTTTTGTTAATTAGATCAGATTTTTTTTTATCCAGCTCACAGAGGACAAGAGGAACAAGTATAAAATACAGTGACTTGCTGCGGGACCTGCCTCATCTTACAGATGTGGAAACTGTGACAGAGGTCGTCACTCTCTCATCGAACTATTTAGTCAGCAGCGGCATTGTCATGTGTCTGCCCAGCAGCACAACTGTATAGACCTGCAGGACTGAAGGAAGAACGACCTAGCGCTAAAATCCAACAAATCTTGAACAAGTCCAAAAAGGGCTTGTCATCAGTTGGGTATGTGTTGCGATGCGAGATTAAAGGAAGATAGGTTTTCAACGATTTAATAGGGTTATGTCACTTTCTTGCTTTCTGTAATCTTTATATGTAGGACAATACATTAGTCATTAGTCCATGATATTTGAAAGGATTGCACAGAGTTAGAAGGATTAGGCTGTCAGCCCTCTGTGACGTGTTATGTATGACAGATGATGATGATACTTATATTATTATAATTCGTAAATTGAAAACACATTCATATATCTCTGTTGAAAATACATGTTTCTAATTTGCATATATACTTATATAGCTTTGCATTCATGTATTTTTGAATGTACTTAATTCTAATATATTTATTTGTATAATTTTATCAGTTTCTGGTGCACTGATCTTTTCCTGAAGTCTGTAGACGAAGCCAGTATGTATGTACGGTGCATTTCTGATGTAAGTGTTTCTAGTTTTATAACAGTGAAGGAACATAAGCATTACATTAAAGTTTGCAACAATAATTCTTGTTTGTCATTATTTAACATATTTTATGTTATCACAATCAGCGTCACTGCACATTAGGTATTCCCCTGCGTGCTGAGTCATCCGATGCATCAGCCACTCCAAGGTACATCTACTGATTGTTTTTGTAAGGGGCTGGTTATAATGTCTCCTGTTTCTGCCTCCATGGCTTCATGGACATGCTTCATCATGCTTTACCCCCATGTCACACAATCATGTTATCGTCATCATCATCATCATAAACCACTTCTGCCGTTAGGCGTCATGGGGAGGAATAATTTTGCGATCCAGTCACTTTGGCTGCCAATGGCTATTGTCATGCCGTGAAGGCCTAGAGTGTCTTTAATGTTGTCTATCCATATTTTCCGTGGCTGTCCTCTTGCTCTTGTAGCGGATCTGCTGAGATGTAGTGCTTGTGATGTTATTTGATCTTGCTGCATTCTAACGAGATGGCCAAACCACTTGATCTGCTGTTTCTCGATGAATCTAGTACAAGGTGTCGTTCCCACAATTTGCCTGATAGTTTAATTATTCACAATCATGTTAGTTCAGAGATTTATCATTATCTACTAACTTAGTCCATACAGCATTAATGATATTTGCTCTGTCCATGCTTTTTTCCATCTGTGTTGGTGCAGTGCTTGCATTGGTCCGCTCTTTTGTTATAATATTTCACACACATGCCTGTCTGGGAAATTCATAATGAAATGGTGCTTTTTTTTTCAACCTTTTCACACCCCTGACCAGGAAAATCTGAGAAATTGTTTCATGTATCGCCAAAAATGTTAATAAAATTGAATATAGATAAATATTAATAAAAAATGTTGTGCCTTCTCCAGAATGTAGGCTGTCATACGGCTCTATATGTAAATAGTATGTGGTGAGGTCCTAATCTCTTTATGGTGTGATTCACATATCACTGTCTGAAAGCCTCAGAACTTCTCCATGGTGTGATTCACGCATCACTGTCTGAAAGCCTCAGAACTGTCTTTTTCTAAATATTGGTCTGCAGAAATTAAATCCTGGTACATCGAAGGTTTGATTATGAATCAGCTTTCCTAACTTCTTAGTCAGAGAGTCACACCTAATGTAAATAGTTTTTTATGTATTCTTTCCCTTTATCACATTATAATTTTAGCTAATGTGATTTTTGCTGCTAAAGAGTTTAGACAATCTGATATATGAGGCTCCAGCATTGTTTCTGAGAAAGGAAGCACCGCAATAACATCAAACCGATTTTTATGTTTTGTCTTTTTATTTCTAACATGAGCTGTACTTCCGAGGATACACTGTTGCCTGCAGTGTCTCCTTATCTCAGCAGTAATATAGGGCCTGAATAAAATAGCATGACCTGGATAAAATATCCAAAGGATACTAACTACCCGGGACCTTTGAAGTGATGCTTGCCACACTCTATACGGAGCATGCCTGTCTCCACCTTTCTCAACATGCTCTTTGAGTTAGTTACAATGATGGCATCAATGTACAGCTGATTCTCAAGCCAGCGGAAGGCAGCAGTGACTGCCTTCACCTCCGTTCTCAAACTAGCTGTGATATCATATGCCAGGCTTTGTTGCACCAAGGGACGTCAGTTTGTCTGCCCCTCAACACAGAGCCATCTGTATATACAATCACACCACCTGGACGGGAATTGTCATGAATCATTTGTTGAACTTCTGTTTCTGTAGCACGAGCTGGCCAGTCCCTGCACTCATGTCCCAAAGTAATTAGAACCCTACACAAGTCTGAAACCTGATCGGACATTTTAACCCACTCCTCTCCTCGCCTAAATTGATCAAGCCTGCACACATGTCCAGTGGTGTCTGCACAATGTTGTTTTTTTTTTGTCTTTGATAAGCGGTATGGGACAAAACAAAAAATCAATATTTATGTCATGTTATGAGGAGGTTATGGCAGCTGGAAATATCTAGTATTTTTTCTTTCTTTGTATTCAATGGCTGTAAAGTCTAGCGGAAAGTTTTGGTCATTCTCCACAACTTCTTGATTCCAGTCCTGTTCCAGAACCTGAGTGTTGCGTGAACATCTGCTTGACAGATGTGACTTATTTGTCATGAAGACTGTTGGTTCCTTGCCTCTACGGCAGATGCACTCCAACTTCACAGGGTGCTCCCAATTAGTTGACTCTTAAAACATGCTTGTAGGTATGCAGTGGTTCTATTCTTGTTTTCTCTACAATGGGAGTCCCCGGAACCCACATAGGAAAGATTGGGTGTTTAAAACCAAAATTGACACAGGAAGAAAAGAGCTAGATAGAATAGCACAGAACATGGTCAGTAGGTAAATACATCAATAACAAGGAAGTGTTAGAAATAGATCTAGCACATCAACAAATGGACTCCAAGGACCAGCAAGCAAGTTGGTGACTTCAGTGGCTGTAGTTGACTCTCAGGTCACTACTACAGGTGCTTGACCCAACAGTCAACATTCTGTCACAGAAATCGTGCTGTTTTGAAACTGCATAGTCCATGTTTATATCACTTGCCGGACTGACAGGCATACATCACCATACTTAATCTTCATTTGAGGATGAATTTATTTCTACAGGTCTCACCCCTTCAGTGATTTTGAAAAAAAAAAAACCCAAAAAAACTTTTCTGTATGGGTTTTGGAACCCCATTGTAGGGAAAACAAGAATAGTCCCACTGCCTCCCCAACAAGTATTCTGTAAGAGTCGACTAATTGGGAGCTTTCTTCAGAGTAGGAGTGCATTTGCCTGAGAGGCAAGGAACCAACAATCTGCCTACTATTAGGTCAGATCTGTTAAACGGATATGCACACAACACTCAGATTCTAGAATGAGACTAAAGTCTAGAGGTAGACAACCAGAACTTTCTGCCAGAGTTTGCAGCCAATAAACGCAAAAAAGAAGAAGTAGAAAAAACCTGTATAAAGCCCTCCTGTTTGAAATGAGACCAGCTAGAATTATTGGCTATCCTCCGACTAGCGGTCGGTAAAGATGGCGGCCACAAAATACCCTTTTGAGCCACAGTCACGTGTCAATTGCGCACTAGCGGTCACGAGCACACCGCGGCTGCTGCTCGTAGGTCCTAGCCATCTAGTTTAGCCTCATTCCACGCCGCGTGGGGGACACTGGCGGTGGCGGTAGTCGCCGGCGCAATTGGCACGTGACTATGGCTCAAAAGGATATTTGTGGCCGCCATCTTTACCGACCGTTAGTCGGAGGATAGCCGAATTATTATATTCCGGTTATCTTCTTGTGAGATGCAATTTTTTTCTACTTTGACGCCCCACCCTGGCTCTTACCAGGAGCCGCAATATAGCCTGACCATAAATATGGTCTAATGGTCACATGGTGACACTTTGTGTCATCGGGTGTTTATCGCTTGTGTGATGTCCTGGTGGGGTAAAAATTTACTACTACTAATGAGACCAGCTAATCTCAGAAAACTTAAAAATAGATACCCCTTTTGAAATTATGGATAATGGAAATATACTGTCCTTTAATTTTTATTTTTTTTAAAAATAAAAAAGAATGTGTTTGGACAATCATATAAATTATATAATCCTCTACAGCAGTGGTTCCCAACCTGCCAGTTGCAACCCTTTTTCTGGTCAAATGACCCTTTCACAGGGGTTGCCAAAGACCTTCAGAAAACACATATTCATTGAAGTTACGAAGCAAAATAATTATTTGGGCATTGCCACAACATGGGAACTGCATGAAAGGGTGGTAGCATTTGGAAGGTTGGGAGCCACTGCTCTACAGTGCTCTAAGTTACAACTAAAAACATTGTTTTTCTTGATTTCCCAACTACAAAATCCATGACTGTCATCAAAATAATCTGTTGCAGAATGATAACATGTCGCTTTTTATAGTGTGACATAAAGTGAGGACAATTTTTCTTGAGGCAAAATTGTATTTTTGAAGTAAAACAAGAAATATTTTGGGTGCCTTGAAGATTGTGAGGCCCCTAATATGTAGCTTATTTAGCTTATACCTAAAGCTGGCACTGAAAAGGATGCTGCTCTCTTTGGAGCATGCAAAAGATGCACTTTGGACTGCCAGAATAACTCACAATGATTGGCAGGAACGATTTAATGAAAGTAGAACATCAGAAGGAGACAAACTAAATTTCTGGCTCTCCTCCGAACTTCTACCCCGCAGTATTGCGGCCAGAAATATCCGTTCGGGGCGCAGTCCAATTAAAAATACGGACTTGTCGGAGTTCCTGCCGAGGAACAAATTGCGCCAAAACTAGAAGTACCTTACAATGTCACGAGACGCAACATTGCAGACGATAGTAGCAGACGATAAAAGCGACCGTTGACAATTTCGAGACATTACTGACGATGAAAGCGATATGGCGGGTAGACCACGCGCTCCCACGCAGATTAGCAATACTGTTCTTCCGATTGAGGATTTAGCCGCGGTAGATGTCAGACTTACTTTACTTTACTTTTTCCTTCCACGTATGCCGCTAAGCGTTGTGGGGAGATGCAAGTTCCTGTCATAAGCAAGGCGGGCAGCATCTGATGTTTTGAGGCCATGCTTTTGGCAGGTTTCGGAGATCCCGTCAATCCACCGTTTCCTTGGTCTTCCTCTTGCCTTATATCCTGAGCTTCTTTGGTTGAAAATTTGTGATGTTATTTGGTCATTTTTCATCCTGGTTAGATGTCCAAACCATTTCATTCTCTGATGTTCTATGTAGTCTAAACATGGTGTAGTTTTGACAGTGTTTCTAATGTCTATGTTCTTTATCCTGTCTAGTCTGGTCTTATTCGCTGCTTTTCTTAGACATTTCATTTCACAGGCTTCTATTTTTCTTTCATGGGTCTTGTTGATTGTCCATGTCTGGCACTGGTAGCAGAGTGTTGGAATGAAGATGGTGTTTATCAATTGTCTTTTGGTCTCCATGGTTATATCTGGATGTTTAAGCAGAGGTGATAGTTGGTATGTGACAGCATTTGCTTTCTGTATTCTTGTTTCTATCTCTCTGTCCATTCTTCCATCCTCTGTAAATATACTGCCCAAGTATTTGAACTCTTTGGTTTGCTTGATTTTGGCACTTCCAACATTTATATTCAGTGGCCTGTGTGTTCTGCTGATCTTCATAACTTCTGTTTTTTCTGTACTGATTCTCATATTATGTTGTAAACAGCTGTTTTTGAGAGTAGTCAGATGTTCTTGTAGATCATATTCATTTTGATACAGTATGCTTTGATCATCAGCAAAAAGTAATTCGTTTATAGCATACACGTCTGGGTTTGCTTCTACAGTGATCTTATCCATGTATGTTATGAAAAGTAATGGTGACAGTACACATCCTTGTCTGACACCAGTTGTGACTTTGAACCATTCAGAAAGACCACTAGATGTTCTTACTGCACTTTCACTTTTTTCATAGAGGGCTCTGATGTTGTCTAATAATTGACCCTGCACTCCGTAATCGTCAAGAATTCTCCACAGCACATCTCTGTGCGCAAAACGCGATTAAACTCACCGCCGAGCGTATCCCCCGCGGCGCGGATGGGGGGCTAAACTAGGTGCCTGGGACTCACGAGCAAAGTAATTGGAGGAAGTTGCAAGAGATGCGGTAGCTGCCGTTCGTGAGTCCCAGCCATCTAGTTTAGCCCCTATCCGCGCCGGGGGATACGCTCGGCGGTGAGGCATAGTCACAGAAACAGGTCCGCAAGTAACATATCGCTGAGACCCTGTTAAAGCATTTGTTTTGTTTTTCCGAGCTGATCCTGGATTTGCCGCGATTTGTTCGTCGGCAGAAAGTTCGACAATGGAAAGTGTCAACGGTCGCTATTATTATTGTCTGCTAATATCGTCTGCAGTGTTGCGTGCGTCTCTTAGAATTGTCAGGTAATCAGAAACAATAAGAAACAGGTCCGCAAGTACCATATCGCTGAGACCCTGTTAGAACATTTGTTTCGTTATACGGAGCCGGCATATTTTTTTTTTGGACTGCGCCCCGAACAGATATTTCAGGCCGCAATACTGCGGGGGTAAAAGTTCGGAGGAGAGCCAAATTTCTTTGGTCTTGTGATGAGAAAAGGAGCACTGGAAAATATCGTGACGACTGGAAAGATCACTGGTAGAATAAGCAGAAGCCGACCTAGATAAACGATGGTAGATGGCTTAAGGCAGTGACATAGAGGAATATCATCAGAGGAATTGATTTAGAATACCAAAGACCGAGATTTGTGGAGATGCATAAATGCCTACGCCAGCTGGCAAGACACTAGATGATGATGTCAAAAGTGGAAACGGCCATCTTTAAACTGTCACTATGACGTTATCATGGTCGTCCGTGCTCAACCACTCTTTACATACACAACAACAATATGAACATGTTAGAAGACAATGGCATGATTACTGCAATTTATATCAAAGTTGTAATGTTTTTATTGAAGCCCATTCCCCCTTTTTTGTATTTGCCAGCAGTAACCGTATCAACGGTATCCACCTAACCGGCCAAGCATATAACTATAACATAACAGTAGAGAATAGCACATCGGTACCACTACCTATAAACTACGCCCCTTCACGGCACGGACTGGTCCATTCGACAAACTTTTCGCTTCACTTCGTTGTTGTATCGTAGTGGCTCTTTAATTTCATGGAAATTACCAAAAGGTGTAAAAATAATCGTAACCACATTGTGCAATCATGTTTTGCTAGTAAATATCTATTATATATGATATAAAGACGCATAATGTATGAGCCCGGTTAGCTCAGTCGGTAGAGCATCAGACTTTTAATCTGAGGGTCAAGGGTTCAAGTCCCTTATCGGGCGTAATTTTTTTTTTTTTTTAATTTTAATTCAAGAGCTTTTCTGATTTATATCTGTCCTGTATAATTATTTATTGTCACCCCTATTATTTTGTTGTGTCGTTTTAAATATCCTTTTTCCCATCTCAGCAGGCGCTTTTCTATATTGCAATCCTGCCCATTTACTCTCATCACCATTCGTCTTTGAAAATCAGAGCCTTGTTCCACTTTACAACGTAAATTCAAACAGTTTAACGTAACTCGGCAGTAAATTTGATCCTTCGAGCTGAAATACTTAAGAGTTATAATTGGGTTATAACTGTAATTATTAAACTGCTATAATTGTTATCTTTATTGTATTCAGTTACTACTGTAGGATGCACGTTGCGTCACAGAGCTCTGTGTTTACTTAGTCTTACCTTTTATCAAGGAAAGACATAAAACCGAACAAAAGTATATCAGCGAGCTTCACAATATAACAAACACAAACAAAACGTAAACGTTGCGGTCTTCAGCATATACAGAGATTAGACAATACTAAACAAATGCACAACATCTTTCCTCTTTGGTCTCGAGAGGCGCATAGGGCAGAGGTTATAGCTCACCATGTTTGTGGGTTTGTTGCCACCTGCTTTAGGTCTTGGATGTTTGTTAGGCCCATGGTTGAGCCTTTCCTGTTGATTGTTCTATGTGGGGTCTCTCCTGGTCTTCCTCGTTTTCTTTTTCGTTCCGGTGTCCATGTGAAGGTTTGATGGGGGAGTCTTGTCTTATCCATTCTGAGTGCATGGATGATGTAGTTCCAGCTTCGCTTTCTTATAAAACTGGACATTGTCTTGCTTGGTCTCGTGTCTTTTTTGCGTATTGGATCTAAAATCTGTCCAGTGGAGTGTCTTTGACTTCCAGATGTTTGACCGTTTATTAAAGGCACGAGATACCAGTGCGATTCTAGATGGTATTTCTGGCACTGAATCCCCATAGATGTTATCTTACTTCCTAGGTATGTAAAGCTCACAGAGTCGCCTCATTTTATGTTCGTAATGAAACTGACTCACGAAGAGAACAGATTGTCCATATCAGCATGAGACAATCTACATTCTTTGGTCATTGCATGGGAAGAGGAAAACTGGAGTACATCGGGATTGTGGGAAAGTTGGAGGGGAAAAGAAGCGGAGGGAAACCGAGAGAGAAAATGCTGGACAGTGTGACGTCATGGCGTGGAAGATCATCTATGTCAGAATTGACTGAAAGTGCACGAGCATAAGGTTGTGGCTAGACTTAGCTACCAAGGCTACAGGGCAGGTACTATAAAAAGACATTTGAATGTTAACAAAGAATCTACATCACAATACTCGGGTCATTCCCATAAGCTTTCTGTCCCTATCTTCAGCAGCAAGCACAGAGCTCCCATTCCGATTGCATCAGTATCAGTCTCATTGTATACCATTCTCGCCTTTTCTTTGTGCGTTGACCGTCGACCAGATCCTTTGATCATTCCTTGCAGCACCATTCTCCTCAGACCGTGAGATTATTTGTGAGATGAAGACTCTTGGAACATCTAGCTTATCATGCATCAGTTCACCACTAAGTGGTGCAGCGCCAGCTAGTCTGTCAGTCTCATCGTTTCTCGATACACCGGCATGATTTGAGAAAATTTCTGAAGGACATTAATTACCTGGGATCTCTAAAGCGATGCCTGCCACTCTGCACGGAGCTTATTTGTCTCCACCCTTCCCAGCATGCTCTGTGAGTCAGTTACAATTAAGGCATGTGTTTCTAACGGTGGCATATGTTGAGATGCATGGGATTCCCTACACATTTTATACATATAATGGAATCTGTCTATACATATCCCTTCATTGTAACTGACTTACAGAAGCTTTTGCTTTTGCCTCGAATACAACTAGTCTGACTTTAGAGGTGATGGCGGTAACAAAAGCAGTGATGTGGCGAGAGACACAGCAGTTGTCCCATGCGTGATTTTTTAGTGATTCCATGTGCATGTTTAACAAGATAGAGACAGGATGGATTTGAAGAAAATGGTTGGAGTCGCTGAAGAAATCCCGTCTGAAAGGAATTAGTGTTATTTTTTTTGCCGGGACACTCTGGGGTAAGAGGGAATGAACAAGCGGATTGGCTTGCTGGCAGGGCCACGGTAGGTACAGAAAAACAATGGACCAGGCCGACATTCTTAATGCTCTCAAGGAGGCCGGACAAGACGGTGATTCAAGAGACGACGTTGTATCCCCAAAACTCAAAAGACTACAAGAACTTCAGGTCAAAAGAGATATCGCCAAACATGAACACTATACAGGTAGCCAAATAAAAATAATAAACCAACACAGAACTGGTGTTATTAGTTTATTATATATATATAAAGGATTATCACATCATCTGAATGTAAGTTGTGATGAATCATTTGTTTAACTTCTGTTTATGCAGCGCCAGCTGTCCAGTCCTTGAATTAACAGCCCATTGTGATTAAAACCCTACACAGGTTTGAGTGCTGCTCGGACACTTTGACCCACTCCTCTCGTCCAGTATTCTCAAGCCTGCTTGTTTTTCGTCGATCACAAGTGATAAGGACCACTCTTTCTTTCATCAGTCAGGAAACTACAGTTGATTGTCAAACTGGAGGTGACTTTTAAGCCCAGTATAGGTCCTGAAGGTTCGAGGACAATGAGGACAGGGATCAGTGACTGACTGACTGACTGACTTTCTACCCCACCAGGACATCACACAAGCGATAAACACCCGATGACACAAAATGCTACCATGTGGATGAGGATCGCCGTGGAGAGGTCCCAGAAACTGCGTTCAGCTAATTGGCCATATTTATGGCCTTGCTATATTGCGGCCCCTGGCAAAAGCCAGAGTGGGGCTTCAAATAACGAAAAATTTCGTCCTAAAAAGGACGAGATTTGTATGATGTCAATAATATGACATCGAAACAATATCGGTGACTATTTGTAAAAGACCTGTTATACGGCTCTTTCTAGCCTGCCTGCACAGCTCGCTACCCCTTTTTTTTTTTTTTTGAAGCCTCGCATGTTGCTGCCCCTTTTCGGCTAGACGTTCGCCTTGTAGTCCGATGCCAGAGCCTCCCAAATCTCCAACCTGCACATGTCTTTGTTGTGTCTTCGGATTGCGCCATCCAAAACCGTTCTCTGTTCAGTCCAGGAGAGGGTGTGGGCGGTGATAGATGTTCTAGAAGATATTCAACACTGAGAGTGAAAAATTCCTGGACTTTTAATCAGATTGCAACTGGCAATGTTAGATTGTTGACTCTTCGTTGCCTTCTAGGGAAGGAGTCAGAGGTCATGAGGGACTGTATGCAAGGATGTCAATTCCCACACACCCCACACACACACACACAAACACACACACATTCACGCACGCGCGCGCTCAAACACACACACAAACACACACACTCGGCACGCGTGCGCACCCACACACACACACGTTAGTTAGTTATTTGCATAGTCTTTACAGGACGTTGTAAACTAACAAAAACATTTTCAGTGACTTTGGAAGGACTTTCATTTGCAGTAGTTTGTCATTGCCTTTGAATAGTCGAAACTTACACTGTTCAGGGGGAAACAATTCAACGCAAAGCAATCTGTTACCAACTTTATTGGAGCTGAATCGAGCTAAGATGTTAAAATTGTATAGTGAAGTTGTATAATGTCTTTTCTTTTCCTTTTTTTACGTGTCCGGTCATATCTTTGCTGCACTGTCCCTTCTTGCAGTGTCCTTTGAAGGCCTACACTTTCCGTTCGTAAATCTGTGAAAAATCGGGTGGGGGGGGGGGAGGCATAGGGTACGCCTCGTGCTGAAGGTCCCGGGTTCAATCCCCAGTGAAGACTTCGATTTTTTCACGTGGAGTTCTAGTTATTTCTGGTAAGTGGCGCGGTGATTTATGTCACAGGCGTAAGGGAAGTTAAGTCCAACATGATGTGTATAAGGAGATACTCCAGTAGATGTAAACTGGGGCTTTGGGCTCACCTGACTCACCTCAA
>CAJHNH020004979.1:0-2500 GCA_905116865.2 Candidula unifasciata
TTTTCCCCATATCCCCCGATTGCCTAAGGGGTTTCAAAGGGATCTTATTTTTTTTTTTTAAATCAACAAAACAAGCAAAAGCCACAAAACTTTGCTGAAATTTTTGAGCGGTCCCCCCGGGCCGTGAATTTTCCGGGGAAAGTCGGGGGAATAAAGGGGGCACTGTGATTGACCAGAGCACCCCCTCAGTGACGATTTGATTGTAAAACAAAATAAAACAAACAGGTTATCACTTGGCCTAAGGGGCCCTAAAGGGTGGAAAAGGGGTCTTTATTTAAATGATAAAAGTTAAATTCAATTAAAGTATGTATCAGTGTTTATCAAAGTCAGCAACATCTACCATTTTCCTCACAGTCAGACGCAATGACGAAAAGAAATTCGACACCCCTGTCCAACTTCCTCTTCAGTCCATTCCAAATATGTTTTAAATTGTGAATTCCATCTCATGCACTAGATAAATACTGATCTTCATAAATCTGTCTTGTCAATTCATCCATCTCAACACAAATAAACACTTAGTACTCTTAGGTCTTAGTACTCTTAGGTCTAAGTACTCTTAGGTCTTAGTACGCTTGGCTCCATAGCGAGGGGCACAAGCCGTCTGGAGGTGACAGGTTTGATTTCCGGCACGGTAACTTTGGATTTCGATTTTTATTTCGTCTAGTGTGTCCTTGTAACTTTCTACTTCTTTCTAGACTGTCTCTATGTTAATTATATATATATATATATATATATAGATATATATATATATATATATATATATTATATATATTATATATATATATAAAAATATGTTTCAAGAGCACTTCTGCATCTGAAACAGAATTAATATTCATCTTCGGATTCATGCTGCACAGGTATAACACAACTTTCACTAGCTAACCTAGGAGAGTTAACTGAAGGCAGCGTTACAATTTTACCAGATCACTGAATATTTGTACCTATTTGGATGACATGCTTTGCTTACTAGTTGGCATTTTTGTTTAATATAAAAAAAAAATCCTTTCTATGTGTCAGCACTCCTGAATATCCGATACAAATAGATGGGTCATTTAAATTATGTGAAGAATTATACAGCTGTAGTAGGCTTCTTTAGAATGGCAATGCTTTTGTTGATGTCGGCATTACCCGATTACAAACATCTGGAAAACTGACCTTTTTCTTCAGTTGACTTACGTACAATTTGCTAATGCTTTCTGTTTCATAGTCGACGTAGTATATAGCGAATACTTTAGGAACAAATAGAAAAATTAGAGCAACTGTGTGGTTGAGCAGTAGAGCCAGCGACAAAAGGAGAGTGCGCGTGTGTTTGAGACTGGCCGTATAGTAGGCTGGAACCACAGCTAGCCAAATGATCAGTGTTGTGGAGGCACACATGGACACGAACCGCGACTCTTTGAAGTTGTCCGGCAGCTTTCGCGTCTTGAAAGCCAGCACCAAGCTAAGGGAACCTGAAGCAAGCTGATGGCCAGGAAAGAGATCAGACTGGACATGGTGAAGTCACAGTGCAGCTCTACGAATTTCTCCAGCTCCACGGGTTGGGACAGGTGCGCTGATGGTCGGTGCACGAGAAACATACCTGCTGAAACTAGCATCTGTAGAAAGAGCACATAACTGGTCAATTTAACATTCGTCAGATTTCTTATAAATACAAGGACAAAAACATAACGAGAGTTGCCGTGGCGGAGCAACTAGACGCTCGCCGCGGATCGGACAGTCGTAATTCGCTCCCAGCCGGAGCCAGCCATTTTACAAAAATGACCTTGGCTACCAAATCGACCCAGCCTTAAGTGGGTAACGGGTGAAGTCCCGGAAAGTAAAGGCGTCCAGCGTGATGCTGATCACATAACCCATTTTATGTCGATTTGTCTATACAAAATATAGGTCCAGCCCTATATGCCCTTCCCGCTCAAGGCTCAAAGTTTTTAAAAACACAACGAACAAATCCTAAGAGACTATACTGATTTCAAAAGGCTTCAAAAGACCCACGATCTACGATGTCAGTTATGTTTATGTTATCTGTCTTCATGTCTTGCATCTGGTCTCAAATCGGTGCGAAAATTCCCAACACAAACACATAAGCATACAATTTAGAAGTTATAAAAATGTTAGTGAAAATGCATTCTTAAAAGTTTTGTTTAATGCACCTCTAAAACACGTCTTTCAGCTTCCTGACCCAGAAGAGACTGTAAAGGATTGGCTGAAGATCTTCACTGGGTTGTTTGATAAATATGTGCCAGTGAAGGAAGTTCGGTTAAAGCATCAGATAAACTCTCCATGAGCATTGGGCAAATTGAAAAAAAAAAACGGACTTTATCAAATACCGTAATTTGCACAATAAACTTTAGTTTTTCTTTCTAAAGGGAAACTTTTTAGGATGCAATTTGTCGTTATTTGAAGCCCTACTCTGGCTCTTGCCAGGGGCCGCAATATAGCCAGGCCATAAATATGGCCTAAAGGCTGAACGCGGTTTCTGCGACCTCTCCACGGTGATCCTCAT
>CAJHNH020004979.1:7500-171858 GCA_905116865.2 Candidula unifasciata
CTCTTCTTCGGTGCACATTCATTTACACACACACAAAAAAGGGGGAAAAAAATTACTAGAAAGACCCCTTGCCGAAACGTCGATTTGTGTTGTTTTGTACATGTTTTTCTTCTTTCCTATTTCGTTAGGCTTTTTAGTCCACTTCACTGGATTTATTTATTTTACAGTCGTGGTTTATTTACGTGAAGACTGTTGGTCACTCACCTCTCAAGCAGAAGCACTCCACCCGTGAAGGAACATCCCTAATTAGTGGCTTTTTGCGGCATAATTGTCAGAGGCAGTGGTTCTAGGCTCGCTGCACACACCACCCACTCCCTCCCATAGTAAGGGCTCTTTAACCCCCGAAAGTGGACAGAATTGTCCCCCTTCCTGATTTTCTAATGATTATGTCATCGAATGATCATAACTGAATTATAAATTTCTCAAATTAACGTGGACATCCGGGCGAACGAAGCCGTAAAATCAGTACCCGAAAATATCACGGGAAATACAGCCAGTGATATATTCACCACATCGTCCACTGTTTGAGTGCCGATACGTGTTCCCGTCCTAGTATGTGACGCAATGTTTCCTTATGTTAAAGCCCCACCCCAGCTGTAGTCAGGGGCCCTAATATAATCTAACGGTACA
This sequence comes from Candidula unifasciata, assembly GCA_905116865.2. NCBI lineage: Eukaryota > Metazoa > Mollusca > Gastropoda > Stylommatophora > Geomitridae > Candidula > Candidula unifasciata. The sequence continues at coordinate 8,131 of CAJHNH020004979.1, forward strand.
ACGGCAGTTTTGGGGATTTCAGCCGGGTAATCCTTCTTCGAATGGTGGCATTTTGTGTCACCGGGTGTCGGTAGCTCGCTGCACGGTCTTGGTGGGGTTGAAGGACACATACATGCACACGAAAGGCGTCTATGCTTAACAAGGAGTTATTTAGAATTATTTATCATGTCTCTTATTCTTCTTCTTCTTTCCTCTACCCTTGAATACCTCGCAACGTCAAAGGAGGAATATTTGTCTCAAACGAGATCTTTTATTAGCCTCATATGTAGTATTATTTTTTTAGGTGGGGGGGGGGGGGGGGGGGGGGGGGGGGGGGCTCTGATCATTTTTCGGTTCGTCTCTGCGCGATCTGTCTAAACTTGGCTCTGTTACTGCCGTATCTCTATAACATTGCTCTTTATGGTCTCCTGTCTGATGCCAGTCTTGTTACATGGCCAAACCATGCGTTCTGTTGTATGTCGGCAAAGTTCAGTATTGCTTCTCTGCCGACTCTCCTCCCGATAGCAACGTTACTAAGTCGACCTTTCCTTATTACCCCTAGGATAGTAACATGTGAAGAAAGATACATTTGTTAAAGTTATACCCAACAACTAACCTGCACTGTAATCAACAAGCCAGCAATCAGAAGCTGTGACTGTGGGCTAATACATCTCATATTTTTGTTGCATCGTGATCCTTGCAGGAAGATTCTGTAGATTCGAATAGCTTTGACAATCAAGGGAGAATACAAGCAGGTGAAGCTAAGACAAAACAGGAAGTAGATAATACCACAGACGGTATTTGTCGGCATTATCTGCAGGAGAATGACTGTTATATAAGCCCAAAAGATGGCCATCATTTGAATAGCACTTAGTTCTCGGCTGGCGGCTTTGATAACGCTGTGTTCTCGAAAACGGACGTATAGAGCAGCCATGCAGCACAGGAAGATGGTACACAACCCAGCGAGACATATTTCAACGGCTGACATGGTATCATAAATACAGGGGTATGAAGGGGGTATTGGAATACATCTTGTCAAATTTGACTCAGGATCTGGCCAAGTAAACTGTGGGCACTTTTCACAAGCAGTGCGCTTTTTAACCAGTTTCTCGTTTGCACGACAGCTTCCGCATTCCCAGCAACATCGCAGCTCTCTTTGAATCATATACTGGTCAGGGTTGCAAGGATGACTACAGACAGACTCCGGACGCTTTTTTCTCTGACCACTTTCTGACAAGTTAAATACAGGAGACATAAACTTCAAATGGTCCCATGATATCAGAGGACCTCTGTAAGAGATTGATCCGTCTTTGACTTCATAACAACCTACTTGTGTTTCAACTAACTTTCCACGAGTATTTTCCTTTGCGCCACTTTCATTCTCATATAACATTTGCCTGATAAAGTACTTCCCAATTAAGTCTCCGTTTTTGTCAAATGAAATTTTGCTGGTGAAACCATTGAAGGAATAATTCAGCATATAGTTTAGCAGTGTATTTCCATTAACACAGAGCCTTGCATCGTGCCCGGCAAGCGACGGGCATAGGTCACTCAACAGATTATGGATACCATATGCAAAAGTAAAGACACTGTCAATAATCAGTGATATGGAAGGCGGAATGCTTATCTTTTGAAAGTTATCGATGCTTGTCTGGGACCAGCAGGTATTATTGCTAAACGAACATTGCGCCAGCATCTGCCAGAAGGGCTTAAACCATGGATTGGTAGTCGAATTTGGACGTAACTCTTTGAAATACTTCTCAAATGCAGGAACTGGTTTTGAGTAGTACATAAACGTGAATGTTCCGTAAAGTTCTTCTATATACTTTCCCCTCGAAATAATTTTATCGCTGAGAGAGTCGCTTCCAATCCATATAAAGTGTCCTTTAGCACCGGCGCGGTGTGAGGCGGCCAGTAGGTTTAATATCGGATCTGTTTCGGCGAATAGAATGACCACTCTGGCTGTTTCGTGACTAAGGAGATTCTTAATGACGCTGTCAAAATCAGTGTTGGAGCCAACTCGATGCGATGTGGCCAAGCATATGTCAAACTTCGGAGCTAAAACTTTGATCCTTTCAAATGCCGTATCGCCGTATGTTGTGTCTCCGTGAACAACTGAAATATACGTCCAACCGTTGTCGGCAATGAAAGTCAACATGCCTTGGACTTGGTGTTTGTCTGGAGGCACTAGTCTCAACAGGTAGGGATGATTGTACTTGTTGCTGAGCTCGTCTCCTGTAGCCATGTAGCTGATCATGGGAAGTCTGGCTACAGAGAGAAGACTGGACATGTATACTGTAGACGTGCTTGCTTGAGGTCCTAAGACTCCTACTACATCGTAATGTGGGATCGGCTTGAACGATGGAGTCGATGACGATAAGAACGTTGGCGGTATTGTTGTGGTAAACTTTGACAAGGGTCGGGTTTGTTTAACAGAAATAGAAGAGTTTATTGTGTTATTCAAGGTAAATTTATTCTTTGAACTTGCCACTGGTAGAAACGATAGCGTCTGTGACAGTGCTATGTTTGATGATCTGCAGTAGTCAACTATCACAAATCCCAAAGAGACATTGGGAAGTAAAGACGGATTTTTATTTATGATTTCGACAGCGTATGCAATGGCTTCCATTGCTGGTAGAATCCATGGATCCTGGCGTATGGTGTTGGTACATATGAGATCTTTTGGGTAGTCAGTGATGCTCATAACCGATCCAATATTGATATCCCCTAGGATGGAATATCGCTTGTTGATTGTATAAGGAAGAATGAATCGATTGTCCAGAACATCAACACTGTTGACCGATATTTCGTCTAATGAAAACGACGTTGTGCAAAGAATACACGCGACTGTTAAAAGCAAAGTCTTAGCAGATCTGGGAAATCTTAAGGGCATCTTTAATAATTTCTTGTATTTTAGTTGTGTTAGTATCGGTTTATATTTGAATGTTGCTGCTAAATTATAAGTTATAAATTTCACTCAACACATTCCTTGCTTCTAAACACATATAACACATATTTTTCCATGCACACGCCTTATTTCTACATAAACTGAGAAGAATCAGTTTCATTTTTAATAACTGTGTTTAACGTGATAAGTTCTTTTTCAGGCAAGATATCACATTAGGCAGAATTTCTGACGCACGTCATTTATTTACTTTATTATTAGACTGTAAAAAAAAAAAAATTAAGTTTCCAGGTGATGATCAACTGGCTAAAGAGGGTGCAACTCAAGACAAAACAGGAACTAGATAATAACATGCCAGTCTCATATCAACAGAAACAGAGAATAATCAGATCAATCAGAAAGTCACCAACACCGACACGAAAGGCTTGTCATATTAAGGACAGACCAGAGCAAGAGACTATTCGACGCATTAGCACAGGACACAGTAGGCTTCGCAACCACATTGACACACAATTTAATACTGGGGAATCAGCTATGTGCACGTATGGATTGGCACCTGCGACAACAGATCACATTATCTCAACACTATCTCTGATACAACATACCAAGACAAACATTTGCAAAGTGGAACACCCGTGGAAACCAAACTTTACGAGTCGCTGATTGCATTAAAAAAATTGACAGTGAAGTTCATTCTAGAGAACAAATTGCAGATATAAATAATCTATTTCAAGCGAAGGAAACGAAAGAGGCCAACATGTTTTCACAATTATACTGTAATGAATTATGTTATATATTTTTCCAAAAACTTTCCTCGATCACAGTAGACTTCGCAACCACATTGACACACAATTTATTACTGGGGAATCAGCTATGTGCACGTATGGATTGGCACCTGCGACAACAGATCACATTATCTCAACACTATCTCTGATAAAACATACCAAGACAAACATTTGCAAAGTGGAACACCCGTGGAAACCAAACTTTGCAAGTCGCTGATTGCATTAAAAAAATTGACAGTGAAGTTCATTCTAGAGAATAAATTGCAGATATAAATAATCTATTTCAAGCGAAGGAAACGAAAGAGGCCAACATGTTTTCACAATTATACTGTAATGAATTATGTTATATATTTTCCCAATTGATCTTACTTTCCTCGATCGCTTTGTATGTTCTTAAGTTAAAAATGAATTTTTTTCATTATATAAATGGCAGCTTTTTGGTTATTCTATATTTTACAGTATGAACTTCATGAAAAATGTCAAACATGATTATGTCGTTGTGACGTACTTTACAAATCCATGCCATGGTACACAATAATACTCGGACCCTTTAATTCCCTTTTCCGCGAAGGCTAACCCCGTCAACAAATTCCTGCACAAGACAAATGTGTTGGCCGAAAGATGAAAATATCGCAGCCATGCTGTAAACTGACACAACGCAATAACATCTTGGGATGAACTCAGAAGAAGAATCCAGTCGTCAACATGCAGTCAGCTCTCCGTTTTCGAATGTATTTAAATAAACTTATTTCCGCCATTACGTAACACTGAGATTACGTAATTGTGGTCTCGTACATTTTATACCAGCGTTCTCTGCCTAGTTATCTTGAAGTCCTAACTCCCTGTCCTCTGCTTTCATTGATTGTCCGGTAAGAGTTGAAATATGGCTGACGTGGAGTGACCTGTAATTTATTTGAAATGCTGGAGCCTGTGAAAGGATTTGTTGACAGATAAACAGAGGGGTTATATATTAAATGTGGTTTTTTTCTTCTCTCTTTTTGTTTTTTTGCGTGATGCAAGCATAAAGTTATTCTACACGTGAAGGCCGCTATAATGGACGGCTTTGAGTATAGCAGTTGATTTAGTCCATCTAGTTCAGCGATTCTCAACCTGTGGGTGGCGACCCCTTTGGGGGTCTAACGACCCTATCACAGGGGTCTCCTAAGACCACAGGAAAGTAGATATTCACTGATTTTATGATTTGGCTCATGCCTCTCCATAATGTGCGATCACCAGCAGTATGTCAGTTCATGTGTTGAGACTTCACCACTCCATGTTAATAATTTTCTCATTTTGTCTTTCTCTATTTATATTTTTTTCTTTCTGTAATTTGTTTCCAGTAGTTTCAACATGTTGCAGTTTCTTTCTTCTCATATCTTGAACAACAAATGATCACTTTCTGCTTATAATATGCGCGATACGGTGTCCTCGGTCTCTTTGCCTTATTTAAACATAAGAATTACACAGCCTAGCTGTCCACCGAATTTGAAGCACTCGTCTGTAAAACCACATCATCAAGGCCCTAATAAATTGTTTGTCTTGTTTATGAATTCTCCAGGATGATTCACAGCCAAATGTTATAACCGACTCTGTTTATCATTCTAGCATTCTTTTTCTTGTAGTAATATATGACCTTTTCTGTTGTGATTGTTTGAAGCAACAAAGGAGGTGGAATATAGAGTCTGTGAAACACGGGACTAAACACAGAGAATTTATGACAAAACTACACATGTCAACTTCTTCATGCTTTCTGGATGGTCACAACACTGGACATGTTTTGGAGATTAGTTTTTATTAGCGCATCTGCTTTCTGTTTACAACTCACGTCGTTATTTATTTATGAATGATTGGTACTCACTGTTTTAGCTGTAGAATTTATAGTGTGTGTTGATATTTTGCACATGTTATAAGCAGGCGTCAGCTCTGTGGCTAAGTCGATGCGAACGCTTCGTAATGCCGGGATGCCGGGTTCGATCCCAGCTGATAGGTATGCGCCTTGCGTTGGTTTCGACAGTGGTATCAAGAATGCTGACCGTCCAGAAAGCAATGACAAACTACTGGATGTAAATTTGCCTAGAAAAACCACACAACAGCCAGGGGCTGATAGGGTTGGTTCTGCAACGTCCTGTCAAGGATACGCAACTAAGCTGTAGGCAGGCGCACGAACGAAGAAAAAACATGGGGGTGGGAGATATTGTTTTATTGGCAGAAAATGGGAAGGGGGCACATAAGGGGTCTTTTCAAACGTCAAGAGCCTAAAAAAATTGTCGTAATAATAATAATAAAGAAAATAATAATAATAATGTTATGAACGGTAAAATAAATATCATAACACATTTGAAACAATGTGAATTGCATAAACAAATTAAAAAAAAGTTACACAAAATTTCTAAAAATGGTTAAATGGGACTGCTTAGCCTCTTTACAAAGTAATGTGTTGCGGGCAGGGGTCTCAGCTGACTCCTCCTAAACAAAATGTTTGGGTAGGTGGGGCTGGGGGAGGGGGACGTCTCAAAATTCATGATATTCTTCGATTCAGACGCCCCTGGTTAGGCTGCAGGGCGCAGTATTTAGAAATGGAAGGAACCAAGGCTGGTTGATTGAGAGCTTTATCGAAGAATGGGATTTTTGTTTGGTATTTCAAAAACCTTGTGTATTGGCGTTCAGACTGTGAAGTAAGCGAAAAGCCTTTGTAGAAGATACGCTGATTAAAAGGAATTCTTAGGGGACAGGAAAGAAAAAAAAACGGCATGCAAACAACATAGTAAATAACCTGTCAATAACATAATAAGGGGGTTGGGGGGGCCGACAGAACTTTTGGGTTTAAACTCCCTGACCCCTCCCACCCCCTCCCTGATCAATGTTTTTATTATGAATAGTAGAGCCGGCTGTTCTTCGTATAAAATGTGTTAGAAAGCGTTGGCAACTTCTCCGAACCCTATCCACGCTTCCACCAATAATCATGTGTTAAAATTGTTATTTACAGTATCTGTTTATGTACTTTATATGATCTGAACCACATTATTAAATTTTTTTTTGCCACAGCATTTTATTCTAATTATTATTACCTTCTTAAATAAGGACTGAATTTCTTGAACCTTCAGTTCCCCCTTACAAATTGGATGAGGGTACTCAGCAACGCCTTATCCACCCTTGCCCAAACCCATGAGCTCTTCAATGTTTCCTTTGCGATGACACCCATGTAAACCCATTCCCATCTGTTAATGTCAGTTTCTTTATTCGGGAGACCCAGGTTCGAATCCTTGTAAAGGCTAGGGATTTTTTTTTCCTTTCAGGGGCAAAATAAAATCCTCAGTTGCACAGTCGTAGCGACAGCACTAGCCATGAGGCTGTAAATCTTTAAGCTTCAGAGCACCTAAACCCCTTCCCACCATCGGCCTACACCGCAAAAGTGGTAACATTAAAGCAGTTATTGACAGTTTTTCCGATGGCCACCCGGATTTCCACGTTTGGAGACAAAGAGCAGACAATACCAGTAAATAATGCCCCCTACGTTATCTAGCAAATAATAAAATGGGTTGTCCCGCTTTAGTGTTTAGAGTTGATATTTGCTTCAATACTGGAATCATTAAAATAATGGTCTTCACAAAGGCGTGTCTGTTGACCTAATGTATTGCTCGGTGTAAACACAATTTGCCTGGTCATCAGTGATCGATATTAGCCCGAAAGTATCAACAGGAATTGGCTGGTAGAATTGCTGATAGAGTACAGTACCCATGTATTTTTTTCCTCTAACCTTTCACTATTCTTTTGTTCTAACTCATGTAACGTCACGGTGCAGCCGAATACGATAACCTCATAAGGATAGTTTACAGATGTTTGTCTCACTTTCGACATGAACCAAAGAGGAGCAGCGTTCTGTTATTCGTTTTTATTCAGTCAGGAAAGGTGTAAAGCCTATAGAAACATCAAAGAAAGAAGGTGCAGTACGCTGATGTCTGTATGAGCGGAGTAAGAAATTTCAAAACGGTCTGGCCTCTGTGAAAAACTTTTCGCCTGCGTTACTAACCCGGTCGTTTGCAACACTATTGACAGGTTACAAGACGGTGCCATGGTGGCTATAGTGAATAATTTTCTCCCTGATATATTATGTTACAAAAGGAATAACGTCAGATAATTAATATGAATTAGTTAGTTATTATTTTCAAAAGATATAGTTTAACAAGCATTCTAAAATGCTGCAGCTAACTATTGATCCTCGAATAATTGATTTGCCTATTGGAGGGGTTTCTTAAAAGATCTGAACATCAAGGAAGATTGGCTAATAAACAGCATCCTTTCTTGAAAGCTGAAATATTTTGGTCATATCAAGCGCCACGACGGATTATAGCAGAAGGCATTGTACCAGGAAGGAGGGGCAGAGGCCGACCGAAACGAAGATGGGCACAGGATATAAGTGACTCCTTGAGTGTGAAAGTTCATGAGGCGGGAGAACTGGCAAGAGACCGAGTTTTACAGGCAGACTGTGATGAGAGCGACGTTCTGCAAAGGACCTGCTACATGATGATGATGATTGGAGGAGTTGATTTAATTTAGGATTGATTGTTACTTAATTTTAAAACACAAATTCTCCATAAGTATGTTTCTCAAACTCTTTAGGTGGGAACTAGAAACTCTTTAATTGTAATAAATACGTAGATTTTGTTTTAGTATCCAGAAGCCATGAGTTGTTAACCCTTAGGCTCGGTATTATGGATGTCACAACCTTTCGGCCTTGATTCCATTGTAAATACCGAAATGTGGGAGAAATGTGGCTTTTCTGCCAACCCTCAGGAGTGAACCCGGACCACAAGGAGTTCGTCACCCAGTCACCGCGCAATCCGGTTTAGCCAACTAGGCTAGACAGCCAGGCTAAATACGTAGATAAAAGTGTCTATTGATGGCGTGAAACAGCGGTATTGTTTCATTATAAGTTACAAAAAGTACAACTATCCTGCTTTAAAGTAATTATTTAATTCGTTTACAACGGAATCAAAATCAAAATGTCCACTGACATCACGAGTCGTTGCTATGCATATATTGTAAAATGGTGATAGATATTTGACATGGCATCTTTGAAACTTGTGATAATCGGTGCAATTAGTTTGTTCCACAGAATAAGATTTGCAAAAGCATTCTTGGATGTATTCAACACCGGTGAGTAAAACTGTAAGGCTCTCGAAACTACTACGTCTAATTCGTAGACATCGCTGAAAAGAATAAATTTTATTTACCAGCTTTACTGCAAGTGCAATAGCTGCCGATATTCGCCAGCTATAGCAGACCTGACTCTGGCTTGGTGTTGTAACATCTTTTACCAATTCCCCAATGTGTATGTCAATAAGATTAGTATACACATAATTGATCTTGTCTGGGACTGCGGAGGATGCAACACAATGTCCAAGTTCCGTATTTTGAGCAGAGAAAACGACTGATTCCGACTTGAGTAATGCAGCAGTCAGTAAAAACTAAATATAATATATTTCTACTTCTGCCTTTCTATCCCACAACGGAGCATAGGCCCTCAACCAACTCACGCCAAGTCGTCCTATCCTTCGCCATTGCATGGAGCTCTCCCCATGTCCTCTCCATTTTTCTAACTTCCTTCTCCAGCTCTCTTCTCAATGTGTTTTTTTGGCCTTCCTTTATTCCTATACCCCTGAAGGTTCCACTGTAAAGACATTCTAGTTATGCTGTTCTCCTGTTTTCTCAGTGTGTATCCTATCCAACGCCAGCGTCTTTTCCTCACCTCCTGATCCACTGGAGCCTTTTAGTTATCTCCCAAAGCTCTACATTAGTTATTCTATCATACCATTTAATTCCCTCTATTCTGCGCAGGCACCAGTTAATAAATGTTTGTAATTTATTAGTAATTGAAATATAATATTCGCTGATGCCAGATTGGACACTGTACTTTCCTAGCATTTTTAGTACTTTAGAATTACTTCCTGTACCAGTACCTCAGTTATTGCTTTGTCGTTCTATCTGGAATCCAGTTTTCTGAAATGATAATTTAAAGTAAGACATTAAAGTGACGTAAGTACTGTGATTACTATAAAATATTACTGACATAAGATGACTGCAGTCAAGCTACGAATGTCTAAAACATATTGTGAACACAAGCTGCAAAATGGGGTGTAGGGAAAAAAAAGTGTGAGGGTGGGGGGGGGGGGGGGGGGGGGGGGGGGGGGGGGGGTTTAGATGTCTTAAATTTAATGATGTAATACGACATTGAATGGTTGGTTGACAACATCTTTAACCGGGTCGAAATGCAAAAGCTAAAAATGTAGAGCTAATTATTCATGTTTTTTTTTTTTTAAATGCTAAAAGTGAGTACAGATTTTCAAACGGTGTTATATAGTTGTTAGAAATGACAGTACAAAATCAACAGTGATAGTTTAAACTAGGCCCATTCAAAACAATTCCCATTTGCAATGAACATGTGATTCTTCTTTCTTCTTCTTCTTCTTCTTTTTCTTCTTCTTCTTCTTCTTCTTCTTCTTCTTCTTCTTCTTCTTCTTCTTCTTCTTCTTCTTCTTCTTCTTCTTCTTCTTCTTCTTCTTCTTCTTCTTCTTCTTCTTCTTCTTCTTCTTCTTCTTCTTCTTCTTCTTCTTCTTCTTCTTCTTCTTCTTCTTCTTCTTCTTCTTCTTCTTCTTCTTCTTCTTCTTCTTCACTTCCTCTTTTACCGCTGTGGGTGTCTAGGGAGATATTGGTTCTGTTTCTAGCTCTTCTGGCCGCCTCGACCATAGGCACACCGTGCTGTTGTAGAGTTTCTCTGATGTTATCCTTCCATCTTGTTCTTTGTCTACCTCGTGCTCTACGTCCTTCTTCTCTTCCCACGTATGCTTGTATGGTATGGTATAACAGGGCATTGTCTCTAAGTTGGCAAACCATTTCACCTGCTGTCTCCGTAACATGTGATTAAAATACTTATTTCAAAGTATTTCACTGCTCCTCGGGGCAGTGAGCTGCTTTATGGAAAAAAAAACGGATGCGGTAAAGGCTCTATGGTATCAAATGGACAGTGCAGTAGAATCAGAATCCATACTTTGAAAGACCAATTCAGCAGGGTGTGTGTGAAGGTCCTGGTAGATATTCATCATTAAGGGGAACAGAGGCGCACCATTAATCAGGTTGCAGCTGGTACTATTAGCTTGACGACTCTTTGTTGGCTGCTGAAGAAGGGGACTGAACACGTATGGAATTGTCCCTAGTGCAGTGATGTCAATTTTTGATTTATTTTCATTAAAAGTATCTGCTGCATCAGCTAAATGTGAGAAGAAGGCCCAAGTCAAAGACCAATTTTATTATAAACTTCTAAACGGTGGATTTAATACACTTATATAGGGGTCCTAACGGAGCAATGATGCGCAATATAAGACTCTTAATGTCTATTAGCCTCTCTTGCTCATGCCTACCTCACCTTCACGTGGTGGACCCTGTTCTTCCCAGCAATCCAATTGAAGGTTGGGGTTTCAACCCCCAGCGGGAAACTGGATGGGACAACAAACGAGGTAAAGGCGAAAGACGAATGGATGAGCCTACTCTCCTCGAGTATGATCACAGTCTACCCTAGCAAAACAAGGTGCTGAAGTCGGAGGCAACCAGCCAGGAGGCGCACCACAGCAATCAGGATGCCACGCACACACGCCATAAAGGCAACCGAAAGAAGAAGAATACACTTATAGAAATACACGCATAGTGGGGAGATAGCAGTAGAACGTGACACCCCTCTAATCTAGATCCTACTGAAAAAGCTTGTAGATGAGCCGGGAAATGTGAACATGTCCCAGTGTGAACTCTTAACCCCTGGAACGTGTTTTATTGGAAAATGTAAGCGCCCTTGTGTTGATAGGTAAGTACTCATTTTGCGGTATCTGGTGATGGTGACAGCGGGGTTTTAACCGGTTTCCAAACTTTCAGGTACATAAGCTTAACCTTCGAAGGATGACCCACGGCCTCTCACCAACACCAGCGGCAGTAATGGAAATAAGGCCAGTCTTGAATCCATTTAGGACTGGATGAATATGAAAATGCCCACTCGATGCTGCAATTTTGAAGCACCAGAAAAACACACCCGCAAAGAACTATGCTAAAAAAAATAATAAAAAAAAAAAAAAAGATAATTTCCATAAAGGAGTGAAAAAAAAGAGTGCAATTATTCTATAAGAAAATAATCCACTAACTATACATCGGAGGCAATGGGGTTGAAAGGAGCAGTATCCATATTACTGCTTAAATGCAGCTCAGATTCAAAAGTGGTTGCATTGACGGATAGATGCTCGATCAGCTTCGCAAGTAATACAAAACCATAAGCATCTATGGTTTTTCAAACTTTGGTCAATGCTAAATGAAATAGTTTAGCCATCTAAGCAGACTGTGCTCTAGTGGATCAAAGGCTACTGTATAAATTTTGGAAACAAAAGAGCAGAATATTTAGCAAAAAATTGGAGTCACACAGAACAGCGGAATCAATTGCAAATGTCCTGCCAAGGTTGCAACCCTGAAGACTCAATGAACCTTCTCAAACAAACATAACGGTGCTGTTCACGTTTCCAGTCCCAGGATTAGAGTAACTTCCCTTGCAAATCATGCCTCCCATGTCTCTCCTATGTTATGGGGGCGGGGGGGGGGGGGGGGGGGGGGGGTAGGGGGGGGGGGGGTCATATTTCCTTATTGGGAATTGTTTAACGGTTGCCTCTTTTCTCGTCTTTTCACCGCTCGATTGCGTGATTATTTTTACGTTCTGCTACCTGCGCGACGATTCGAAAGTATGGAAACAGCGATATTTTATATTCCTATGCTCCTTGTAACTGCTTTCTTTTTGTTTTCTAGGCACCGCCAACGAACGTAGAAATACAAAACCATCCCTGCCGCGCTTCCCCATGAAGTACTTCTTATTTGTATACAGACAACTGAGTTTCTTTGGTTGAGCATAAGTTCCTTGACGGTGGCAAGTATTCGAATTCTGTTTAACAGTTTGTGATATCATTTGCCAATACTCAAATGCCTCACCCTAAAACTGTTAGCAATTTAACCAGTGGAATCGATTGTGCACTGAGTTGAAATGTGGAAAACAGTAACCAAAATGAGACACAATGTAGCAGCATATGTTGCACTAACTCTAAAGACTGTGATTCGCTATGAAGTCTTTACGTCCATTTCAGGACGTAATTTTTTGTTATTTGAAGCCCCACTCTGGCTTTTGCCAGGGGCCGCAATATAGGCAGGCCATAAAAATGGCCAAATGTCTGAACGCGGTTTCTGGGACCTCTCCACGGTGATCCTCATCCACATGGTGGCACGTTGTGTCATCGGGTGTTTATCGCTTGTGTGATGTCCTAGTGGGGTAGAAAGTCACTCACTCACTCACTCACTGTGATTACAAAAAGGGAACAGCAAATATTTTTTTGGCAGGCATTAAAAATACACTCTGTATTTGTTGAGTTATTAACTCACTCGATTATGTTTATTTCATCTGTAATTTAAGAGGAAAATGTGTGTGTGTGTGTGTGTATGTGTGTGTGTATGTGTGTGTGTGTGTGTGTGTGTATGTGTGTGTGTGTCGCGGGTCCAGAAGTGGATAGATGCTTCTGTGATGAGTAGGAGTGGTCGTCTCAACACTTCATCTCCACCCGAGAAACTAGACTAGTATCTGAGCTATGTTGACAAAGTCCTGGATATCCAAGAAAACAGCCATATTTGGCTAGTCATATAAATAAACAACAGCTGCACTTGGTACCCACAGGAGTAGGAGAAGGAGTAGATAGATATCAAGATGAACCTAATGAGATAATATCAAGACACACAGTTAGCCCCTCCGACTTTTTCCTCTCCTGGTATAATTAATTAAAGAGCACCCACCAAATGTAATTTTATCTAACAGTTTAGTTAAACAGGTAAGACTAAATACACTTGGAATTTAACTTACAATGTAGTATAAAATTTGACATATAGCTTTATTTACTAACAACCATTTGAATGAAATTTTCCAGTTTGTAATGTTTACACAAACAGTGACTGGCTGATGGAATGATTGTGATGAGATGCTTCAGCTAGAAAACTGAGCACCTGGGATAAGAGTGGTGTGATGATGGTGATAAGTTTACGAAAAATGTGTGGACGTAACTTTGATAAAACCTCTGACAGCCGTGAAGCACTGTCAAGCTTTTCCACCTGTTCCAGCTTCTTTCCAACTGGTTCCACCTTCTTCTCTGCCTGTTTCTAGCTTGTTCTCCGCCTGTTTCAGCGTGTTCCCAGCTTGCCGATCCCCCACAAAATAGGTTCGTGCATGTGACCCTCTTCTCTCGGAGCAGACGGGTCTTCACCCCGACGGGAGCTGTGAAACAAACAAATATGTGTAGTATCTATACTAACACTAAGCATGCTATATAATATATATATATATATATATATATATATATATATATATATATATATATATATATATATATATATATATATATATATATATATTCAGTCACTCTTCCTCATCTTCGACACTCTCTCCAGTCTAGTCTGAAGGTCTTATGTCTCACAATGAAGTCAGATATCCTGCCTTCCCTCTCATGTACTGTCATGATAGTTGACTTCCTAAGTCTGCTGCCCGTCTTCACTCAGACTTCAAAACTGACTGACATTGTTTTTACAAGAACACGTGGAGCAGGTTATGTGCTGAAAACCCAAACCATTTTATATGTGCATGTTGACTGGGATATTGTCTTTCCAGTGAGCACATGGTAAGCTATCAAAACGCAACCACATGGCAGCACATGTGGGCATGATTTTCCCACAGTCCAGACACGTGTTTTGGGTTGAAAATTGAAACAATATAATTACATTTCCTTATAGCAAATGTCATTGTTCACATATTATTTTATACACACGAAAACATACACTGAAAAACATGTGATACAAACATACAAGAAATAGGAATGGTTTTTTGCAGTTCCCTGAGATAACTGAATACTCACAAAGAACTATTTCATGCAGAATGTTAAATTAGATACATCAGGAAAGTAATAGTAGCCTGAGCTAGCTCCTAACCTATGAATAAAAGATTGAAAATAATGTACACTCATACCTGGGAACATTCCAGCAATTCAAACAGCCAGAATTACTTTCTACTGTTGATCTGAGTTTGTGGCTTGCTGGCAGCACTATGACACCTTGAGCCCCCCGCCCCCTATCTTTCCCCATCCCCAATTATTTTTATGGAGCACTATGCAAAGGCATCTTCTTTTGAAAGTTTTTCCCCTAAATTTCATATTTAAAACAAAATCTATGTAATCCATGTATTTACCTTTTAGCACACAACAATAACAACAACACAATCAGACGGTTACTTGTACATTTGGAACTGGAAGTCTTCGCTTGCTGCTGAATATGTGGACTGAGCACTTATCGGAGTGTCACGAGTGCCGTGATGTCGATTCCTAGTACAACATTCAACAAAGTAATAACACTCACTCATCATCAGTGAGCAATCCCTTTACAGAACATCGCTCTCTTCACGACGTTTGATGTGGCCAAACTACTTCAACTTTTGGAACAGGATGCTGTTTATGAGCCAGTTTTCCTTGATGTTTAGCTCGTTAAGAATGTCTGTGTTTTTCTGAACAATCATAACAGATACTGTTTTTTTTTTTTTCGAAATTAAAAAGACATAAGCCTCTTGAGCCCTGACCCATTGAAAACTAAACATTATAAATCATCCCATGTGGTTTCTGGACCCGATTAAATATCATTCAATCTCATCAGGCTAAAGCAACAAGAGTCAATATGGAGCAGAGCGCAACACTTGAAGACTAATTAAAGATACTAGATTCGTTCTGAAACTAGTCTCTTCACAAAAAGGCTGCACCAAAAACAGATAAAAATCTCACCACACACAAACTGTTGTCGTTAGTCCTTACGTGTGTAACTTATGTGGGTGTATATTCTTCGCCTTTTGGTTCATCATCATCATCATCATCATCATCATCTTCTTCTTCTTCTTCTTCTTCTTCTTCTTCTTCTTCTTCTTCTTCTTCTTCTTCTTCTTCTTCTTCTTCTTCTTCTTCTTCTTCTTCTTCTTCTTCTTTCTTCTTCTTTTCTTCTTGATTCTTCTTCTTCTTCTTCTTCTTCTTCTTCTTCTTCTTCTTCTTCTTCTTCTTCTTCTTCTTCTTCTTCTTCTTCTTTTTCTTCTTCTTCTTCTTCTTCTTCTTCTTCTTCTTCTTCTTCTTCTTCTTCTTCTTCTTCTTCTTCTTCTTCTTCTCTTTCTTATTCTTCTTCTTCTTCTTCTTCTTCTTCTTCTTCTTCTTCTTCTTCTTCTTCTTCTTCTTCTTCTTCTTCTTCTTCTTCTTCTTCTTCTTCTCTTCTTCTTCTTCTTCTTCTTCTTCTTCTTCTTCTTCTTCTTCTTCTTCTTCTTCTTCTTCTTCTTCTTCTTCTTCTTCTTCTTCTTCTTCTTCTTCTTCTTCTTCTTCTTCTTCTTCTTCTTCTTCTTTCTTCTTCTTCTTCTTCTTCTTTTTCTTCTTTTTCTTCTTCTTCTTCTACCTCTTCTACCTTGGGGTGTAGAGATTTGCCAGAGAGATCGCCAGACGTCTCTATCAGCAGTTTTCTTTCTGGCTTTGTTCTATTCCAGTCCTCTGTCAGTTAGGGACTGTCAGATGTTGTCTTTCCAGCGCCCCCTTGGTCGTCCTGGAGCTCTGGTTCCCTGGTTCTTAGCCTCTCATGCCTGTTATGGTGGCCGATTTTCTCCCATTCTGCATACATGCCTAAACCATCGTAACTGTGACTGATCCACTCGGGTTTGTAGGGACTGGGTATCAAGATCTTGACGTATTGTCTGATTGCTGAATTTGTCCCTTCTCACCACTTGGACCACCTTTCTCAGATATCTCCTTTCCGAGGCCTGAACTCGCTGGATGAAATTATTGCTGTAAAACTGCAAACAATTGTGGAAAGGGAAGGGAAGAGCTTCTGCTCAGCGGTTGGGGTAGTTATTGCCCAAAGAAAGATACCTGGTCAAATGCAGTCACTTTTGTTTCTAGTGGTAATTAAGTGTTCCAGAATAGACGGTTGACGATAGTGATCTTGAGAAGGCCAACAATATTTAAGCATATTTTGATGTCTGCGCTCATGGATAAGGGGGTCTGCCTCTGGCTTGTAAACTGGATAGTAGCTATCCTGAATTCACGTTTATTTGCCCCAGTCCTAGGTACACAGACTTCTAAACCATACACATTTGGCCTATGACTATTGCGCTTCAGTGATCTATACAGCTTGGTTTCCATTGGAGTGCTGACCGACTTGATCTAGGTAGACCTCTGCTGCACGTAGCGATTATTTCAGCAGAACCCAAGCTCAGCATTCTTTGGTACCAACCCACACTGGCAAAATTCTAAATCCCAACGACTTAATTTCCTGTGTGTATGGCCACCTAATTTTTGCGTCTAGTATGCAGTCTAAATATAATGACATGTTTCTTTCGTTTAAGAAATGTGATTGCGTTTTCATGAATGTGCTTTGCACGGGAACTGTTCCATTGAAGTTTTAATGGTTGCCTTGATCTGAATTTTATTTTCTTGTAAGTGAATTTTGCTCTTTCATTGCTTTTAATCTTACAGTAGCCCATTGACCTAACGGAGCACAGTCAGTTTGGTAGCTGACCCAGTTGATCTAGACTGACCTAAGCTTGCTAAACTATACATGCTTACAGTTTTATATTGCTTGCAATACTGAGCAAATATTAGTCAGTAAAACAACGTTTCGCTCTCAACTGTATTTATTGAGAAATATGAATGCTGTTTCCTCTAGCGCTATTGCCATTGCTTTGTATTTGGTGAAATGTTTCCATATAGGGAAAATGAACTCAGTTATGGTACTCCTTTGTGGAAACTAGCATCAGACTAACCGTCCGCGATTGAGTGAATAATAATACTATCTGATAACTTTACTGCAGCCATTTCATTTCAGTAGTGTGTTCTCGTAAACAAAATGCTTGTATCACTGTAATGTCTTACTTAAAAATTTGAATTTCAGGTAACTGTATACCGTATGAAGCGACAAAGCACTAACAGGGATACTGGTTTATGCAGTCAGTCCTAAAGTATTCAAAATGCCAGGAAAGTACAGCGTCATTTATGTTATCCGCGAATTGTATATTTTATCCCAGATCGCTGCATTACTCCAGTCTGGACTATTAATTTCTTCTGCTCAGAATACGGACTTCCGAAAATGTGGCGCATCCTACGCAGTCTCAGCCAAGAACAATTATGTGTATGCTAATCTTCGTGACATCGACATTGGCGGATTCATAGAAGATA
This sequence comes from Candidula unifasciata, assembly GCA_905116865.2. Taxonomy (NCBI): domain Eukaryota; kingdom Metazoa; phylum Mollusca; class Gastropoda; order Stylommatophora; family Geomitridae; genus Candidula; species Candidula unifasciata. Next base: position 26,106 of record CAJHNH020004979.1, read on the forward strand.
TTATCACACCCAACAACAGTGTTGCCTGTTATGCCTTGCATATATCAACAGCTATTGCACTTGCAGTAAAGCTAGTAAACAAAGACCCCCGTCTACTTCCAAACGTGAGTTTAGGATTTGTTCTTTTTAGCGATGTCTACAAATTAGACGTAGCAGTCGCGAGAGCCTTACAGTTTTACCCACACTTGTCGAACACATCCGAGGCATGCGAGGGATGCTTTTGCAAATCAAATTCAGTGCAGCAACAAAACCTCAGCCGGAGTACTGATAATCATGTACGCCAGTACGATGTCATTGGCGTTATTTCTTCATCACATTATTCTATGGCAGTGCCTGTATCCTATCTATTATCTGCAGCGAAGATACCGTTAATAGCCTGTGCCCCTCTTGGTGAGGTTTTCAGTGATAAATCGCGCCACCCATTCTTTATGTGGTTAATAGGAAGAGATTTATATCCAGTGGAAGCAATGCTGACTTTTATACGCAGCAATGGTTGGACATACGTATCTGTTCTTTTCTCGACGAAAGAATCTTATAATATTTATTATCGACTTGTCAAATATCTAGCACCACGTTACAATATATACATAGCAACAGCTTATGAAGTCAATGAGCGTTCGAATTTTGATTCTGTCGTTATCGGATTGACTAGTAACATCAAAGCACGTGTACTGATACTTTTACTTACTTATAATGAAGTTATACATTTGTTTACTGCGATCAACAGGCAAAATGTAACCGGTACTTTTATCTACGTGTTTGTAACATCTACGGAATTTGTCCTCACTAACCTAAACACAGATTTGGAGAAGCATATGTTAGGAGCATTTATCGTTATTTCAAACAAAGAGAACATACATCCCGAATTATACCAAGAGTTACTAAAGCACTTAACTAACTCGACAATGAATCCTTGGCTTAAACCATGTTTAGAATGCATGTACAGATGTTCCTTCAGTGAAGGGACATGTTACAATAAGTCCAAAAATGTAGATGCCCGATGCTTTGGAACAAAAAACACAATGACATTCTATATGGATGCAGTGATGGTATTTGCTTATGCAGCTACAAAACTGTTGGCCGAACTGTGCCATGAACTGACTGGAAGAGAAGCCAGGGCATGCATACATGGCGATGTTCTACTGAAATACATGAGAAATGTATCAATTGAAGGATACAGCGGGCATATCGAATTTGATGCAGGTGGGGACAGGAAAATGAATTTTAAAATAATTCAATTAGGAATGAGTCTTAATCCAGCAGAGAATAATACCGATTCGATCTCAGGTCTTGCGTTGGGACTTCTAGCATTTTACAATAGTTTTACAAAGCAGTTGCTTTACACTGGAGAAAAGATATCATGGGATCACCTCAGACAGTTTTCAAACGGCGTAAATAACCCGAACCTCTCTACACAACAGTCAACTGTACCAGAATCTGTCTGCAGCAAACCTTGTCAACCCGGTGAACAAATCATTCTCAAAAATCCTACACTGTTGTTGGGAATGTCGCAAATGCAAGGACAATGAAAAACTTGCCAGTGAAAACATGGAATGTGTTGAATGTGGACCCTTAACTTGGCCAGACCCAGACACGCATTTTACGACCGGCAAGGACATACCAGTTACGTTCATGCCATTGAGTAATCCATTGTCTGTCATTCTGATATCTCTGGGAGTTGTTGCAGCCATTTCGGCCATGAGTGTATCCTTAGGATTCCTCCATTTCCGTGAGCTACCGATCATCAAAGCTTCTAGCATGGAACTCAGCTTTCTACAACTAGTAGTTTCTGCTTTCGGCTGTTTCACTGTTGTTCTACTTCAGCTGCCTCCTTCTGATGAAATCTGCGGCACACTTCACTTCTTGTTTACCATGAGCTTCGCCTGGTTCTACTCGCCCCTTTTAGTCAAATCTCTTCGGATCTACAGAATCTTTCTCGGAAACACCAGGTACCGCCGGAATCAAAGATTTATCAGCGGCCATTCTCAGATCATTATAACCATGATTCTGATTTCTCTTCAGGTCAGTTTGATTACACTTGTGATTTATTTTAAAGAAAATTATGCCTATATTTGCATTGATTACGTGTATTTAACAATATAAAACAACTATTTACTGACAACAAGGAAAATAAACACGATTTGTCTCTACCGAAATTATCAGCCAGAATACATTAATCAGTGATAAAAATAACATGACTCTAGACAATGTACACATTAAATACTACATGTGCTGACAGAAAGAACCAAACAAGGAATAAATATGGCCTAAAGGCTGAATGCGGATTCTGGGACCTCTCAACGGTAATCCTCATCTACATGGTGGCACATTGTGTTATCGGGTGTTTATCGCTTGTGTGATGTCCTGATGGGGTAGAAAGTCAGTCAGTCAGAAGGTTAAAAAAAGATTGGGCAGTGACTACATGGTGAGATAGATGTCAACTGTTTGAGGACCTATGCTCAAATGGAAAAAGGGAGTAGAGGGGGAGGTGTGGGGGTAAAGGGCTGATGTAAAAGAAGGAAATGACGAACAGTCAGTAAAGGTATAGACTAATTTTGATCTGATTTAATTCAAGAACTGATTTCACCAGGGCATTCCCATAACCGCTCCATCTCCAACTTCAACAGCCACTGCAGAGTCCCATTACCATTAGTGCCAGTAAATATATACTTGCTTACCGAACAGAAAAGTTAAATTAAACGGGAACCAAATTAAAATATAACTCCAAAGTAGGTGTTTCACGCTTACAGTTTCACATTGCGAACAACAGACAGCTCTCATGACGCGCTACACAATTATTTGATAACTTCGACTGTGTGTGTGGGGGGGGGGGGAGGGTGGGGTGGAGAGTGAGAAGCAATAACAAAATTCATAATCTGTTTAAATCACCACTGGTCACTGGCATAATGAGACCTAATAGACTTAAATGTTTTGGGCATATTGAAAGAATGTCAGATGACAGAGATGTAAAAACTTTATACACAAGGGAGATGAATGGTGGTAGACCACGAAGCAGACCAAAAAGAACATGGAGAGGCTATCCTCCGAATAACGGCCCCAAATTATTGAGGCTGAAAAAACAGGGCCTCAGTCACATGTAAATTGCGGACCTCTTCCGGCGACTACACAGCATAACGCGAACAAGTTTCCGCTGAGTTAAAGTCACTGCCGAGAGTATCTAACCTAGCGGGACTAACCTAGATGGCTGGACTCACGAGCAGCAGCTACCGCATCTCATGCAGCTTTCTCCATTTTATTAACTCGTAAGTCCCAGCCATCTAGTTTATCCCCGGTTCGCGCCGCTACGCTCTCGGTGGTACGCTGCGTAGTCGCCGGAAGAGGTCCGCAATTTACATATGACTGAGGCCCTGTTAGGGTATATTTTTGGCCTCGATAATTTGGGACCGGTATTCGGAGGATAGCCCATGGAGAGATAATGTCCAGGCAGACCTGCAAATACATGGTTTCACCAGCTGGAAAGAGGAGGCTAAACAGAGAGATGAGTGGAGGCGGGTGATATCTGCTGCACTGAACCTCAAGGGCTCGGAATGTTGAAGAAGAAGACTGTGGGGGAAGGTAGGGGGGGGGGGTCATGGAACACCCTGTAGTCACATGAGGGCCCTAATTAAGCAAGACATTAATCTATTCTCTTCACAGCTATAATGCCAAAACGACCATGAAAATAGGATAAACAAGAGTAGATTTAATTTTTTTAAATCGATCTTTTATCGTGATTCTAATGCCAAATTAATTCACCGTGCAGCTAGAGCTAAGTTGTCGATGAGTTGAGTACTGACATCATAGGACTTGGAACATATCACATCTCAACCGTCCTTATCTTCAGCAGCTAACGAAGAGATTAATTGCCTATGGTACCATTAGCAAACATATTGGGAATTACAAACATTATACCACTTTGTGTCTGAAATCGGTACTAATTATGATCTATTATCATCATCATCATTATCATCATCAAGTTCCTTGCCCGAGGCGTTCATGCATCTCTATAGATCTCAGTCTTTGGTGTTCTGGATCAGTTTCACGGATGATATTTCTCCACGGCACTATCCTAAGCCATCCACCATCATTTGTCATGGTCTGCCTCTGCCTCGACTACCAGTGATCTTTTTCTAGTCACATACCCACAGATCGTTGCTTGTCTCCTTCTCATTGTTGTATATAATGTATTACTTTCATTAGCCATTTCCAGGTAATCATTGTTAGTTTTTCTGGAAGCCCATGGTATTCGCAACACTCCTCTCAAAAACCACATCTCAGTTGCATTATGAGCTACAAACGTTAATTTCCAAATATCTTTTCCCTAGATGATCGTATGTGTGGCCACTTATATCATCTACAAACCAGCTGCCCACAAGTCACAACCGGTTGCTACCCAGAAGTACGTAGAGCTGACCTGTGATATGACACTTCAAGGACTGGCTTCATTCCTGACATTTAACCTCGCGCTTGTGTTTGCCTGCTCTGTGCTGGCGTTCAAGACCAGAAACTTGCCCGACAACTTCAATGAGTCCTGGTTTATCTTCATGTGTGTGGCCACAACATTGATCATCTGGTTAGGGTTTGTTCCCCACATATTTCACAGCCAGCAGAGGTTCTATCAAAACCCTGATGTTATCTTCAGCTATATTACTCAACCATACGGTGCTTCTGGTATTCTTGTTTATTCCCAGACTTTATGCGGCTGTCCGCACTTCCGCCGAAATCGAACCAGTAACGCATGTGTTTGTCATTCAACCTACCACAAGTGGCATCAAAAATGCAAAATCTGCTCAAAATGTACTACTGGGTCAACTTTAACAAATATCTGCGGAGAGGCAAACCTCGCTTCCGGAGTGACCGGAAGTAAGCGTCCCTTGGATTTTTTTTTCTCACGCCAGGGTGTTGGGGAATACAAACTTATTTTTCGTTCTGCACCGCATTATAGTGATCAAATGTATTGCAGGGCAGATGATGTCAAAGCACTTCCTGTTAAAGGACTTTTGGATTGCAAATAAACAATGCATAAACGCATACAAATCATCACGGTATGGAGAGTGGTGCAGCTGGGATACATCAATCGACACCACACTCACAGGCAAGTCTAGACTAGTACTTCATTAAACTGTGTCTGGTAAATGGAAGTAGAGCTCTATGCTGACTGCTAAATGATGAGTAAAATAAAGTAAAGTGAAGTAAAGATCCCTTTTCACGCCTTTAGGCGCATCGGGTATATAGGAAGAGCGCCCATATTTTTTCAGACCATCATTACAAGGTGGGTAACGTGGTCAGCATTACGCAGGCCGTCACTACTTCCCCAGGACAGCCATCCTGGTACCCATTTTAGGCTGGGTTGATGTCGCATGACCGCATCCACACATCTGCCACAGCAGGAAGGTCCATATAGCTGACCACCCTAAACTCGTCATCGTAACTATGTAATAGAATAGGCCAAGCATAGTTAGATAGTTCGTTTGTTGTGGGGGAGTCCTGATAGGAAAAATCCATATAAAACCCTTTGATAATGACTCTTTTAGGCTTTGAGTGTCGAATGGAGGGTTAGGACGCATTTTCTACGCCTATTCTAAATAAATTGTCTGACCACTGCACTGTATTAGTGAGCGCAATTCGTACGCTAACTGCTGTTGTTAGGGGACGTGTTTGTGTGCGTCACTCTCTACAGTCCGGTTTTGGAGACAGGCGTTTTTCCTTGTGTCTCGCCAATTGACCGTTATACAGACAAGATTCCTTGTTCTCTGTTTTATTTACAATGGGTTATGAAGATCCAACAAGTGTCAGTGTCTTGTAGACTGGTTCCTTCTGCCACTACACATTAAGCAATTTACATGTGGTGAATTGTGGTCCTGAACGTGTAGACGATACTTGAGTCGTCGTTTTCCGAGCTCAAGGTGATTGTTCTCGATCAACGCCAGAAACTGTACCTGCTGGTGAAATAATGTTGGGAAGTCTGGCGACGTGAAGATCTATTCCGGCATCCAGAGAAGCAGCCTCGTTTCTGAGAAGTCCTATCGTAAAGTACGGTAGTCGGAAACTTCGCTCCAGCATCCAGAGGAGATATAAGATCTAAACAGATAAGTCAGAGTGACCCGTATGACGGATTAAATCTAAGTGGACCTTTCCAATCCATCAGATTCCTCAGACATGATGATACTGGACAGAAGCGTAGAGTAGGAGGAAGACACTCGCACTAACTTTGTTCTTGAAAGTATTCAATATTCTTTCAGTTAATTCTTCAAGTTATTTTTCTTCAGCTTGGTTACAGGGAACCTATTACATTGATTCTCGAGTTCATCCGCCTTCTAGTTCTTAGGAGAGTTTTGTCTAATTGGAGTTCCTTGTGGCATTTATAAACGTAGTCTTGTCTTATCGTATTCACTGTTGATTTTTTGTTCGACTGGATTTACATTAATCCAGTCTGGGGGCAAACAGTGGTGAGGACGTCTGGCCGAGAGGTACCCAAGTGTTCATAATAACCCTGTGGAGTCAGAGCTCGTGTCACCTCATCCCTGAGACAGGTTGAATGGAAAGTTTGAACCGAGGGTTAGGCCTCTAGACGAACGAGAGCCACCATTCAAAACACTCCTGTCTCAGAGCACCTGAGGGATTTGTGAAAATATCCTGTAAGTAAGGTGCGCGACAAAACTGCCATACGACAGTTGACCTGCGACGCCCCATACCATAATAAAAGTCAACGCAGCCAGGAGTGGGTTTCGATCGCGGTACGTTGGAGTTACTAGTCGGACTCGCAACGCCTAAGCCGCTGCTGATGATGAGGTTGGAGGTTTAAGCGGAATGTCCTGAGTGCTACGATGTAGGTGCTTAACTCAGTTCAACTCACCCATAATGAACCTACTGATCATGACACGATTGTAGAAGAGCAACATTTTAGGAATAAAACGCAAAACACTACACGTGCTGACAAAAAGAACAAGCAAGGAAGGGGAATATGTGATCAATAAAGTGTTGTTCTAGAATTGATCATTCGGATTTTAATATGAAAAATTAATATCAATAAATAACATGATTCGCTGGATCACACAAAAGGGCAGCCACTGCAAAGGGACCTAGACAATAAAGGTAAAAAAGAACAGTGAGTGCTCAAAAGTGACTGCTGGAATTGCACATAAACTAGAGACCTTTCAACATAAATATACGTAGAGATTTGATTGATTTGACTGATTTGATTTGATTCAAGAACCGACATCACAGCACTTGTTGCATTCCCATTAGCGCTCCGTCCCCATCTACAGCAGCCAGCAAAGAGTTCCCATACTAAGGTACCAGTAGCATTGAACGTCCGTCTTGCCTTTCCTCTGAGCCTCGAGCCCATGAGCCCAGTCGGAGAGCAACCCAACGTGAATACAGGACAGCTGCAACCCAATTCACCTTCTCTCCCCATTCCCTCGTCATCTCCTCCTCACCCTCTCTTCACGAACTGCTAAAAAATGTGTCAAGCGCAGAGCACGTACTTCGTACTTCCGGCGATCATTCCGTTGTATATTATTTTAATCCATATGCGAAAAAATAAAGTACTGCAGGAAATGACCGGTCACCCTAGTATTGCCTGCTAGGGAAGGAGCAATAGATGTCCCGTACGAGTCCATATGCCTGGTGCCGCCCTGCACCCCCGCCAAACGTCCAACGTTCACGACCAGCTCACCCGTGGCCATCTAGTTCCTCAGCACGTTGGCCCACATTGAACTTGGGGGTTTATATTCGGAGTTTGTCGTCTCCTAGATGGACTGCTGGCAAAAGCTAACGGGTTTCACCTACCCGGGAAAGAGGTTATAGTCTATAAATTATAGAGCCCTGACCTGCTTGGCAGGCACATCTGAGGAGATAATCTAGTTAATATACTTGCCAAATAAGATCGCAAATAAAGAACTGAGATGGAAAACAAAATGTCCAACACTGACAAACGTTACCAAAGGGAGAAGAATGAGATGGCTTGAATGATTTCTGCAAAACTTGTAACACTTTTCGAAAGCAGGTTTCCGGCGAACGGCATATGGAAACAGCAGACGCGGTCGGCCTAAGGAAAAGAGGATAAATACAGTAGAAAGATACATTCATTCATTCAGTAGCATGTCCCTCGCGGAACCTCGCTGCCATAACAACCCTCCGGAAAACCTTCCTATCATGAGCAAGATGTCCTGCGTCTGATACACCCATCTGGAGATCATCTGCCACATCCTGCACCCATCTTCTCCTTGGCCTTCCTCTTCCTCTCTTCCCAGGCATATACCCCTCCATTATTGTTCTCTCTAGACTTCCATGACGTTTCAAGTAAGATACATTAGGGAGTGTAAATTGACATAGGATAGCACAGGTAGAAAAAGTTGGCAGCCCTGCACAGGTGGAGGTCATTTATAAATGCCGTATGAGTCAACAAGGAGTTGAAGAGGATATAAATTTAGAAATCGTTAACATAATCACTGCGGCTGCACGCCTAAATACATTACAGCTATAAAGATAGAAACTCTCGCAAACTAAGCAACTAGATTATGTATATTTCTGCATTCAAGTTTAATACATAACCAAGGCAAACTTTTTATTCTGTATCCACTCTCGTGGAAGTTGATTTGATTTCTGCTTCGTTGTACCGTAATTACAATATCCATCACCATTTGTCCAGGCCAACATGACGCTGAACATGGCCAAAATACCTCAGCTTTCGGAAAGGATGTTGTTTATGAGTCAGTTCTCCTCGTCGCTCGGTTCATGTCGGATGGCGGTATTTTCGTTCTGCATATCCAGAGGTCGACAACACGAGCGATGGATACATGGAATATTCAAGGCGACAAACACCAGCATCCACTTAGCTTACCAAAGCTCTCGCTCGATGCCTCTTCAGAACATGACGCTGAAATACAGGACTAGAGAAAAGAAAATGTCACTGCATTCCCATCAATATTAGGGAGATCCTGACAACAAGTGAGTAGAGAACTACCCAAAAGGCACTGAAATGGAAAAAAAAGTATTGATGACACGAGGATGTCACAGAGAAACCCTAACACGAACGTTGATGAGATCGTCAACAAGAGCTCGACTGCATACCATCTATAGCAATTTAACAGCAGGGATTGGAATAGAGGAATGGACGTGTTACTTATAATGGCATACCAGGATAATCATTATGACAATGAAGATGATGATGTGAAGAAGATGATGATGCTGATGGTGATGAAGATAATGATGATGCTGGTGATGATAATTGTGATGTGGATGATGAGGATTGTAATAATGACCATGATGGTCATGATGATGATGGAAAAGGGGATGATGATTTGAATGATGATGGTGACAATGATGATGGTGATGTTGATGATGACAATGATAATGATGGTGATGATGATGTTGATGATGATGAGGATGGTAATGATGATGATGATGATTTTGATGATGGTAAAGGTGATAATTATGATGATAATGGTGTTGATAATGAGGCTGCTGATGACGATGGTGAAGATGATGATGTTAATGGTGGTGGGATTGATGATTGTGATGCTGAGGATGATGATGGAGGTGATGGTAATGATGATGATAGTGATGGTGATGATAATGATGATAATGATGATAATGATGATTCTGATAATAGTGATGATACATTTTAGCAGTAACTAGCCAGATACATACTACAGTACGAAACTACGTAAAGTAGGTAATTAAACTGTGGAATCTCTTTTTTTTCTCAATGTCCTCTTTGTACAAAATTACAGTGAGAAAAACACTTGTTTTGGCTTCATTATTTCTTTAAACCTAATCTCACTTGAACTAAAAGTGGCTTCCTCTCATCGACTTCTAGATCTTTTTTTTTTTTTTTTTGTGCATCTTTGCCGGCATATAGAGTTTCATTTAGGGATCTTTTGCAAAAAAAATTTTACTAAATCTGTTCCGCGTTTGTAAATGTTTACTGTCCGTGGGAAGTAAATTATAGTATTAACAATTCGGTTCTTTTCTTTTCTTTAAAACCATGATGGGGGATTCTGAGATTTCGGGGGAAGTTCCCAGGAAACTCAAGTATTATAGAAGGTTAGGGTTAGTGTTGGTCGGTGTTTAATCCACACCTTAATACTCCTTCCTATACTACTGGACTTTCCCGGGAATTCTTCACGAAATCTCCCAGTCTCCGACATGGGCTTGAAATAATAAAGAACCAAATATTCTAATAAGTATGCACACCCCCGTGGTTTGCAGGACCACATAATAATGAAAACAAGAAGTGACCTAATGTTTCCCTAAAAAGCATGTAGAAAAAGTCGACTAACTGGGGACTTCCTTCGAAGTCAGATAGCATTCGCCTGAGGGACAATGAACCAGAAATCTGCATACAAATAAGTCAGATCTGTAAAACGGATATGCACCCAACGCTCAAGTTCTGGGACAAGACTAAAGTCCAGAGGTTTACGTAAAAAAAAAAAAAAAACTAAAACGTTCCGCCGAAGTTTACAGCGGGTAAAAGGAAGAAGACCCAATGGATATGACGACATAGATAAATATTACTTATGGCAGAGTTGATGCAAGTCAGTAAAATTGCTAGTTTACGACGTAATCACTTGACAGTGCCATCAAAGTCCCTACACAAGACACACTGGCACTAGCCTGAGAGTTACTTCGTGATCGTTCTGTGTTGTCCCGGTAAAACTGGGCTATATCGTTATATACAGTTGAACAATGCTTCCGGGATTTGTACCTGTTTGATTCTCATCCTTGAGACGTTAATCATACTGAGTGTCATCCTGAAAAATACAGGGGTGGGGGAGGGGGCTTAAAAACGGTACCAAAATGCTAAATCGTTGTTTCGAGGACAATCCTTTGACAAACTGAACAGTTGCGTGAACAGCAATAAAAAAATTTTGGTCTATCTCGGGTAAGAATATCCACGTCTAACTCTGGCATATCATAAATTTTGAACAGAAAAGACTTAAACTATATATTGTGCAATTAATTGTCTGGCATATTTCGCCGAATCTCACCAGAAATAAGAAGAAGAAGGAGGAGTAGGCAGAGAAGAAGAAGAAGGGGAGTGAGAGCATACGGCGTCTAGCGCACTCCATAATTTGTTTATTATACCTGCCATAAAATATAAATCAAAAGCTAATCAAAATGCAGGTTTACTACTACTCCTAGCCATTTGAACCTTCGCAGACTGAGCATTGGGAAAATTTTTGTGACGCCTGATTTTTCCAGTCACTTGTCTTGTCTTGTTTTGTCTTGTCTTGTCTTGTCTTGTCCACAATTGCCTCACAGCGTAGTGGGGAGTCGCAGTTTTCTATCCTGGGCCAGGTGTGTTGCACGTGTTGTTGTTAGTCCGTGTTGCCTCAGGATCTCTGATATATTGTCTATCCATCGTACTCTCGGTCTGCCTCTTGCTCTAGGGCAGTAGTGCTGTTCGTTGTATGCTCGTAGAGGCAGTTGGTCGGTTTGCATTCGCATCAAGTGGCCAAACCACTCTATTTGTTGCTTCTTTATGTATTGCAGGCATGGTGTGGTTCCTACAATTGCTCTAATGTTCTCGTTTCGAACTCTGTCTCTCCTTGCGACATTGGCAGCCTTACGTAAGCATCTCATTTCGCACGTCGTGATCTTTTTCTCCTCTGCTTTTGTTAGGGACCAAGTTTGGCATTGGTCACTTCAATACATAAATACTAAATAGACCCAAACAAACAATGACTCTTGTGAATATGCACGCTACATGGCACATCATAGATCACTTAAGTGAATTTTAATGCGTTCAATTTTGTACAACTTGCTCAAACATGCAATTAACGATTTCATGCCATGTATGAAGAAATATCTGTTCCTGCCCAGAGAGTCTGTACATGACTTCAACCAAAACTTTTTCATAAGTTAGTAATTCATTAATGTGACTTGATGAGGTTCTCAACTTTATTCTTGGACAATTATCGTCCTGCTTTTTATGTGTCTTTTTATGTCCAACAAAAACTTCACAAACTCTCATCATTTATGCCATGCTGTGCAGAGACGATGTTTGTGTGCATACAAACTAATGTCTTTTATTTACACATATACATACAAAGAAAAAGAAGAAGCAAGAGGGAGAGGAGGAGGATGAAGAAGAAGAAAAGAAGAAAAAAAGAAGAAGAAGCAGCAGCAGCAGAAGAAGAAGAAGAAGAAGAAGAAAAAGAAGAAGAAGAAGAAGAAGAAGAAGAAGAAGAAGAAGAAGAAGAAGAAGAAGAAGAAGAAGAAGAAGAAGAAGAAGAAGAGAAGAAGAAGAAGAAGAAGAAGAAGAAGAAGAAGAAGAAGAAGAAGAAGAAGAAGAAGAAAGAAGAAGAAGAAGAAGAAGAAGAAGAAGAAGAAGAAGAAGAAGAAGAAGAAGAAGAAGAAGAAAGAAGAAGAAGAAGAAGAAGAAGAAGAAGAAGAAGAAGAAGAAGAAGAAGAAGAAGAAGAAGAAGAAGAAGAAGAAGAAGAAGAAGAAGAAGAAGAAGAAGAAGAAGAAGAAGAAGAAGAAGAAGAAGAAGAAGAAGAAGAAGAAGAAGAAGAAGAAGAAGAAGAAGAAGAAGAAGAAAAAGAAGAAGGAGGAGGAGGAGGATGAGGTGGAGAAGCAGAAAAAAAGAGTGAGAAGTAGGAAAGAGAAGGAGGATGCGGTGAGGAAGGAGGCATAGGGAACGAAAGGATGCATTATGATAAGGAGAAAAAAGCATATACTATTGTGTAGACGTATAGCAACGAGTATAGTGAGAGTACATATTTTAAGATCCTAAGTGGTTACCTATTGTAAAGAAAGCATTGTAGAAATATCTAAATACTAACACACACTCATTCACGTCCACATACACTGAAATACATGCATACAGAGAGAGAGAGAGAGAGAGAGAGAGAGAGAGAGAGAGAGAGAGAGAGAGAGAGAGAGAGAGAGACAGACAGACAGACAGACAGACAGACAGACAGACAGACAGACAGACAGACAGACAGACAGACAGACAGACAGACAGACAGACAGACAGACAGACAGACAGACAGACAGACAGACAGACAGACAGACAGACAGACAGACAGGCAGGCAGGCAGGCAGGCAGGCAGGCAGGCAGGCAGGCAGGCAGGCAGGCAGGCAGGCAGGGAGAAGAAAGATGAGATGGGGAGAGAGAGAGAGAGTAATAAAAATATGTTTAACAACAGTAAGAATATTTATTTCCCTATAAAATATTTGCTCCGGAAAAAAAGGAATAACAGAAATTACTAATTAAAATGCACGATTCAGCCGTTTAAAATTATTCAACCGCAAAGAAACTATTCTGATTACGCTAATAGGTGTTAGGTAAGACGGGCAGCAGTCGCTACAGCTTTTCTGCTTCATTGAATACTTATTGTTGTTGAAATTTGTCTCCAGAATCCAAAAATGCTTTAGGCTTGAGGAAACAAAACCAAAAACACCAAGACAGGCAGCTTAAGCACACAGCATTTTTTACTGGGCTGTTTCCACCCCCCCCCCCCCACCACCCAAACCACCCACCTATCCGCTTTTCCCGCCCCTTCACCTTTTTTTGAGGGTCGTTCGCCCCACACAATTTGCGAGGTAGTTACACCCCACCCCCTCCCAAAAATCTCCCAAATTCTCCAACTTGTTATAGAAGTTCTCCTTTAGGTACTTGTACTTGTTTAAAGATTTCATCTTTTTCCTCTTCTGCCTTCTGTGCACGAAAGAAGCATAATCCATCAACCAGCAGACGCCAATTCGTTCGATCTTTCCTTATTGAAAGCATCTCATATCCTCCTCATTTCTTTATTTTCACTCTCCAACTCCCTTCTCCATTGTGTGTGTGTGTGTGTGTGTGTGTGTGCCTGCTATTATTTATATGCCACTGTGGGTTCCAGTATAAAGACTGTGTAGTTAAATTTTTCCTAGGTTTTTTCAGGGTGTGTCCAATTGAACATCGACGTCATTTAATCAACTTTTGGTCCGCTGGGACAAATCTCTACATTATTGATTCTACAATACCATTTAATGTCCTCTATTCTGCGCAGGCCCCAGTTAATGTATGTTTGTAGTTTTTAGTAACTGTTTCAGCTGTTTTCTATGTCTCTGCTCCATCAGCAGTACTGTTTTGACCAACATTCTTTTTGTAAGTACTGTATATGTTCACATAGTTCATATTATGTTAAGTATATTCTTATATTTATTTAACATTCAACTGATTATAATAATAATAATTATCATTATTATAATTCTGCGCACTTAAACAAGGTCTATTCACTTTTATCTCCCGCACAATCATACACAAATACAATGGGACTGAGGATCACCCACCACCTCTCCCCTCCCCAATGACTTCATTGTGTCGGCGACCCTGAACCCAAATGCAACTTTTTCAAAAACTAGAACACATACAAACAAACAACACTCCCATCCCCTCACACCTGAACCCAAATGCACCCTTTTATTTTTAACGAGAACACATACAGGCAACCAACACTTCCCTCCCGTCACACCTGAACACAAATGCTCCCGGCCTCATTATCGACGCACGCGTTCCTCACGTGACCATGCAAAAATATGCATCAAATAACAATCAACGGCATTGAGTGGAAGAGTCAACAATGTAGCGCATCACGCATGACAAATAAGTGGAAGCGCCTGGCCAGTGGAAAGAGCTGGTAAAACAGTATCATTGTTTATTTAAGCGTACGTCCAGACAGTGGCGACGGAAGCTGGGGCCCATTGGGGTCGGAAACTTCAAAAGGGGCGCTAGGCCCCATCCCCGCACTCACAATAATTGTGTAAGGTAATCAAGAGACCTAAGTCGATGCGAACGCTTGGTAATGCCGGGATGCCAGGTTCGATCCCAGCTGCTGGCCATGCGCCTTGCGTTGGTTTCGACAGTGGTATCAAGAAAGCCGACCGTCCAAAAAGCAATGGCAAACTACTGGACTTAAATATGCCTAGAAAAACCACACAACATCCAGGGGCTGTTGGGGTTGGTTCAGCAACGTCCTGTAAAGGATACGCAACTAGCCAATCAAGAGACTGTATACAGCAGTGGTTCTCCACCTTACTAATGCTGCTACCCTTTGCTGTTCCTCATGTTGTGGTGACCCCCCGAAACCATAAAATTATTATCGCTGCTACTTCATAACTTCAGTGAACATATGTTTTCCAATAGTCTTAGGCGAGGCCTGTGAAAGGGTCGTTCGACCCACCACAAGAGTGGCCACCCACAGGTTGAGAGCCGCTGGTCTACAGCCATTATCTTCAGAAGTATGTATTTGTAATATCTTACTATTTCAAGCACATTATCAAATTTATTGGTTATTCAGCACAATAATAATAATAATAGTAAAAATAATCTGGACACTAAATTTACTAGTTGTCGATGATTATTTCTGTTATGCTTTTTTGACACTTTGGTATGAGGAGTGGCTGGCCGAACGCTTAGAACGCTGGACTCTTAAGCGGGAGACCCAGGTTCGAATCCTCGGTAAAGCTACAGCACTGTCCATGTAAATCCTCCCCCCCCCCCCAACCCTCTTGCCTACACAGCAAAAGTAGTAAAGAAAAGTCAGTAATTGGCAGATGATACTTTGGATTATGTCGATGTTTTTCTCCTAGTTTTTTGTTTTTTAGTGGTTGGTGTTGTTCTTTTTCTCATCCGCAAAAATTCCAAATTTGATCCTCTAGAAGGGATATATCGAAGTGGGTCTTATCTGTCTTATTCAGTCAGTGTATTCGTCTAGTGAAGTTGAAAAACCTGATATTACAAGGAGTAACCAGTAGAGGCCTGGTAAGCTAAGTAAAACTGAATATGTTAAAAGATACACGCTTACCACCACAAGTACCCAAGCTTCCTTTATGCTGCATGCAAGGAGATACTTCAGATCGGTGCATTATCATTTAAGATAATTTCTTCTTCTTCTTCTTCTTCTTCTTCTTCTTCTTCTTCTTCTTCTTCTTCTTCTTCTTCTTCTTCCTCTTCTTCTTCTTGGGTCTTATCTTATTTTCTTCATCGTCTAGAGAAGGTTCAATACTTCTTAACCTTCTAAAACTGAATATCTTAAAAGATTCTTCTTTTTCAAGTCTTTTTCTTCTTTATTCATTCAAGGAGATTCTTCTTCTTCTTCTTCTTCAAATGTGCCTCTTCTTCTTCTTCTTCTTCTTCTTCTTCTTCTTCTTCTTCTTCTTCTTCTGTCTTCTTCTTCTTCTTCTTCTTCTTCTTCTTCTTCTTCTTCTTCTTCTTCTTCTTCTTCTTCTTCTTCTTCTTTCTTCTTCTTCTTCTTCTCTTTTCTCTCCTTCTTCTTCTTCTTCTTCTTCTTCTTCTTCTTCTTCTTCTTCTTCTGTCTTCTTCTTCTTCTTCTTCTTCTTCTTCTTCTTCTTCTTCTTCTTCTTCTTCTTCTTCTTCTTCTGTTGCTGTTGCTGCTGCTTTCGCTCATAGAAAGGAGGCTGGCACGTCCTATTGTAAATTCTATGTAATATTAGAGTGTTTCGATCCAACGCATTCTATTTTTCAGCGGAACTAAATAATTCAGTCTCGTGTGAAACGTTTGTTGGAAGCCATGGTAATATTATTTAGCCCTCAGTAAATAAAGCTTTAAAAGGACCTAACGGGGAGAATGACAAAAAACATGAATAATACGTGGTGTCTAGGTTTCCGAGATCTGCAAGGTGCCCATCATGGTAAATCCACTCTTAATGTGATAGATTCCACCCATAGATTCATATTATTTTGTCCCACCAACACAGTGGCTTTTAATCTTTCTAATGCTGCGACCCTTAAATACAGTTCTCTCATGCTGTGGCGAACCCCCTCCCCCCAGCCCCCCCCCCCCCCCCCCAAAAAAAAAAAAACCTCGTTTATAACTTCAATGAATGTGCGTTTTCAGATCGTCTTATACGAACACTGTGAAAGGGTCGTTAAACCCAAAAAAGGGTCGTGACCGGAAGGTAGACCACTGGTTTTAAATATCTCAACGATGCGATTAAACAAGAACACAAAAGCCTAAAGGGTCACAAAATCCACACATGTGTACCCTCTAAAGGGAGACTGATACCTGCCTGACCCTTCCTGAGTACAGACAAAACGCCATCATTCAATCAGGTGCCGCCTCCAGATTGGCTGTAATGGATCACTGTACCTTGTTTAGGAAGTACCCTCTCCCAGACTGTTGTTCGTCCATACCTTGATGTCGTTCTCCCATTCTAATCATTGTTTACCTCTTGTTAAATTGTTTTCGACTTTTCTCTCCAGTATTTTTTTTCTTTTAATTATTAAAGAGTCTTATGTTGAAATATTTATGTATTCTCAGCCATGACATCTAAGCCAGTCATCTCCATGTGAGAAGCAATTTTCCGTTGTCTGAAGCCCTACTCTGGCTCTTGCCAGGGGCGGCACTATAGCCGGACCATAAATATGTTCTAGTGACTGAAAGCGGTTTTTTGGACCTCTCCACATGTGATTCTCATCCACATGGTGGCACTTTGTGTCATAGGGTGTTTGTCGCTTGTGTGATGTCCTAGTGGGGTAAAAATCTACTACTACTACTACTACTACTATTACTACTACTACTACTACTACTACTACTACTACTACTACTACTACTACTACTACTACTACTACTACTACTACTACTACTACTACTACGACTACTACTACTAATACTTATGTTGTCTCTTTTTCAATTGTTTTTAGTAATTATCTTAACTGTCAGTTTCTCTAGAACTTTTGTATCTGACGTGCTTCTACGACACACGACATGTTCTTCTGTATATCAACATTTGCAGAAACTCAATTCGATTTCCTAGTTGTTTGTTTTTTGCCCCTGTTTCTGCTCCAAATAGCAAGGTTGAGTATACACAATATTTGACCATTCTAATTGTCAGTGTTGTTTATCTGTCTGTGTATGTTGTCCATCAAGATGATGATGACCACTCATTTTCATCAAGTATGAGTACAGAGATGACTGATGAGGCCGATGCAGGCTCGACAAGTTCTTGGACAGTGAGGACAGGGAATGAGTGTTGTGCCTGGGAGGGGATCTCCTGCAGTCGCCCTTCTGTCAATCCTTTTCTTACTCAGTAATGCTGTTCCGTTTGCTTCACATTTAGCGCGACCTTGCGTAGAGCTGCACGCCATGCATTTCGGTCTTGAAAGGCAGCCTCCCAATTAGTGTCATTCATCCCAAATGCTTTGAGTGAAGACTTCAAGGTGTCCTTAAAACGTTTCTTCTGCCCGCTTTGGGAACGTTTCCCATTTTGCAGCTCACCATATAATATATTTTTTTTTTGGGGGGGGGGGGGGGGGGGGGGGGGGGGTGGGGGGGGGGCGAATTATCTATCTAGCTATCATTAAAGCGCCATACTTCTGACTCAGTCTGCACCTAACGGTCTGTGCACTTGCGTACTTTTTATTTTTTTGATTCTTTAAATCACACATAATTATTAGCCATGTTTATTTATATGTCTGCATCCACAGATCATAATAACTATGTTCTAGATTCAATATATCGACGCCAGGATTATACGAGTTTGTCATTCAAAAATCATTACATACAGCATTGATTTTTGTTCTGAAAATCACAACGTAATCATGTTTGTATTTTATATTAGACAGATTGGAAGTGCGTTGTCTACCATAATCAACGTGCATTTCAAATGTTTGAGACCTTCAATCGTGTCGCATGTTTTTTTTAAATATTTGTAAATTATATTAGGAACTTGTAACGAACTCAGGCCCGCTCCGCCCGTCTACACACTAGGTCACCTTTCATTGATGTTTAGCCAGGCTGGTCTATCTTGCTCAAGGTTACAGGGGTGTCCCGGTGTACTGATGTGGACTGTACTCTTTCGTGGGACCTAGGTTCTGTGTGTGGGGAGGGTTGAATTAGGGCCAGTTGTACATGTTATGGGGTCATTAAAAATGCTCACATCCTCTAATGCAGAGGTTACTGGTAGGAGTGTCGACCAGCCTGTCATCCCTGCCACTTACACTTTCGCGTCTCACAGGTTAAAGCGGAGAATGAACTTACAATCGTATAATCATAAGTGTGTAGATGGACGGAGCTGGACCTGATTTCGTAATATTCTAATATTCTATTAGAATGTATGTCTAAGAACTTAGTTCAGATAGAAACTGTCATCACAGCTTTCAGGGAACTTCGATAAACGCTCAACTCCCATATTCAGCAGTGTTCGCAAAACTCCATTAATAATGGTGCCAGCTGCATTCTGATTTTGTTCGTCTTGTCTTTCTTATATATATTTGTTGTTGGCCAAACTCTGTGATTGTCCACTTTGATCATTTTTTCTTTGCCGAACTCTATGTTTTTCTACATAAAGGTTTTCTCAAGGTCAAAAACGTGGATGTTGACAGTGTCTGAGAGACGACTGGCCGAACTTTGAAGCGAGTGCACTAGACTTGCGGCCTTTAACTCCTGAGGTTCGAAACCCCATGTTGTACACTGCGCTAAAATTAAACTTGGTAAATACATGCAGTAAAGTGAGTTTAAAACAAATGTATTTTAGCTAAATTACTTACTTAGTCGCTCCTCGTCTACCTTAGTGTAGAGTTGGTTTGTCAGAGAGATCGCTAGACTTATTTCGAGTCCGGAACCTACACGGGGAAATATAAGCAATAAAGAGTATTTTAAGTAATGAGTTCAGACAACCATCTCATAGCAGTTGAAACCAACAAACGCACGGTAAAGTGTTTGGTACAGAATGAGCTAAATAGGGCCCAACTTGTAGTCCGTAATTACCCGTAATATGTACACGAACCTATAGATGCGAGTGTTGGAAAGCAACTGTAGCTCTAGACACACACACACACACACACACACACACACACACACACACACACACACACACACAGAGACAAATAGACAGATTTCTTAGAAGAATATTCAAACTCCACTGGACACATTTCAGATTGCAGATACAGTACACAAATAAGACAAAAAAAGAAAAGCAAAATAATGTTTGCAATTCTATTTTTAAAAAAGCGCAGCTGGAACTACATCGGCCATGCACTCAGAATGGATAAGACAAAAACCCCTCTCCACCCCCCACCCCCTCCCCCCTTTTCCCCCAAAATAAAATCAAGCCTTCATATTGACACCGGAAGAGAAAAGAAAACGGGGAAGACCAGGAGAGACCCTGAGTCAAAGAAGGCTCAATCATGAGCCTAACGAACATCCTAGATCTAGAACAGGTGGAACGAACCGTCAGATGCGGAGAGCTATGACTTCTGCCCTATGTGCCGCCTAGGCTTAAGAGGAAAGACTAAAATATACACTGGCTGAAGTATTATATCTGTCCTCCGGGTAATTGATTGAAATTTAGTGTTAGATCTCCAACTCATTAAGAGGGATTCAACGCGTGAATTATTTTACATCAGCCCCCTAATCCCAGTTGAAACACTAGCGAGTTTACATCATTCGTTATGTCTAGTGGAAATAGTGATGACTCTACATCAGTCGCTACGCCCAGTGGAAATAGCTATTGATCTAAGCCAGTGTTTTAACAGCTTTCACCAGAATAGTTTTACTAGTAAATTTCAGGTTTCCTATATGAACAAGACAGGCTGTCTTCGCCACGTAAGTGTTCATTCTTTTGTATCGTTTATAGACTTGCAACATAGGCGCCGGAAACTGATGGCTAGTGTCCCTAGAGGTCCCCTCCACCTCCCCCACCCCTCCCCCCCCCTTTTTCTTTCCATAATTTTGTAAGAGAACTAAGCAACCGCTTTTAACCATCTTTAGACATTTTTTTTTTACATGTATTTGTAAACAGACCTCCTTAAATTTCAAGTATAATGTTATGGTTTCTTACATACCATAGAAACAGTAAATGTAATGAATTTCTCTCTCTCTCTCTCTCTCTCTCTCTCTCTCTCTCTCTCTCATATGATGTGTGTGTATGTGTGTGTGTGTGTGTATTCTGTGATGTACTGCTCATTCATCACAAGTAATGAAGGCCAGTCTTTCTTTCATCTGTCACGAAACTATACTTGATGGTCTCCGAGTTTGGAATTGAATTGCAGCACAGCGGGATCTTGAGCACTGAGAACAGGAAACAGTGTCTGTAGATTGGGCCTGTTATACGGGTTTTTCTAGAGAATCATTGCGGTTGTTCAGCTGCCATCTGTCTAGATTCATCGCAAGTCACCTCGCCGTTCAGTCTGGTCTTGTGCATCAGCCTCCTAAGTGCCTGGGTTTATTTTAAAGATTTTAAGTGATACCTTTAGTATGTCCTTTAACAAATGAGAGCTTTTACCTTTTTCTATCTCACCAAACAAGATTAGTTTCGGGAACGGATGGTCTGGTATGCTAACGAGGTGACTTTTCCAACGAATATATGTATTTATGTATGTACACACACACACACACACACACACACACACACACACACACACACCTGAAGGTCAGCACGAATGATTTCATCATCTCGATGAATGTTGTGTAGAGTAACTGCGACAAACTGACGGTCAGTCCATTCTGTGTCAGCCATTGAGGATTGACTCACTTCATCGTTAATGTGACGATGTACCCCGCTTCGGACAGTTCGTAGAATCTCAATAAACACTCTTTGAACGTTCATGGGCCTGGCTCGCTATAGTACTTGGTTAAAGCTGACTTCGCAGTGACCAGGTGACGAACTCTTTGTGGTCCTGTTTCACGCCCTGGGGAAGGCAGAAAAGCCACATTTTCCCCAGATTTACGGTATCTATCATGGAATCAAGGCCTAAGGGTTGCGATATCCATAGTACCGAGCTAAAGGATTATCAGCTCATGGTTTCTGGATATTTAAAAAAAAAAAAAACGTTCCTGGATGCGTGTTGCGGTCTCACCCTTTGCAATGAAGAATTCTATAACATTACGACATTTAAACCGAGCGTCTTTGTTAGCCATTTCAAAACCTTTTCAGCAGTGCCACCTGTTATTGTTACAGGTGGATAATGCAAATCAGTGCGGTAGAGTGTCTGGGGAATCTTGCGTAATTTACACATATCACACGGATACAGTATTTACATAGATCAAAATATAGGAGGCATTGTTGCTATCATATATGTGTAGTGTACGTCTTCTTAGAAGAATGTTGAATATTGAATTAAGAATCGACATCACAACACTTTGCCTGGTTTTGGAAGTGGAATTAGGTAACTGTGTGCGCATTCCTGGGCTACTGAAGATGTTCTGATGTTCTGGTTGAAGTAAAAAGCCATCTCCCTCAAGTCTTCATCACTCAAGATCTTCTTAGAAGCTCATGTCTTGACCTGTCTGTAAAATTGTGTACCTTTCCTGATTTTTCCCTCCAAGCCATATGGTGGATTGCACCACGTTTCCTAATGAATCATCATCAATACCTTTATCATTTATGCACCGCTTGTAATCATATTCATATCAAAGTATAGGTCGATCTCAACAACTTCTACCTACTAGCAATTTACCTACAAGATGTCGATAGTGATTCTACCATCCTCGTGTGTGTCTTAGCCTTCAGATACCGCAGGCGTCGATGTAAATGAAAGAGCTGATAGGGTGGGTGGATCCGCTATCACTACCGACGGTCAGCCTATGGATCATGCTAATATTATTTATGCCCTCAGAGAAAGGGGAAGGATAGAGGATTTTGGAGACAGTGAATCCACATCACTCGCCAGAATGGCAGACTTGGGAATTAAGATCGTCATAGCAAAAAACGAGACGCACATCAGACACACCAGAAGACTTGTTAATCAGCATAGAACTGGGACTATAAGCCATCGGACGTTGAGGTTCATACTGAGGGAAGGATCTGAGCACCTATGGACATGTCCGGAGTGCAATGATGATAACCCAACTAACTTACTAACTAACTAATTAGTCTTCAGATGCTGAGTATTGAGTAGACTGTTGTGATATCTTCTTTCCAATGCCTCAGTATCAGTGATTATGTCTTGCTACTTAATGTCAAGTTTTCTTCGTAGAAATCGCATGTGAAAGCTTTTAGCTGGTTCTTCTGGTATCAATAAATCGACTAAGTTTCACTACTGTAAGAAGAGTGCTGAGCACACAAGTTTGATAGACAAGGTTGTTTGCTTTATTCATGAGCTTTATGTTAGCCCAGCGGCGTATGTGGCTAAGGCGTTTGCGAGCCCGACTCGTAATTCCAACGTACCGCGATCGAAACCCACTGCTGGCTACGTGGATTTTTATCGTGGTATGGGGCGTCGCAGGTCGACCAGCCTAAAATGGGTACCAGGACGTATATCCTAGGGAAGTAAATCTGGCCGGCGTAATGCTGACCATATAACCCTGCATGTGCCGATTGATCTGTAAAAATATTGGTGCTCTTTCCATGTGCCAAATGCGCCCAAGGCGTAAAAGTATGTCTTTACTTTACGTAATGTTATTCCAAACTCTTTTTTTGCTAAACTGCTAATTGTTCTTACTGCTTTACCTATCCCAGTATTGATTCCTTGGTCCAGCGATAGTTTATTATTGACTGAAGCTCACATTTATTCAAAACGGTCAACTGTCTCCAACTCTTCATCGTCAGTCTCATACTATATGTCTTAGGGAGTTGGTAGTCAGGCATATACGTAACCTTCTGTCTTGTGAGTTTTCAGTTATTCCTGACAAAGATTATATTCCATGTATGATGGCAGACTATCTAGCTTCTTCTCTATTGGTCTCCATCTGCTTCTTTCCCAGTCTAACTTTTTAGCTGTCACGATGTACTCCAGTTTTCTGTCTGTCCATCGCGCTACATATCTCTGCTGCTTCCACGTAATGTTTCGCGCTTCTGATAACTGTCTTTGATTAACTTCGGTACCTGGTGACTGGAGTTCAATAGCTAAGAACTTTTCTTGTCGCCTTACTTGACAAAGAATGATTACATAAAATATTCTTTATGTTATGAAAAGCATGCCTTTATTTGAGAATTTAGATTCGTTTGTAACCGTCCTTCTGTTTTATCAGGGTTTCAAAGTAAATAAATGTTTTGACTTGCTTCAGATTTCTTCAATTAACTCCCCTCACATAAATAATTTCCTAGATATAATTTTTTTTTTTTTTTTTTTAAATTAAAATTTTAGGATAATAAATCCGTCTTGGACTGTCAATATGTTCTTTTTTTTTCGGCGAGCCTGTTATTAATAAAGACTGGTCCAAAATATAGTTAAATTATTTATTACCACGAACGGCATTGAATTATCAGCAGATTTACAGTAATGAATGCATGACCGCTGGCTAAATGATTGGAATATTTATTTTGTCAAAAACCCTCCAGCGACAGTAAATAGCAGACAACTACATTGCTGTTATTATCGAATGAAGAAAAACAAGACAATGTGAATCAGACGTTTGCACTGTTTTTAAACGATTCAGCCAAAGGTTAGTGATTTTTGTAATGTGTGCGAGACGAATAAATATGACCTCTACGCGAGAATCCTTGTCTTATTTAATTTTCGTACTGCATAAGTCAAATATTGATGAAAAACAAACTAGATTCTCTATATGCCAACCAATAAGGTGTCCCAAAATTGTTACGCTATTATAAAAGTAAATAATGAAACCTCATGATACTACTATAGCAATAGGACAAACGTAGACAACAAACAAGCAATTAGAAAATCAGTTCCCTGGGATGTGGATTGCCATAAACTTGTTTAACAACAATCAAGTATACATGTTCCAGAGAAACTGAGAATCAAAAATAGCTTTGCAGGAATGAAACGAGAGTGAATTGTCATATTTCGGTTATATTAAAAGACAGGGCGGACTGTCTAGCATGATGCGTGTGTGTCTGTCGTGTTCTCTAACCAGCGGAAATTTTCAGTGACAACCTCCACCTCCATTCTTAAGCTGGATGTTATGTTATCATATGATAGGCTCTCCTGCACCAAACGTCAACTATTAACTTGTTGCTAAGAAACACCAAGCACTTTTTTTGCCTCTTGTCACTGAACCATCTGTGTAAATGATCAAATCCTCTGAGCGAGCATTATCTTGAAATATTTGCTAAATTTTGAGTCCAGTGGCACTAGGTGGCCAGTCTCTGCATTCCCGGCTCAGTGTGATTATGGCACTTTGATCCACTCCTTTCCTCGCCTAATGTTCTCAAGGATGCAAACCTGTCTGATTGTGTCTTTTGCCTGAGCCATCCATGACCTACCTCTTATCAGCCGCTGACCCTTAACTGCACCCAGAGCTTCCTGCAGAGGGTGGTGCAGCTACCGTGAGATATGACTTCGCCTGCAGCACCTTGTGCCTACCTGCAACCATCGGCAAACCAAGGATGTATCGCGTACACACCACTGGGGTGTCTCTGGTGCAACCCAGAATAACCCGCATAGATGCTTTCTGTATACGCTCTAGTTTGTATATATGACTCTTTGAGACGGTAAGCAGTCCAAGGCCATAATCCACCACTGACAGGATCAGATGCTGATATAGTGTGAAAATCATTCTCTGCTCTATGTCAGTTGCAGCCATAGTCTTAAGTGCACTAAGTCCTTTTTGGCATCTCGTCACAACACTCTCCACATGGTCCTTAAATGACAGGCTCCTGTGAAATGTAATTCCTAGATACTTCAGTTTGCTCTCTCTGTTGACGTTTCTACCATCTGTCGTGAGACTTGGGACATTGGCTGTAACGAGCCTATAGAACACCACAAAACAGGATAGGTACAGGAAAAGCAATGGAACAGGCCGACATTATCAGTGCTCTAAAGGAGGCAAGATGAGAAGATGATTCCGGAGTCAACGTTAAATCTGTAACAGTCAAAAAACTACAAGACCTTATTATAAAAGAAGCCTGGCCAAACATGAACACTACACAGGTAGTCAAAGGAGAAGAGTCAACAACACAGAGCTGCTGTTTTTAGTCGCCAAACGTTGGGGGATGTACCGAAGATGTTATCCGAGGGCTTATATTGGCTTGTTTGACGTACAGTGAGGATAATCTGTCGATTAACTAACTAACATAACGTTTTATTTTCTTTAAAACCCATGCAAGAGGGAAAAGTCTAAGGCAAGAGAGCAAGAGGTAAAAAATCATCACAGTTGGGAAGACAACATTCAAGAAATTGACTAACAGCAGTATGAAAGTGTGTAAAATCAAAATAGGAGAAAAGTGTATGTTGAAGATCCATTGCTGCCAAGTTTCATGGTGGAGGCATACCTGGAAAAAATGGACTGACTGGCTTTAGCATAGGGTTGTTGTAAAGCTGCAGAGGTGGACTCTGCCCTAAAGGGGATATGAAGCCTCTCACAGGACAATGTTGTTCGTCCATCACAGAAGATGATGACCACTCTTTTTTTCATCCATCGTGGAACAGCACTTAACAGTATATGAGTCAGAAGATGATTTAGAAGCCTAGGACGGGCCCGGAAAGATCAAGGGCCATAGGGGCATGGAACGGTGTCTGTAGGTATAAGGCCTGTTATAGAGAGTTTCTAGCCTCTTCAGACTGTTTTTGTTGAGGAGCCTACCAGGTGTCAGGGTTTATTTTGAAACTTTAAGTGACGCCTTTAGAGGTCTACCTTCTTGTATCTCACCGTAAAAGTTTGTTTCTTTAGCTGATGGTATTGCAAATGGACAAGGCTACTTGCCCATAAAATCTGTGACTGCATCAGAAAGGTACCGATGCCGGGAATACCAGCGCTATGCAGGACCGTATTACACACGTCACTATGGAGCCACTCAATAGCGATGTCAATTCCGACAGTTATATAAGTCAAGTAGTTTATGAAATGTAAAGTTCCTCGCACACTAGTCACACAAGTTCGTGCGAGTAGTGACTCAAATACAGCCGCACGCGTCACATATAAGTGTACACACACTGACGTTCGAGCACAACGCCACTTATTATTATCGACACATAACAATGATGCGCGACTCATATTTGTAAGGACCAATCGCTGGATGATTTGTCGACATCACGCCAGTCATTCTTGATTCCTAGGTCATTTCCTGGTATTCATCCAAGACTGGGTCAACCTACGAGCCTCTGCAGTCCTTTTAATGTCGTGACTGGAATCCTAAAGCCTCTGCCCCCTCCCCCCCCCCCCCCCAGTCGCTCATACAAACAGGGGTTTTATAGTTTTTCATGTCATCAATCCATTTGTAATAAAAAAAAAATTATTTTGCATGCTTCTTCACGTAACCTTTAAAGAACGTTGCAGAACCAACAGCAAAAATTTTTTTTTACTTTTTTTTTTTTTTTTCTTGCTGTACGTGTTGTTTTACCGCTTTTTTTGATGAATTTACGTTCAGTAGTTTACTACTGTGGGCTCTGTGGCTAAGTCGATGCGAACGCTTCGTAATGCCGGGATGCCGGGTTCGATCACAGCTGCGGACCATGCGCCTTGCGTTGGTATCAAGAAAGCCGACCGTCCAGGAAGCAATGGCAAACTACTGGACGTAAATTTGCCTAGAAAAACCACACAACAGCCAGGGGCTGTTGGGGTTAGTTCTGCAACGTCCTGTAAAGGATACGCAACTAACCTAGTTTGCTATTCCTTTTCTAAATCGTCGGCCATACGCTTGCTAAAATCAGTGCAAGGCTGTAAGCTGCCAAAACGTATGTAGCTGGAACTGAACCAAATATCTGCAAATTACAAAAGCGGTCGACAACGCAAAAGCCACATACACAGACAATAAAAAGACATAAACATACAAACGTAGACAAAATGCTAATACATTTTTCTGGATGCAGAGACTGGAGTCGACGGATTGTGCGCATGAAACTACTTTTTGGTTCAACGGACAGGAATGCGATTACCAGCAGGCAGGCGCTGTGGAAAGCTTCGAGCAATGCATAACATACGCCTTGGTCATCCACTTCACCTAGGTCCATTTCCAATCGTCTTGACATTGTCAAGCCATTGGATCAGGATGGATACAGGCGAGCGTGTGGCTTCGACGAATTAAGCAACAATTTCTTCCTCACTTAAATCCATGTCCTTGCGCAAGTCACTACTTTCATCCAAACATTTTTCTGGGCACCCTGTATTTCAATGGCCAATCGTTTTCAATTTAACAGGCATTATTTTTCCTACAGAGGTCGAATCGAACAATAAAAGGTCGACAGCTGAAACGAGAGTTTCTGACAAAGATCGACAACTCACTGTGTTAAAGTACACATAATCATCTGGTTGACTTGGTGTTGCAGTGTAGGTTGTCGTGTTTCATCTTTTATCACAGGCAGAAATGTGATTAGAAAGGCGACAAAATATTCTCAAAATAATGATTCGCAAAGGAGACAAGAAGCCAGCGAAACTGTTCAATTTATTTAAATTAATGCCGCATCAAAACTAATCGACTTCTGAATACTTGAGAAAAGACAAACTGATTACACTCAATACCACATTGTTTGTATCCGCTATTGAGTACAACTTGCAAAAGGGTGGAGTGGCCGATACTGGTGCTACGATTATAAACTTAGAGGTTCAACGAGATATATGGGATTTGTTCTGTTGACTTGCTGCTCTGAACGATATTTTGTGTGATCTCGGTTGGTCAAGCACTTAAGAAATAAACAAAAGGGATTAGCACATGTACGGTTTCCATTGAATATGAATCTTATGCAACTGATTTCCGTACATTTCGTTGATGATGAAAACAGGTTTGTGATCTTGGTTTTTCATATTTTTGCTTTGTGTTGTTGTTGTTGCTGATGAGGTGAGTCTTTGCCATATATTCTTTTGCTATTTGGCCATTGTCTTCACTTGACCATGCTTTTTTTGTTTTATTTCCTGTGTTCTCTCTTCTAACTTATTTTCTGTCCTTCTTTTTTTTCTTTCAATTGTTCCCCTCTCCTCTTCTTTCTGTTTGTTTTTTGCTCTTTCCTTTTTAAATTTCCTCCTCCTCCTTCTTTTCTTGCTCTTCTTCTTGTTCTTCTTCCTTTTCTTCTTCTCTTCTTCTTTTTCTTCTTCTTTTTCTTCTTCTTCTTTTTCTTCTTCTTGGTCGTCGTCGTCATCATCTTCTGCCGCTGTTGCTACTACTTCTTCTAGCTCCTCTCATTATTATTATGTTTAATTATTATTATTATTGTTATTTTATTGTTATTAATATTCGGAGTTCGACGGTCTAGCTGCCAGAAGCTCGCTTGCGGATCGGAAGGTCGTGGGTTCGCTCCATGGCTGAGCCGGACTTTTTTCCAAAATGACCTTGACTCCCAGGTCGATCTAGTCTTGAGTGAGTACCAGGTGCAGTCCTGGGAAGTAAAGACGGCCGGTGTGAGGCTGGCTGACCATATCACCCATCTTGTGCCGTTGCTCTAAACAATATAGGTCTAGCCCTATATACCCAAAACGCATGAAAGGCGTGGAAAAGGGTTGTTTTATTATACATTATCGTTATCAACATCATCATTATTATTGCTATTTCTATTGTTATTATTATCATTATTGTAAGGACATTTCACTAGTCATAATGATCTATTTAAACAATAAGGTCTGCCATCATACGCCCAACGTGCCAGTGGTAGACCAATCTTCCTGAACTTTTACTTTAACTCTTTGAGTCCCAGGGGGCTTAGCATCACAGGCCCAGGGGGTAGTAAAGAAAGTAATAAAATCGGCGCATCATGCGTTCATTGGGCTTCTAGGTAGGAACCTATGAACGTATCATGCGGTCCTTGGGACTCAAAGAGTTAAAGTCCAGAACAAGGAGGTCGAAGTAGAAAATCTTGAATCAATTATAAAGAAGACAACATCAAAGAGGCACAAAGGTTATTGTAAACATATTAAAATAGACATTGATCGATAGGGACGTGAAAGGGAAAGTTGATAATAGTTCAGCTTGTCTGTCTACGGTATAACAAAGTCTGTTATAACGTTGTTTAATTCTTCTTCTTCTTTTTCTTCTTCTTATTTTCTTCTTCTTCTTAACAGTAAGTAACAAGAACAAAATAATTCTTCTTATTCTTTTCTTCTGACTTCTTCAACTTTATGTTTCTTCTTCTTATTTCTTCTTCTTCTTTCTTCTTCTTCTTCTTCTTCTTCTTCTTCTTCTTCTTCTTCTTCTTCTTCTTCTTCTTCCTTCTTCTTCTTCTTTCTTCTTCTTCTTTCTTCTTTCTTCTTCTTCTTCTTCTTCTTCTTCTTCTTCTTATGCTTCTAATCCTCCTCTCCTCCTTCTTCTTATCTTCTAATCCTTCTTCTTCTTCTTCTTCTTCTCTCCTTCTTCTTCTTCTTCCTTCTTCTTCTTCTTCTTCTTCTTCTTCTTCTTCTTCTTCTTCTTTCTTCTTCTTCTTCTTCCTTTCTTCTTCTTCTTCTTCTTCTTCTCTTCTTCTTCTTCTTCTTCTTCTTCTTCTTCTCTTCTTCTTCCTTTCTTCTCCCTTTTCTTTCTTCTTCTTTTCTTTTTCTTCTTCTTTTTCTTCTTCTCTTCTTCTTCTTTTCTTCTTCTTCTTCTTCTTCTTCTTCTTCTTCTCTTCTTCTTCTTCTTCTTCTTCTTCTTCTTCTTCTTCTTCTTCTTCTTCTTCTTCTTCTTTCTTCTTCTTCTTCCTTTTCTTCTTTCATCTTCTTCTTCTTCTTTTCTTCTTCTTCTTCTTCTTCTTACTCTTTTTCTTCTTTATTCTTCTTCTTTTTCTTTCTTCTTCTTCTTCTTCTCTTCTTCTTCTTTCTTCTTCTTCTTCTTCTTCTCTTCTTCTTCTTCTTCTTCTTCTTCTGTCTTCTTCTTCTTTCTTCTTCCTTCTTCTTCTTTCTTCTTCTTCTTCTTCTTCTTCTTCTTCTGTTCCCTATCTTCTTCTTCTCTTCTTCTTTCTTTCTTCTTCTGTCTCTTATTATTCTTTCTTCTTATTCTTCTTCTTCTTCTTCTTCTTCTTCTTCTTCTTCTTCTTCTTCTTCTTCTTCTGTTCCTTCTTTTCTTCTTCTTCCTTTCTTTCTTCTTCTTCTTCTTCTTCTTCTTCTTCTTCTTCTCTTCTTCTTCTCTTCTTCCTTCTTCTTCTTCTTCTTCTTCTTCTTTCTTCTTCTTCTTCTTCTTCTTCTTCTTCTTCTTCTTCTGTTCCTTCTTCTTCTTTTCTTCTTCTTCTTCTTCTTCTTCTTCTTCTTTCTTCTTCTTCTTCTTCTTCTCTTCTTTTTTCTTCTTCTTCTTCTTCTTCTTCTTCTTCTTTCTTCTTTCTTCTTCTTCTCTTCTTCTTCTTCTTCTTCTTCTTCTTCTTCTTCTTCTTCTTCTTCTTTCTTCTTCTTCTTCTTCTCTTCATTTCTTCTTCTTCTTCTTCTTCTTCTTCTTCGTCGTCTTCTTCTTCTTTTTCTTCCTCTTCTTCTTTCAACTATGCAATTTTCGTTCAGCACCTTTCCATTGTAGTGGACGTTTCGACCTTCAATGCAAAATGGTCTGGTATCTAATCGCCCGCAGCTGAAATCGAACAGGTTATGTCGAGTATTATTATAACATAAACAAACAATAAGGAAAATGGGCAAACAATAACACGAACAAACAGGTTTTAGAAGAACAAAGTGAATGAACAGTTTTAACATCCTGAAGCCAGTTGGCATATAATGTTAGTTTCGCTTTTTTTTTTCCATGACCAATGTGAGAGATGTGAGCCAATGTCACGCCCAAAGCTTTCGCTTCCTGGACAAATTGATACGCATATTTGAACTGAGTCTATATCAGTGTCGAGTTATGTTTTTTTTTTTTAATTTCAGGTTACAAAATTTGACTTGAGTCCAATTTAATTAACTTAGTGACAGTAATACGACTGGTTATGAACTTGACTCCTATCTTCGATAATAGCTTGATGTCTTGTGGTATTTTATAAGCTTTTGATTGTTAGATCACTGTATTGGTAATGCCTAATTCTAAATTGTTTGGTCATGTGAGGAAAAGGAGAATATTGCAGTACATCGTGACAGTAGGAAAGTTGGAGGGGAGGTGGGAGGTTAGGGAGATAAAGAGAGAACGAGAGAAAAGATGCTGGACAGTTTGACATTGTGGCATGGAAGATCATCCATGTCAGAGTTGACTGAAATTTCACGAGACAGGTTGTGGATAGACATGACTACCAACGCTGCACGGCATGGACTTTGCATAGAAAAAGAAGAAGTTTCTAAGTATGTTAATCAATATCACAGCCATCCTCACTGTATACTTTTGAAGTGAAGCGATCAGTTGTTCAATGGGAAGCACTGGTCATTTGCATTTCCTGTGTAGTTTTAAAAAAAAAATAGTTAAGTATGATTTACATGACGTTGCAGGACCAACCCCAACATATTTTGGCTGTTGTTATTTTCCTAGGCAAATGTGACATGTAGAAATTGACCATTCCTACTGCACGGTCAGCTCTCGGTACCAGTGTCGAAACCAACACGAGACACGTTATCCGCAGCTGGGATCGAACTTTGAACCCTGGTATTGTGAAACGCGTTTGCAACGCCTAAGGCGCAGTCTATGACCCCCTGTGTAGTAGATGGTCCTTATTGTTATCCAGCTCTCTTCTCCGTAGGGGCCATTTCTTTTCACATTAGTTTGTCTTCGGTGCACCATCTGCGTTGATAGTTGTTTAAGCAAGTTGTTTAAGCAATTTATTTTAATAATTACCTCATTATTATTGGTTTTTATTTCATGATGTTAATCAGCTGAAAACATTTACTTTCCAGACAACTGAGTTTCGGCAAGTATCATAGATTCAGCAACTTCATATACGGATTCATAAATCTTTCATTAGATTCAGTGTTAAGCATGATCTATAAATGACTGTTCAGTGTCATGGCCTGACAATGATCATTTTCTGACAGAAAGCTATCAGCTGACATAGTTTGCTTACCAACTTCGTACGAAAAGGCATCTGATGACTTTCACAATATGACGATCAGCAAACCATCTAGCTCACGCTCTAGCTCGACAGTGTCGCTACTAATCTCAATCTTCTACTGGTTTTCTCGTGCGTCTTGTCAGTCATGTGTGCCACAAGCCATTCCAGATATAGACCAACGGACATACAGTTCCATCGGTGATATTAACATCGGCGTCTTCATCTCAGCGTCGCCGTCAGGAGGGCCCGCGGCTTGTCTCAACATAAGTAATCCTGGATCTTCTGTTCTTGAGCATAGTGAAGCTATTGCTTACGCGGTCAGGTCAGTTAATCAGGACCCGGATTTGCTGCCCAACATTAAGTTAGGTTTCATTCAAGTTGATGACTGCGGTAATGAAAATGTAGCTTTAGCCGCAGCGCTATCTTTTTTTCCAAGAGTAATCGATCGAACTGGAAACATGGAAAGTTGCTTCGACAACTCCGCTGCTTGGATGTATCAGCAAGACAACAAAGCGATGCCGTTTTATGACGTTGTCGGCGTGATTGGACCTTCAGCTAGTCAGAGAATGATTTCGGTGTCAAAGCTGTTTGCTAGTGCGAGAATACCAGTTATAGGATGTTTGGCCAGTAGTGATGAGCTTAGTGATAAATCTCGTCACCCCTACTTCTCGAGACTGATCCCCCCTGATAAATATCAGGTAGGTGCTATGATGCAGTTCATACAGCGCAATGGATGGTCGTATATCTCTGTTGTTTATGTCAAAGACTCGTATGGTCAAAAGGGATATGACCACATTAAAGAAACATCCATGCAGTATGGAATCTGTTTAGCGTCAGCCCAGAGAGTGGGTACAGACGCCGACTTTGATACTGTGATTAGTGAGTTATTGACTTACCCTAGAGCACGAGTAGTCATCTTGTTTCTCTACAGTCAATCATCAGGGCTTTTAGTAAACTCCGTTAACAAATTCAACGCTTCTGGTCATTTTATTTTGATATGGAGTGATGCGTGGAATACTGCCTTCAAGAGACTGCCTTTGCATGCCCAAGACAGTATCTTAGGATCATTTTCGGTTGGGTTGTACTCAACATATATCCCACAATATTTGGAGTATTTAAGGCATCTTCGAGTACACAACACTACAAACCCTTGGCTTAAATCGCAGTGGGAGTATCTGGCTAACTGCTCATTGGACAGCTATGAATCATGTGATTCTGAATTTGATATCCTCACTTCTGATAGATTTGAATTTGAGAAAACCCCATCGCTTTACATAGACGCAGTTTATGCATTCGCTCATGCTCTGCATAATTTGCTCTCAGATCTATGTCCTTATGCCAAAGGAGCCGAAGCCAGACGTTGCATACAAGGAGATGTCTTACTGGGCTATTTAAGAAATATTTCATTTGATGGCCACAATGGCCATATACAGTTTGACGAGTTTGGCGACCGGAAAGGCAAATACGAAATACGAGAAATTGTGCGTGATTATAAAATTGTGCCATTTGTGAACCGGTCTTCTATTATATCTAGAGAAGCTAGAACGGTGGCCGTGTATGATGTAGAAACGGACCGTTTAAACTTTACTGAATACAAAATAAACTGGGATTATGTAAAACGCATTGAGCGGATGACCCAGCTGCCAGAAGACAGTCCTTTCTGGGGCATTCCTGAATCTGTCTGTAGCATAGCTTGTCGAACCGGCGAGTTCAGAATTCAAAGAGAACCCTATTGCTGTTGGGACTGTCGCAAATGTAGAGACAACGAGAAGGTCTCCTTCGACGGTACGAGTTGTGATGAGTGTGATCTGCTGACTTGGCCTGACAAAGCCTCTGGATACACTTCATGCACTACCATCACTCCAACATACCCCCTGGTTAAGGATACAATACCATTAATTCTGACATGCCTTGGACTCTTCGCACTCATTTGTGTCACCCTGGTTGTCATTGGATACATTTACTTCCGGAACTCCCGAATCATTAAAGCATCCAGCCGTGAGCTCAGCATATCCCAAATGGTAGCCATATATGTAGGCTACATTACCATAATTATATTCCAAACTCCGCCCACTCACGAGTCATGTGGTGCCGCATACTTCCTGTTCTGCTTCAGCTTTGCTCTGCTGTATGCGCCGCTTCTTCATCAAAACAATACGTGTCTTCAGGATCTTCCAGAGCGGCAAGAAGCACA
Organism: Candidula unifasciata; assembly: GCA_905116865.2. Taxonomy (NCBI): domain Eukaryota; kingdom Metazoa; phylum Mollusca; class Gastropoda; order Stylommatophora; family Geomitridae; genus Candidula; species Candidula unifasciata. The sequence goes on from CAJHNH020004979.1 coordinate 61,008, forward strand.
ACCAACGACCTGTTCTAATCAGCCCTATATCCCAGATGGTCATGGCAGGAATTCTCCTAGCATGTCAGGTATGTATTCTAATATAAAAATTATTGTATTCAAAGTGATTAAGGAGGCGAGGAAACCTTAGACGAACGTTGACAGGGGAGGCTAAAGCTGCTGGACCGGATATAGAACTCATTGCACATGATAGAACGGAATGGACGGGTAGACTGCGAGCCCTTTTTTATATATAATGGTGCTACAGGATAATGAATGAATGAATGAATGAATGAATGAATGAATTATTTTATTCAGGTATCACCAGCCACGTATAACTCAAACTATCACATTTAAATGTTAACACAGTGCTAGATCCGATAAGGAGAACTCAACGAGGACCGAAGAAATGGGTTTTCTTGTCAGAAACTGATCTTATCTGGTGTAATAAGTGGTGTGTGTTTCTTCTCGTTGTCTAGGCTGTGTTCATGCGTGTGTGATGGATGATCTTCTCACACGCTCCACGTTACACAACTGGCACAAGCCGACACCGATGTGAGCTTACGAGACATGAATTTTTTGACGTATTTACACTTACAACAAAAAATGTCTGGTCGGTGTCCTAGTGGACAGCTCTCGTACCCAAACTCACGCAGCCTTCAACGAACAGTCGTCTTCAAGCATTCACTGACCAACGTTGGCTCCCATGGATTATGTTGACAGATTCTGGTCATCTCACACATGGCATGTCGATCTCAGCTTCACTTCGTCGGCAGGGTCTCCTTTCTTCACAGGCACTCACGTAGACAATCTCACATTCAGCCGCACGTCCTCTCACTCAACAGGTCGACACAAACTAAACTTGACCAGAGTCAAGTCTGACTTTATACCACGGGTTCGTTTTACGTGGGATACTAAGTGGTGGTCCTTTACCTTTCAAGGGCGACCTTGGGCAGCATCAACCCGTGATAACCAGTGGTTAGTCACCTATACTCCAGGTCTCGTTTATCCAAGTATTGGACTATCTCGGTGTTTTAGATCAGCTTTGGCCTTCCCCCCCCCCCCCCCCAACCATCCATAACACTGGGTGAAAATGTCCCCCATTACATCCGGAAACAGTGAGAGCAAGAAATATTGTCAAGGATAAACAAATTGTTCTTCACAACAATTCGCCACATCCGAGAATGCCTCAAACGGTCTGCACCATATTAATTTCGGCATCCGTGAAATGTCATCACTGAATGTTTGTGTCCATCTACTGGCCAGTCTGCATATACTATACCGTCATATATATATATTATATATATATATATATCTATATATATATATATATATATACTATATATATATATATATATATAATTAATTCGTTAAATATGAACCAACATGTCATATAGTTCTTGGTCCTTTCAAAGCTAATATTATATTCTTGTTGACTTCTCTTGTGTCTGAAATATGTATGTAGCTATTCATTAGCCTCTCTGTTCAACACCTTTATACCTAAATATGTACTGCTTTAAAGCTAATCTCTGTGGGATACTAAGTTAGTTGCGTATCCTTTACAGGACGTTGCAGAACCAACCCCAACAGCCAGGCCCCTGGCTGTTGTGTGGTCTCTCTAGGCAAATTACGTCCAGTAGTTTGCCATTGCTTTCTGGTCGGTCGGCTTTCTTGATACCACTGTTGAAACCAACGCAAGGAGCATTGCCCGCAGCTGGGATCGAACCTGGCATCCCGGCATTACGAAGCGAAGCGTTCACATCGACTCAGCCACAGGGTCGACCTGTGGGATACATAGAGTTGAAAAATAAAAATAAAAATAGCTTGGGACTGAAAGTGTAATCACTCGATCTTCTAACGTTTCACTTGTCCTAGCTCACTGCGTCACTCTCTGTTTATTGTCTGTCTGCGAAGAAAGGCAAGACCGCACGCTAGCAGTATTTATTTGCGTTTCATGTGCATGGATATTAGATAGCCAATTGAACCCTAAGCTGTTACCTTCTGTAGTTTTTATTTTTAATTTTATTTTTATATTTGTAACACTGTCCAAATTTGTGTGTGCTGATGAAGACTTTTTTGCCGTAACAGTATTTTTTTTCTTTCTTTATTGTGTTTTAGTGGGAAGCTGGATTTTACAAATTTAAGCGTGCAGTCTAGCTGAACATACATATCCACTTATACATGCAAACTTGTTGACACCAGTAATATACATAGTTCATTATTCAACACCATCATCATCAGCATCAACATCATCAAGTGGTTTGCCAACAGAAATCGTCTTCTCCTCATTTTGCAAACACCAACAACACGAATTACTCCATGTGCTCACATTTCCATTATTGACTTATTTACAACTTTTGCCATTAACGCTTGTATTTACCACTTTTGCCATTAATGACTGTATTTACCACTTTTGGCATAAACAACTGTATTTAACACTTTTGCTATTATTGACTTTATTCACCACTTTTGTCATTAACGACTGTATTTACCACTTTTGCTATTATTGACTGTATTTACCACTTTTGCCATTAATGACTGTATTTACCACTTTTGCCATTAATGACTGTATTTACCACTTTTGCCATAAACAACTGTGATTTAACACTTTTGCCATTAATGACTGTATTTACTAGGGCTGTACCGAATATTCGCTTCGTATTCGCTTAGGGGCCGAATAGTGGACCTAAAAACTATTCGGTATTCGGCCGAATAGTTGTGGTCGGGCCGAATACGAATAGTGGTTACCTTACACCCGTTCCTGGACTGGTAGAAATTAAACATATCAAGATTTCCCAACTTGGTTCATACTGTCCAGCGTTATCTCTGTGCACCACTTACGAGCGTACCAAGTGAACGTCTGTTTAGTACAGCTGGAAATACCTTCAGTGAGACAAGAAGCTGTCTTAATGCTGACAACATGGAACGATTTGTGTGTGTATGGAAAGCTTATGCCGCTTTCATGGATTAATTAAGCTGTCAGTGACAATTTACATGTTTAGTTACTTGTTATAAAACTAAGAATACTTTCACTCCAATGTATTAGTTACCACAGACTGACTGACTGAAGAATGCAAAACATGAAATGTATTTACAAATTGAACGAACATCGAACCGAAGCTAGCAGTGCTTATTACAAGAAGGCTGGTAAACCAGCAATGAACTGGGTCGAGCAGTGCTCACTACATGAAAACTGATGAACGAACATCGAACTAGAGCGAGCGGTGCTCACTACGAGAAGACTGGTGAACGAACATCGAAATAGGGCGAGCGGTGCTCACTAGAAAAAGACTAGTGAACGAACATCGAACTGGGGCGAGCGGTGCTTACTATAAGAGACTGGTGAACGAACATCGAACTGGGGCGTTCAAGTGCTCACTACAAGAAGACTGGTAAACCACATCGAAATGGGGCGTTCAGTGCTCACTACAAGAAGACTGGTGTACAGGCAATGAACTGGGACAAGCAGTGCTCACAACAAGAAGACTGATGAACCTACATCGAACTGGGGCCGGCAGTGTTTATTACAAGAAGACTAGTGAACAAGCAATACACTGGAGCGAGTAGTGCTCACTATGTGAAGACTGGTGAACGAACATCAAACTGGGGCGAGCGGTGCTCACTACAAAAATAATGGTGAACGAACACTGACCTGGGACGAGCGGTGCTAACTACAAGAAGACTAGTGAACCAGCAAAACACTGGAGCGAACAGTGCTCACTACATGAAGACTGGTGAATAAACATCAAACTGGGGCGTGCGGTGCTTACTACAAGAATTCTAGTGAACGAACATCGAACTGGGGCGTGCGGTGCTTACTACAAGAAGACTGGTGAACGAACATCATACTGGGGCGAGCAGTGCTTACTACAAGAAGACTAGTGAACGAACATCAAACTAGGGCGAGCGGTGCTTACTACAAGAAGACTAGTGAACGAACATCAAACTGGGGCGAGCGGTGCTTACTACAAGAAGACTAGTAAACGAACATCAAACTGGGGCGTGCGGTGCTTACTACAAGAAGACTGGTGAACGAACATCATACTGGGGCGAGCAGTGCTTACTACAAGAAGACTAGTGAACGAACATCAAACTAGGGCGAGCGGTGCTTACTACAAGAAGACTAGTGAACGAACATCAAACTGGGGCGAGCGGTGCTCAGAGATGTGGTATTACAGAACAATGCTTAAAATACCATGGACAGCCAAAAGAAACCAAGAAGTTTTGATAGAGGCGGGAGCCCGAAGACAACTCCTCACAGACATCAGGAGGCGACAGTCATCATTTTTCGGCCAATGTTATAAGATGAGGGAAAATGGAACACGTGTTTACCACCGGAAAGATATGTGGAAGGAGGGATAGAGGAAGAGAAGATTCTTGACAGTCTTGTTGCATGGCATTGAGGTGTGTCAGAACACGAACTAATACATGCTGCAGGAGATCGCAGATTGTCGCGAGGCATAATCGCCCATACAATTCGGCAAAGCACCTGATGATAATGATTCACTATTCGTATTCGGCCGAATAGTTGGTCCAGATATTCGTATTCGGCCGAATAGTGCCATAGTATTTACCACTTTTGCCATGAATGTATTTACCACTTTTGCCATTAATGACAGTATTTACCACTTTTGCCATAAACGACTGTATTTACCACTTTCGCCCTTAATGACTGTGTTTACCACTTTTGTCATTCATGACTGTATCTACCATTTGTGCCATTAATGACTGTATTTACCACTTTTGCCATTAATGACTGTGTTTACCATTTTGCCATAAATGACTGTATTTACTACGTTTGGCATTAATAACTGTATTTACCACTTTTGTCATAAATGCATGTATTTACTACTTTTGCAATTATTGACTGTATTTACCACTTTTGCCAATAATGACTGTATTTACCACTTTTGCCAATAATGACTGTATTTACCAATTTTACCAATAATGACTATATTTACCACTTTTGCCGTTAATGACTGTATTTACCGCTTTTGCCATTAATGACTGTATTTACTACTTTTGCCATTAATGACTGTATTTACCACTTTTTGCCATTAATGACTGTATTTAACGCTTTTGCCATTAATGACTGCATTTACCACTTTTGCCAATAGTGACTATATTTACCTCGTTTGCCATAAACGACTTATTCAACACTTGTGCCATTAATGACTGCATTTACCGCTTTTGCCAATAATTACTGTATTTGCCGTATTTACCACTTTTTTCATTATTGACTGAATTTACCACTTTTGCCATTATTGACTGTATTTACCACTTTTGCCATTAATGACTGTATTTACCACTTTTGCCATTAACTACTGTATTTGCCGCTTTTTCAATTAATGACTGTATTTACTAATTTTGTCATTAATGACTATTTACAACTTTTGCCATAAACGACTGTATTTACCACTTTTGCCATTATTGACTGTATTTACCACTTTTGCTATTAATGACTGTATTTACCACTTTTGCCAATAATGACTGTATTTACCACTTTTGCCAATAATGACTGTTTTTACCACTTTTGCCAATAATTACTGTATTTACCACTTTTTTCATTATTGACTGAATTTACCACTTTTGCCATTTATGACTGTATTTACCACTTTTGCCATTAATGACTGTATTTACCACTTTTGCCATTAATGACTGTATTTACCACTTTTGTCATTAATTACTGTATTTACCGCTTTTTCCATTAATGATTGTATTTACTAATTTTGTCATTTATGTCTATTTACCACTTTTGCCATAAGCGACTGTATTTACCGTTTTTGCTATTAATGACTGTATTTACCACGTTTGCCAATAATGACTGTATTTACTACTTTTGCCAATAATGACTGTATTTACCACTTTTGCCAATAATGACTGTATTTACCACTTTTACAGTGTAGGCTGAGGGCATTGGGGGTGTCGAGAGGGGGGGATGGGTGGCAGGGGTGGTCTGTGGGCCTGAGAATTTAAGATCCCATGGCTAGTGTTGTCGCCACTGACTGTGCAGATAAAGATTTTTTTTTACTCCTGATAGAAACAACCCAACAACCTTACCAAGGATTTTCACCAGGGTCTAGCCCGGCATTGTAACCTTCCGGACAGCGACTCCTCTCCATCTTTGTATCTTTGCCTTTTTTTTTAATACTTATGTACTAAAATGAGGTAGAGATCGTATTATGTGCGTCTTCTGGGTTGAAAACCTAATCAATAAAAAACTTGTTACAGTAATTTCATAACAGGCGTCTGTGTTGTCTCCATCAGTTCTGATTTACCAAATGTTCACGTCTATGACTGATATTATCCAAACATTTGTATTGATTACGCTGTGCTGTAGATCAGGTTCTTTATTTGACGTTTCAGCATTGATTTTCCTAGTAGTACCGTATAAATTAAGTTCATTTTATCAAATGATTTATGTCAAAATTTTGTAATGCTTGCATAAGCAGACTCCCTGTCCATTATCGTCACTGGTGGACATATAATGCTCTTAAGACATTTCTGCTGAAAATTACTCGTGTTTTGAAATGAAATGTAGTTACAGTCTTGATGTTGTTGTTGTTGTTGTTGTTGTTATTGTTGTTGTTGTCCATCTTATATGATGAGGACCACTCTTTCTTTCATTCGTCATGAAACTGTAGTTGACTTTTGTGACTGAAAGCTTTCTTCAAATAGGGCCTTGGGACTGACGTCATAAGCTTGTTGTGACGTCATCACCCCGGGCTAACGGTATGTTCCGTTTTCAGACAGTCAGCTTTTTCCCTGTGATTTCGGCCATCCCCTCTTTCCCACAAAATCCGAAGAATAAGCACCAGAATAGGACACGTATGTAGGTACACACACATACAGACTTAAAGGGAACACTAGGATATCCCATTTCAGCTGACAGTAGAGTAACATAGAAACATAAAGTACAACAGAAACTACTTACATTGTAGCTGTAGAATGTTCCATAATGTAGCCACACAATCCACTGAAAATTAATGAGTGAATTTAGTCAGCTTTCTTTTGTCAGCTGAAATAGGCTTCTGTATAGCCGCTTATTCTACACAAGTCTATAAAATTAGAAGGTTATATCAAACCTCCACGGCCAAGCAGTTGTATGTAGTTCGTGGACATTGCACTTGAGTCAACATCATATGCTAATGACCTGTCCATCTACAGTAAAGACTTGCATGCAGAACACTAACATTTATTTTGTTCAGCTTACTAGAGACAAATCTATCAATTTACACCAGTGATGCCTCTAAACCTTCTAAAGCCAGTTAATTGACAGTCATTTGGGTTTATAGGGCAAGACTGTCCGGTGTACTTCTGACATCTTCCACTGAGGCAAGACTGTCCGGTCTACTATTGACATCTTCCACTGGGTCAACATATGTATCTGGTGTACTATTGACATCTTCCACTGAGGCAAGATATGTATCCGGTGTACTATTGACATCTTCCACTGAGGCAAGATATGTATCTGGTGTACTATTGACATCTTCCACTGAGGCAAGATATGTATCTGGTGTACTATTGACATCTTCCACTGAGGCAAGATATGTATCCGGTGTACTATTGACATCTTCCACTGAGGCAAGATATGTATCTGGTGTATTATTGACATCTTCCACTGAGGCAAGATATGTATCTGGTGTACTATTGACATCTTCCACTGGGGCAAGATATGTATCCGGTGTACTATTTCCTCAACTATTTGGGCACTGAATTTTACTACAATCCCAGGCATTATAGTGGATTACAAGATTTTTAAGCTGTGACCATCTCAGAAGTTTATTTATGTCTACAATGTTTCAGGCCTCTCTAACTAAGCTTATTTTTTTTTTTTTTTTTTTTTTTTTTTTTTTTTTTTTTTTGTTTTTTTTTTGTGTGGTAAGTTTTTTTTAAATTTTTTTTATTTGGACAAAGACTTGTATAGTCATATCAATTAACACCAGTATGCTGACACATATGGGTGGTGCAAAGTCTGACTGTATGGAAATGACATACAAAACAATATATGCTAAAGCTCCATCTGCAGAAGTGTATTTAAATTTTTTTTTTCAAACCGTCCTTTTTGTTTGTTTTGTATCTGTGACTTCAAAGGACAATATCAAGAACAAAAAAAAAAAAAAAAGATATAAAACCGAACGAAAACTGTATTAACAAGCTTTACAATATAACAAATACAAACAAAAAGTGAACGTTGCGGCTACGGAGCCTCCATCAGCACATACATAAATCAAACAACCACACAAATACACAAAATCCCCTATCTGGTATCTCGAAGCAGCCAGGTCGATGACTTCTCAGCTTACTGCCGAAATACTGACTGACTGACGGACTGACTTTCTACCCCACTAGAACATCACACAAGCGATAAACACCCGATGACACAAAGTGCCACCATGTGGATGAGGATCGCCGTGGAGAGGTCCCAGAAACCGCATTCAGACAATTGGCCATATTTATGGCCTGCCTATATTTCGGACCCTGGCAAAACCAGGGTGGGTGCCGAAACACGTGGAAAAATTACCCCCTGTGGAGTACAAGGGGCCATAACTAGGGGGCTAGAGATAAAACTTTGTTGGCAGTTCAATCCCCTAGGAGTTTAAATAAAACTGAGTTGGCTATTCTGTCCAGAGGGTGTTTAGGTACCCAAAGTGTAAACAAAGCGATTCTCAAAATACTTGCGGACTCTGTCGCTGGAATGGCTAGATTTAATGGCTGTCATCTCCATGTCGAGGACACCTTGGTGATCCTGGGAATTGAAGTGCAACGGTACTGGTTTCAGGGCACCATTCTGCACATCCAAAAGATGTTGTCTTAACCTGTCAGCCAGCCGTAGATGCGTTTCCCCATTGTATTTCATGCCAGATCTCGTACAGTTGATGGCATAAATGACATTGCCGCTGGTACAATAGACTGCTTCAGGTATGTGGAAGGTGGCGTTCGGGAATTCTAGACTAGTCCCACGGACCACATTTGGACAGGTCCTGCATACAGGTCTGTAGCAAGAGACCATGCCGAAGTCGGACTCAGACTCGAGACGTAAATGACTCTTCACTAGAATGTCCTTGAGGTTACGGTCATGCATGTAGGCCACTAGAGGAGGTTCAGAAAAATTCGTCCTGGTGACAGGGTCGGCTTTGAGTTTTCGTGTACTAAAGAAATAGAGACAGATTTTTCGTCTACAAAGATTGATAGTGACAGGTCTCTTGAGCTACAGTAATCAGCAGTGACAGTTCCCATGTTCTACAATAATGTGTGTGCATGAATATGACAGTGATAAAAGTTGATATTTAATTTACTTTTCTGGCATCGATCTCGTACACTAGGCATAGCGTATCACGCATTGCCGTTTATCCTGCATTTAAATCTGACCGGTATGTAAAGGCTATCTCAATTTTACATGTTTCATACTGACAGACTCAATAGATGCTAATGTACGTATCAACATTTCCCAGTGTGGGTTCCGGGGTCCCATTGTGGGGAAAACAAAAATAGACCCACTGCCTCCCCAAAAGCATGTTGTGAGAGTCGATTAATTGCGGAGCTTCCTTTAAAGTCGGAGTGCATCTGCCTAAGAGGCAAGGGACCAACAGTCTGCATCCAAGGGAATCAGATCGGTAAAACGGATGCACCCGCAACACTCAGGTTCAGGAGCAGGAATACAGTTCAGAAGTGGACGAACAGCTAGAACTTTCCGCTAGAGTGTACAGCTGGTGAACGCGAAGAAGATGAAGAAAATATCAACGTTGAGTAAATACAATACTTTCAACCACAGGCCGTATACAAATCTTAAGATAGGTAAAGCTGTGATTCGTTACAACACATCAGACGTCAAGAAAAGGGGCGCTTTTTGTTCAAGAACTGAGAATGCTGGTAATCAGCACAAATTTTCTTTTGAAAGCAGGTTTGGGTACACACTTCAAAGTGTCCATTACTACGTCAGCGCTGAAACACACGATGCCTGTAAAGGTTCCGGTAGTGTGTACTGTTGAGTACAACCAAACTAAAAGCCCCGCATACAGGGGTGCATTCTTGCGATTATGACTTTTTAACCAACATACCCTAACTGCCATGAAAAATATAAGTCCGTCACGCTAGTACTTGTTAGAGACATTTTTTTTTTAAACAAATGTTTTCCCCATTATGACTGAAGACTAAGATTATTGTGTCAAGTTTGAAATTTTACCTGAAGCAAAACCAGTAAACCCCGTCCAAAAAACAAAAAACAATAAGATTTGTCTGGAGCATTCACCATCTCATTTGCCCCCCTCCCTCCCCCACCACCATCCCCCATCCGTTTACGCTTATGATGTAACCTGTATTGCAACGTGACGGGTGCCCTAATTATATCTTCCTAGGTCTTTCAGTTCAAAGAAAAAATAGATGCCGAGTGAGGTAAATGCGATGGTACTACAACAGTCGGTGTTCCACCTCTTTAAAGTCACTTGCAATTTGATGTGTCGTCAATGAAAAAAAAAAAGAGCTCAAGAGTTTAAACAGGTTGTATGAGATTTGTCTCGTCGGGGTGACAACCAGGGTCTGGCCTCCTTGAGTCGCAGGGGTTTTTGAAGCATTCGTTAGTATTTCCGGAAGAAATATATTGTCAGCCTGTCTTATTATTTATTATGACGTGTAAAGAACTAGTGTGCTATTGGCAAAGACAGCGTTAAAAAATTATACGACGCTTTTCACGTCTTTAAGTGAAATGTGTGTAAACTGTTTGACATATATATTTTATAGACCAATCGGCGCTCGGTGGGTGAGAGTCTGTATAGGTATACTTTTAAAACTTTTGCTGCGCGAGACAGAGCCTTCGTGGGTATGTGTGGTGTGCTATCGTGTTGATTCTTAAAAAAGTAAACTTTGTGTAATTGTTTTTCTTCATAATTTCTCTTCCTCACAACACAGATGGTTCTCTGCCTGATCATCTACATCGTCTTCAGGCCTACAGCTCAAGCCATCCAGCCCATCCCTACAGAGAAGTTTGTTGAACTCTCCTGCGACATGACATCCCCAGGCCTGGCCTCGTTCCTGGTATACAACCTCGTTCTGGTGTTCCTGTGCTCCATCTTCGCATTCAAGACCCGAAAACTCCCAGACAACTTCAATGAATCCAAGTTTATATCCATGTGTGTAGCAACCACCCTTGTCATATGGCTGGCTTTTGTTCCTACCTACTTCACGGCCAACCGAAACTCCGTACGGATCATGCTGCTGTCGATTGCTTTGCTACTCAACCACACGGTGGCACTGATCTTTTTGTTTGTGCCCAAACTCTACGCCGCTGCTTATCTTCCGACAGAAAACTTCGCAACTTCTCGTTTCCAGGCGGGTGAAGCAACAACAGGCGTTCACAAAAGTAGTTTCTCTAACCGTATAATGCCTTCTCCTGAGCCAGACCCATTTACTGCAAAGTTTGGAAATGATGTTCATTTCTAGAACTTTGTTTATTATAGCAAGGTGTCATATTATGCTTTGTATCCAGAAGCTCTGTGTCTCTTAAAATCGGAACAATCGGATTTTGATAACCTAAAATTGTAATGATAGATAGCCTAAGACGGTAGCGAAAAGAAATATAATCAGCTGTAATTCACACAGAACACCTCAGCCGTACAAATACATAAAACATCATCCAGTGATGAGAAAAAAAGTGGCTGAGATTGTTCTGAGGGCTCAAAGTGCCTGAGACTCCAGGTACCGGAATCTCTGCATAATAACAAGTATCGCGATCTGTGAGGACATATGAACTCCTACGTCATTTTCTAAAGCATTGATGAGAAAAATAAAATTTCCAGTCGCTTGCTGTGGCCGTGCTCTAATATTGTTTGCTCATTTTCATAATAGTTATCGATGTTGAATATCTTCTTTATTAGCATTTCTATCAAGTAGTATTTAGTATCTGATTACATCGACACTAAATTAAAGAAACTGGCGGGACGACAGCTAAACCAACCCTGAGTTTAGCCAGAAATTTCCAGTTCCAAATTCATGGCAAACTGGATACCCCACAATTGCTCTGTTCCTGTGCCAATGACAAATATAAACAATGTCTACCGGAAGTCACTTGTGGAAAAAAAAAGCTAAATTAATGGAATGCAGTCTGGGCAACGTCAACAGCATGCACGCATTTTTTTTTAAATATCCAGAAATCATGAGTTGTTAACCATTTGGCTCGGTACTATGGATATCGCAACCCTTCGGCCTTGATTCCATGAAAGATATCGTAAATCTAGGAGAAATGTAGCTTTTCTGCCTACTCACCGGTCGTGAACCCAGACCACAAGGAGTTCGTCACCCGGTCACCGCGAAGTTAGATTTAACCAACTACGCTAGAGAGCTGGGCGCACGCATTTAAAATGCATAAGACGGCTGTAAAAAATGCCATCAGAAGCAGTCGGCCACAAGAACGGCCGTTAATCCCCGACGGAAGCAGCAACAACAAGAAATCAAGTTGTCTTCTCAATTTTGCATAAAGCCAGGTCTGTGACAACACTCCAACTCTACGACTTCTTCAACCGAAGTTTGCACTGCAAACCAGGCTGGAAACAGTCAAAAAGCAACAGAAACTATAGTAACGAGGAATATGTAGAACTCATCAACATGACAGGGACGACACTGACTGCATGACTGTGAAAATAACTTGCTCCCAAAGGACAAAACCTTTAAATTAAACAACGGACGAGGTCAATGCGTAATCGGAAATACATTATAAGACAAAATATGAAAAGGGAGAGCTATTTCGAAACTAAATATGTATGACAGAGCTGTAGAAAATGACGATAGATATATTATATCGACACAGAGATTATATTTCCGCCAGGCGAAAACACACTTGATAGTCCTTCAGTTAAAGGATGCTGATGCTGCTGTTTCTTCTCTTTTTTTTATTGGCATCACTTATAAATCCTGGGAATGGAGAGTGGGAGGGGGGCACTATATAGGTAATTATCTTCTGTTTGCTTACCAGTCTACTGTTTCAGTCGCTCTTCTTTTCTTTTAGGCTGTTCCCGATGCCAATCATTGGTTTTTTTTTTTTTTTTTGGTTCCATGTTTTAATGTCTTCCTTTTGGTCGTTGTTTATTGCATTTCTTTAGATGGCTGACTGTATCACGTGGTACCAGCCAGAGTTTTCTCGTCGGATGGCCTAACCATGTCATCTGTTGCTCTTTGACCAAACACATGACTGATTTCATTCTTTTTCTTTTTCTCATTTGTTCTTTAGTAATTGCTTTCTTCTTTTATCCCGGAAGCTCTCCCAGGACATAGCTTCGCTGTTTTTATGTGTGTATACTCATTAGCTGTAGTAAGGGAGGTATACAATTTGTCAAAAGTATTTCTAATTAGATTTAAACTTCTAATTAGTCTGGACTTCTTCTTCTCCCAGAATTTGAGTCTTGCGTGCACAACCATTTAACACATCCGGCCTATTTAAAAGCAAACTATTGGTTCCTTGCCTCTCAGGCAGATGCACTCCGACTTCGAAGTAAACACCCCTAATTAGACTTCTACGACATGCTTTTAGGAGAAACAGTGTTCTATTCTTTCCCAGAACCCACTCGGGAAATCTCAGTACTTGATTTGCTATTCCATATTCTCGGTGTATTAGCTGACATTGTTCCGTCTGTCAAGAAGATAGTATCATAATGAATTATAGACAGGTAACGAAATCACAGCTCACGGTGATGACGAGTGTCGCTAGTAAGTTTCACTGGTGTTAAAAGCACCACCGAAACCACCACCACCACGATCATCATCGACATCATCGTCTTCATCGTCACATATGGCTCGCTTTCGATTCCTTCACTCCTCTCTATTGCTTGCAACTTTCTCGATTTCAGCCAAGCATTTGTTGCTTTTTGTAATAATATTCTCCTTAATGTTTTCCTTGGAGGTCCTCTTTTTCTCTTTCTCTCAGACTATGTGTTTCCCATGTTAATGCCTGTTGTGTAATTCTTTGCTCATTTAATCTCAGAGTGTATCCAGTATATTTTCTTGTCTTGTGTAGTCGATATCGGTATTTGTCTAGACATTTCTCTGATACCCCTACTTTTTTTTTTTTGGGGGGGGGGGGGGGGGGAATTCATTTATGATAATGATTTTTCTCAAACTTTTTCTTCTTCGCGTTCACCAGCTGTACACTCTGGCGGAAAGTTCTGGTTGATCGTCCACTACTGAACTGCAGTCCTGCTCCAGAACCTGAGTGTTGCGTGTGCATCAGTTTTACAGATCTCATTCTCTTGAATACAGACTGTTGGTTCCTTGCCTCTCCGGCAGATGCACTCTGACTTCAAAGGAAGCTCCCCAATTAGTCGACTCTTACGACGTGCTTTTGGGGAGGCAGTGGGTCTATTCTTGTTTTCCCCACAATGGGGGAGCCCCGGAACCCACACGGGGGTCTCAAACATTTATTTTCAAAAGCAGTTAACTTCCGTTCCATAGCTTCCACAATTTGAGAAGAAGATTTCAAGAACACAGTGGCATGTTTTTAACTTAGTTCTTTTCAGATGCTCCGCTCTTAAGATACCTGAACTCATTTTCTTCTTTTAACTTTTTACTTTATCGAATTCCTCCCTCCATACAACATCATCATCAGTTCTCGTTATTCCAAGTGGCACATGAGGCTTCAGAGAGGACTTTCCATGCTTTCCTGTCCTGTGCAATCTTTAGTGCAGTTTTCCATGTCAAAGATGCCGCACTCAGGTCACTTTCCATCGTTCGTCTCCATGTTGTTTTTGGGCGCCCCTGTTTTCTCTTTCCCTCTGGTGTCCATGTTAGAGTTGTTTTGGCAGGTATATCAGGATTAATTCTCATAACGTGGCCAAGCCATTTCCATCTTCTCTTGGTTATCATACTGTCTAAAGTTTCTTGGTTTGTGACTTGAAGTAGTTTAGTGTTTGAGATTGTATCTGGCCAGAAATTTTTGATAATTCTACGTAGACATGTGTGGTGGAAGGCGGACAGCTTGTGTGCATTCTTTTTGGTCATTCTCCAGCATTCCGCTCCATAAAAAAGAACTGGCGAAATAATGCTCTTGTAGAGTCGGAGTTTCGTGCCTCTGCAGTAACTGTTGGATTTCTAGATTTGCCTCATCCTTTCAAAAGCAGCTCTAGCTTTGTTCAAGCGTGACTTATGTCCTCTTCGGTCTCTCCCGGTAGGGACACCACACTGCCAAGATATGTGAAATGTTCTACATTTTTAAGAGTTTGGTTATTTATGATCACTGGTTGTTGGTTTGGACTGCTTGTCGTGATCTTAGTTTTCTTTGTATTTATTCTCAGTCCCACCATTTCTGCCGTGTTGTGTAGTCTGTTACTTTTTTCTTGTATATTTTCATGTTTATGTGATAGTAGTGCTATATCATCTGCAAAATCAAGGTCCTCAAGCATGGTGAATGGAGTCCATCGTATGCCTCTCAATGTCCTGTCTACTGTGTTCTTTAGTATCCATCCATACAACATGGTCCATGACATTCTATTCTTATGAATTCACCCTAATACCGGTATCATTTACGCCCATCTTTCAAACATCTTTAGATCGTTGTAGCAGTTCTGTAAATAATAATGAGCTCAAATATAAGATAATTTCAAGGTATAACTGGTGAACCGTAAAAATAAAAACTTTCAGACTGCATTATATATATATATATATATCCTGATGAGGTAGATCTCACGAGTATGAATGTCAAGGGCGTGGACAATGTGTGACGTGTTTTTGTATGTGATCGCCCATGTTGAAGAGCAGACAAACTCTAAGCCACTTCAAAGTGCTCGCATGGTTTCAACAATAACACTGCCTTTGAGAGCTACTAAATGGACATCTGTATGCTGATAAAACTAGTCATCCGGTAGTATCGTTTTCTCATTTTCCCGGTTTTCTTTAGTCAAGTGGCGTGCTTCTTGTTTGCAGATCTTAAGATTTTACAATGCTCTTGTTTACTCTCTACAACTAGAGGGTCTGGCCGGCTCATTACACTCAGGGGAAAGGCAAGATTGATATATAACCAGATTGTACCATCAGTATTGGAACTTTGCGCTGGCTGCTAAAGATAAGGACGGAGCATGAGTGGAAGTGCCCCGAGTGCTGTGATGTCAATTCTTGACTCAACTCAACACAACTCTCTACAACTTAAGTGGACAATAGTGGTGGTTGTAGTTAAGCTGATATTAATGGGTGGGGAAACAAAACCACACAAATTGGGATTAGAAAACTCAAAAGAAGGTAAGGGAAGAAAATATGCCATCTTCACAATAGAAGTTGTATTCACGTAGATATCCACTACTGTCTTTTTGGAATATTTCGATGTGAAGGTCAAGTTTCCTAACTCTTTGTCCTAGAGGGTTTGGCATCAGAGAGCCAAGAGAGACGTAAAATCGGCGCATTTTGCGTTCATTAAACTTCTAGGTAGGAACCTATGAACGTATGATGCGTTCCTTAGGGATCAAAGAGTTAAACAGGGCGGCTCTTTTAATGCTGTCAGAGAGATCCCAGAAATGTCTCTTTCTTAAATATCGATCATAAAAAAATCTAATTATATTTTTTGAGAATTGCGAAATAAATCGCTATGTACGCAGCAGTGACGCTCTTTAATAAAGAAAAGACGAACATTTTTTTATGACCAGAGTATAAATTAATTTATTGATTTGTGTGTGTGTGTATGTGTGTGTGTGTGAGAGAGAGAGAGAGAGAGAGAGAGAGAGAGAGAGAGAGACTATAACAGATACACATGGAACTAACGACAAATAATACAATGCCTTTGCTTTCCATTTCCTGTTATGATGATCACTGTAAAATGTATCTAACGAGACTATACCTGTCACGACAAGGATTCGAACACATGACTACCACGTTGCAGTTGCCAGACTTATTGAGGAATATACCTCTTCACACGGACCAGCCTTGCTGGTCGCATACCCTCTCGCCATTGACTGTCATTCGATTGCCTGCTATAGTTCAAAAGAACATAACTGTCCGGAAAGACATAAAGATGTCATCGATTATGTGTGTATGTACATTTCTCAAAGACGTGCACATCAACACATACAAATGCGAATCTTATATTCATAATGGATTTAGACTGGGCAAACTTCTTCCTGGTTGTTGGATCTGTTGTGGCAGCCGCAGCTGCTCGAATAGTTATAGCGTGTATAAAAACGAAGTAGTCGTTATAGTAGAAGTAGTGGTGGCTGTGAAAGTGCTTTCGTTTCCCGCTTCCATACAGCTATCTGAAGATTTCACCAAGAGTCACACCCTAGGATGACAGATCAACTAAAGAAGATCTCATATACTCCACTTCAACCTAAAAAGAAGTAGTGCAGTCTTAAGAAGCTATAAGTATTAAACACATAACAACTAGACCAAGTATTACTCTGGTGTACTGTGCAGTATGTTTTGCAAAGACACCCCCCCCCCCTTTTTTTTAAGGGTAAATATTGCGTCTTCTCCTAATTACCGGTTGGGTGTTAAGATCCACCTTACCCCCCCCCCCCCTCATTCCCAACACCAAACCCACAACAAGCATGCGACTAATTCTGGGGTTTGTTGACGTCAGATGTGTTAGCTCAAAAGGCGTAGATTTCGCAGCATAGCTATAAACCCCAACACAGCGGACCAACTGCCATTTTAATGGCGAAGGCATGAAGAGGAGGAGGAGTAGAAGAAGAAGAAGAAGAAGAAGAAGAAGAAGAAGAAGAAGAAGAAGAAGAAGAAGAAGAAGAAGAAGAAGAAGAAGAAGAAGAAGAAGAAGAAAATGTCAAAATTATTAGTTAACTTCTTATGCCTCTCAAGTGCTGGGAAGTAGAGGGGGCTGTCGTAATGCTGACAACAATACCTACCGTGTGCCGATTGATCTATAAAATATAGGTCTACCCCTTTATTCCCAATACACCTGAAAGCGAGGTAAAAGGTCCTTTTCTTTATTTATTCTGTCTCAGAAGGTTCTGTTTAAGTAACAATTGCTTGGAATTTTAAAAGTTTAAAAAATAAAGGAAGTCAGTTTCGTGTATTTACAGGACGTTGCATAACCATCCCTACCATTTTTTTTTTTTTTTGCTCTTGTAGTTTTTCTAAGCAAATTTAAAGTTCAGTAGTTTGCCATTGCTTCTAAACGGTTCAGCTCTGGATAATACTGTCGAAACCAACGCAAGACAAACCATCTGCAGTTGGAATTGAACCCGGAATCCCGGCATTACGAATATCGTTTGCAACGCCTAAGCCACAAACGCCGACTAACCATATAAACACCGTTATATTGGAGCATGTTAAAATTGCACTGACAATTTAGGACCATTATTTAAACTAAATATCCCCAGGAGAGACATTTCATCAAAGCGGATTTTCGCGAAATTACCTGAATGCAGTATCAAGGTAAACTGGGTGGAAATGTTAAAATTAGTTTGCTTGCTACTGATGTTCCTCCCTGAACCTATAATTGTTTACTCATGTCTCCCTTTAATGAAAAGTTAATTTGAAAAAAAAAAGACATTTGTTGATCAATGTCGTTATGTGCTGCGCGGAAATTTGTTTGTGAAAAAGAAGACATGTAATCTTTACAAAAAGTAGGCTCTTATCAGCTTTTTTAGCCCCATGTCGTTTGCTGCGAGATTTCTCAGGGAATCCGGTACAAGTAACGAACTCAGACCCAGTACACCATGATGAGTTACTAAGTCGGGCTCAGGGCACTCTGACTGGACGTTCAATAGTGCGGCTTAACCGTTGAGACGCGTACATGTAAGTAGCAGGGGTGTAAGGTTGGTGCGACGTTGAACTGTGTCGACGGTCTTACCGGCGACCATGCGTGCTCTGTATTTCAGGCGGTGTACAACTGGCCCTAATCCCAACCCCCCTACCCCACACACTGCGCCTAGATCCCATGAGAGAGTGCAATATACACCTCGTGGCTTCAGACATTTTAGCATTTTGCGGTAACACCCAAACTGCGGTGTTGCTCCAAAAACGCAGTGATACCTTTCTCGTCGCTCGTCAACGCTGACAGCTCAAAAAAACTCATGTCCCACTTAAAATCCTAGACAGAGCAGCGATACCATGCAACACAAAAAAGCTCTGTGAAGACAACAGTACACCGGGACACCCCTCTAACGTAGACCAGGTTGAGCAAGCACCAATGAAAGGTCAACTAGTATGTAGCTGGGCCCGAGTTCGTTTCTTTTTTTCAGGAATTCATAGGTACTTCCCCGAAAGGTCCATGACTATAAGAGAGTTAGGGTCAGGGTCAGTGTTAGTCAGTGTTTATTTAACAGTAACTCCACGACACTAAAACTGTACGTTCTAGGTCTGTCATTTGTTGGTTGTTTTCAGTTTGTTCCTTGTTTATTGTGTCGTCAATGTCAGTGTGTGCTACTGTCGTTCTTCGCCATCATTTTGCCATATTTGCAAGGGGTGTTCTTACTTCGTGACTTCGCCTTTGCTGTGAATTTCCTTGACTTGTCAGCATCCTGCCATCAACCCTAACAGGCATGAATGCATACATGGAGACTGCCGCTCCCTATCAAAGTCCTCGGTACTTTATTATTAGCCGACCACAAACAGGAGAAATGCACAGGTCACTGGACAGTGAAATATTTCAGGAGGTGGTAAATTAAGCGTATAGTTTTGGTTAGAATTAGGGTTAAGGTTAGAGCTAGAGTTAGGTTAACGCGCGAAAACCTTGGCCTTGGAAGAAACGCGCTAAAGCACAGAAACCAGGAAAAACCCGCTCTTGCCGGCCTTTAAAATTTTGGACTGTATAGTGATGTTATTTGTGGTCGGCTTTAAAGAAAGCACCTCTCCTGTCCTCCCCTGCCGACACAAACATGGCTATTTTCAGGGCCTTCGTCACAATATCCCCCAGTTCGCACCCCACTGCCGAAGGTCTGCCCAAGAGGACGCTAACCCTAACACTAACCATGTATACCAACAGTTCTCAACCTGCCAGTCGCGACCCCCTTTTTTGTGTCAAACGACCCCTACACAGGGTCGCCTAAGACCATCTTAAAACATATATACATCGAAGTTATGAAGGAAAATAAATGTTTGGGAGTTGTCACAACCTGAGGGAACTGAATTAAAGGGTTGCTGCCTTAGCAAGGTTGAGAACCATTGACCTATACTATAGCATCTTCTAGGGAACTGACTGACTGACTTTCTACCCCACCAGGACATTACACAAGCGATAAACACCAGATGACACAATGTGCCACCCTGTGGGTGAGGATCGCCGCGGAGAGTTCCCAGAAACCGCGTTCAGCAATTAGACCATATTTATGACCGGGCTATATTGCGGCCCCTGGCAAGAGCCAAGGTGAGGCTTCAAAATAAAGAAAAATTGCATCTCACAAAGAGATGGCGGATTATCGTTATTCTAGGGAAAAACCTAGGAATTCTCTAGACAACCTGGGAAAGTATCAAAAATTAATTTTATAAAAGCCACATATTAATTACAGAGCCGTCATGGTGTAGTGGCTAGGTGCTAGCCTGCGGGTCGGAAGGTCGTAGTTCGGGTCCTGTGGAACAGGACATTCTTCAAAAATGACATTGGCTCCCAGGTCAGTCCAACTTTGAGCCGGCAGCCAGGGCAGTCCTGTGAAGAAAAGGCGACCAGCATGATGCTAACTACATCACCCGCCAAGTGTTGATCGGTCCATAAAGTAAAAGTCTAATCCTAGATGCCCGATACGCCTGAATGCGTGAAGAAGGGTCCTTTACTTTTCTTACACAATAATTAGGAACCGCTGTAGCTTCTTCTTTGTTGTCTTTGTCTTCTTCTTCTTCGTCTTCTTCTTCTTCTTCGTCGTCTTCTTCGACTTTTTCGTCTTCATTTGAACGGTGTGTTGTGGTATACGATTACGCTGCGAAAGTTTCGCCTTTCGGCTCAAAACATTTGTTATCAGCAAATCTATAATTAACCGCCTTAACCCAGTGCTTGTTGTCAGAGGAGCAGTATAATCCCCCTCGAAACCCACATGAAAACCATCACCATCTGCAGGCGAAGTCATATCTCAGAGTAGCTGCAGAGACAAACCACCCTTTGCACGGGGCTCTGGGTGCAGTTAAGGGTCAGCGGCTGATAAGAGGGAAGTCATGGATGGCTAAGGCTGAAGATACAATCAGACAGGTTTGCATCCTTGAGAACATTAGGCGAGGAGAGGAGTGGGTCAAAGTGTCACCTGAACAGTCAGACTTGTGTAGAGTTAAAATCGCACTGAGCCAGGAATGCAGAGACTGGCCAGCAGGTGTCACAGAGGTGGAAATTCAGCAATTAATTTAAGATAATGCTCGCTCAGAAGATTTGATCATTTACAAAGACGGTTCAGTGTCAAGAGGCAAAAGAAGTGCTTGGGGTTTCTTAGCAAAAGTTAATGGTCGACATTTGGTGCAGGAGAGCCTAGCATATGATACCACAACATCTAGCTTAAGAATTGAGGTGGAGGCTGTCACTACAGCTTTCAGCTGGCTAGAGAACACGAAACACACATATCGTGATTGTAACTGACTGAGAAAACATGCTAAGGAAGATCAGGACAGGCATGCTTCGTGCAGCCTGGCATGCCTCGCTACGGAAGACACGGGTGGGGAGTAGTGTCTGGATTTTTTCACCAGGGTATGCCGGTTTGTTGGGAAATGAACAGGCGGACAGACTGGCAGGCTCTGCACAGCTTGGTGGAATACTGATGCATGATAAGGCAGACGTGGTTAGTGCCTTGTGGAAGAGCTTGTACAGTTCAGAGGAGCAGATTGATCAACACAGTCTGGTGAGACTGATGCAGTTGGGAGTGACGAAAGGTTCGGGCAGATGCTCGAGGCTCAGAGGAAAGGCAAGACGGATGTTTAACCAGAATGCTACTGGCACCATTAGTATCGGAACTCTTCGCTGGCTGCTGAAAATGGAGACGGAGCGCTTATGGGAATGCCCCAAGTGCTGTGATGTCGGTTCTTGAATCAAATCAAATCAACCATCATCAGTGTAGTCGACTTTTCTACATAGTATCGATACTGATTACTGAGGTGGCTTTTTTTTTTCTCCAGAAAGGTTTCCGTACTACAGTGTGTAAAAAATAGTACTGGTACTCACTTTAAAGGGTCTGTTACAGTAATCTCAGAAACAAAAGTGATGTCTTTAAAAAAAAAACCTGTCTGTACTGCTCACTGTTGCGTACCACCAGACGAAATTGCCATGAATACACAAAACACAGGTCATGGGCTTGACCTCTCAAGGGTCACCATCCTTGACCTCCCAAGGGTCACCATTATGTCAACATTCGACATCATCCGCCTCCACGTCAGAGGGACACAGGAGGACAAGAGCAGGAACCCCGATAGACGTCAACACTTCACCAACCGGGATGTTTGTGGCTTTATCTCCTTGACCCCAGAGTACTTTCCACCAAGTTTATTGTTTGTCAAATTTATCAGCACGCCGGACTAGATGTAATAATGTTATATAAGCTGTTGTACTGTCACTGACACCTGTGTTTGAAAATGTATACTCTTGACTAACCTAGATAGATGACAGAATTCAAGTTGACTCGAATGTTGTTTACTTTATACGTTTATAATCAAGCGTAAGTGACGTAATTTTTATCGTGTAACACCGACCTTTATGTAACTGGGTCTTCGGGACTTAAAGGTAAATATGACTTAGAATGTTATTTTTCTAAATAGGATTTAACTTCTAAAGAAAAAAGCTTGCATCAAACAGTTTGAAACAGGCTTAACCTTATCGGTTTAGGTTTCAGTATGTTTTCATTCTGAGCTTTTGTGGATTTTAAATAAAATAAAAGTTATCTAGTGTTGTTATATTATTATTATTCTAGTAGTAATACCATAACTTTTCAGGCAAAATTGTTTTCAGCATTACTGTAATAGACAATATGTATGTCTACCAGCACATTATTATGTTTTTTTTTTTGTTTTTAGATAGTTTGTAGTAAGTATCTGATTTACAGCTATTGAGCTTGTACTTTGTCTTAAGAGTCAGCCAGCATGTGAACAGATTATTGGGCTCTCCTCCGAACTTCATTCCGATATTATGGCGGCCATTAAATATCCTCAGGCATATGTAAAATGCGGACTTTCTGCCAAGGAACAAATTGCCGCAAAACTAGGATTACTTGACAATTTCAACATTGCAGACAATAGTAGCAGACGATAATAGCGACCGTTGACAATTTTGAGCGTTTCTGCAGATGATAGTAGCAGATGATAATAGCATGCGCAAAACTCGATTAAACTCACCGCCGAGCGTTTCCTCCGCGCTGCTACGCGCGGCGCGGATGGGGGGGCTAAACTAGGTGCCTGGGACTCACGAGCAAATTAATTGTAGGAAGTTGCAGGAGATGCGGCAGCTGCTGCTCATGAGTCCCACCCTTCAAGTTCAGCCCCCATCCGCGCTGCGCGTAGCGGCGGGGGGTATACGGTCGACGGTGAGGCATAGTCACAGAAACAGGTCCGCAAGTAACATATCGCTGAGACCCTGTTAGAGCATTTGTTTCGTTATACGGAGCCGGCATATTTTTAAAAGAACTGAGCCCGTAAGGATATTTTATGGCCGCCATAATATCGGGTTGAAGTTCGGAGAAGAGCCAAATATTGAATTGATGTAATAATAACTAATAAATTTAAATCTTTTGAGAAAAGGCTTCTTCTTCTTCATCTTTTGTTCACTTGAAATAGATTATCTATATCATATCTGCAGTGTTGTCTCTAGTATGAACTTCACTGTCTGTTATAATTCACTCACCGACCCGTAAATTTGGCTTGCACTGTGTTTTTCTTGGTCAAAAGTTTTTCCTTGATATGTTGTTTTAGCGAGAGTCTTGGAGGACGTGATCTGTTGTCTCAGGTACTAATCCACATGTGCACCTGACCGATACGCCAGTCTTAAATTTTCTATATATGTAGCTGTGAAGTTGATTGTGTCCTGTTCTAAGGCATAGTTTGTAATATGGTAATCATCTTATGCCATTTTTGGTGGCTTTCTGATTAATGTGATTATTTTCTTCTTTTTTTGTTGATAAGAGACTGGTAAGTCAGGTTGTTCTTTATTTGCACGTTTGTTAGCTAGCTTATCAGCATTTTCATTTCCGGAAACTCCACAACAGGATGGTATCCATCTAACACCGATCACCCAGTTCAGAATGTAGTTTCAGAATACGTGGTAGTTTTCCAGATTTGATTGCCTGAAGTACCGCTCTTTGCATCTGTCAGGAATACTACAGGTTGTGAAATATGCTATTTTGATGGCTTGAACTTCTGCATCATAGTTGTGACAGTATTTTCCTGTAGGTGTTTTGTCTGTATATCTGATACTGTTTGGTTCTCATACTATTGGAAGGCTCATTGACTGCCTCCATCTCCATTCTCAAGCTAGATCATATTCTAGGCTTTGCTGTACTAAGGAATTTGAGGAGGGGAAGAATGAGAATAAATACTACAGTGTTTAAACTATCTTCTTGTTAACTTGACAGCTTCATTCCTTAATATATAGTGGCACATGCTGACATTTTATCATGCAAATTAACTTTTTTTCATGAATTATTTCAAAAAAATTCACTGAAACGACACCTACAGATTAAAAAGCTGTTTGTTTACTAAAATAAACGTATTTAATGTTCCGAATTCTAAATTTTTGTTGCCATATCTGTTACTTTTACGTTGTTTATGTAGGACTGATTAATGTTTTTTGCATTTAGCAAAGCCTGATGGAAATTGCTGAATTCTTTGTTAGAATTTTCAGACTTGTGCCAGATGTCATAAACTGCTTTTCTGTGCTGAGTGCTTGAATCTATAACACTTTTATGATTATCCCATACTGAAAAAGCAGCTGTTAAAGAACTGGCTGTTTTTGCTGGTGATTTCCTTTGCTGTGTGATGTTTTCATAATTCTTGACTCCGTTTACAAAATAAATTCTGTGATGTTGTTGTTTACACTCTTGGTTGATGTCTTTATCTTGCTGGGTCATATTTTTTGTGGCACATTCTTTGCTAATGGCTTCAGCGTTACAGGTAATGTTCCCTTGGACAAATTTTTGGATGTTGTTGTTCAGGGTAGGCACTTCAGGTATCTGAGAAAGAACAAAAACAAGATAGTTATCCTGAGAATGATTGATATAAATCCTCATGGGGTTCAGGGGTCTCATTTTGGTAGAAAAAATGGAAAGACCCAGTAGGCTAAAGAACATGTCATAAAAGGTGACTGAGAGAGGAGGGACAACAGTCTGCATACAGATAAGCAAGATCTGTAAAATGGATGTGCACACAAAAACTCAACAAGATCAAAATTTCAGAAGTGGACTAACAACCTGAACTTTCCATCAGTTTACAGCTGGTGAATGCTGAAACAAAAACAAACAAAGAAAAAGAAGTAGTGACAAAATGTGGCAAGAACTTTGAGACAATCTGAAGAAGAGGGCAAAAGATAATAAAGCATTGTGTGAATTTGTATGAGGGTCTGTACTTTCATGTGGGATGAAGGGTAGAAAAAAAGAATGTTTGTCCTCTAATGTATCAGAAAGTAAGAAAGGCATTTACTGTAACAGATTAAATTAAACAAGAATTGACATCATACATGTATGCAACAAAATCAGTTCAAAAAGCAAAGTATTCACTGTAATTACTTTCTTGATCTTTTGTTTTCTTCCATTGCTTCTTTTTGTTTTTTTCCATGGGTACCAGGATGGGCTGTCCTGGGAAAGTAAAGACAGCCGGCGTAATGCTGACCACATTACCCACAGAGTGCTGATGGTTTGTAAAAATATGGGACGCTCTGCCTTTTTTTATCTTTGTGTCTTCTTCCCCCTCCTCCTCCTCCTTGATTCCCAGCAATCCATATGTGGGTTCCAGAGCCCCATTGTTGGGAAAGGGAATGGGGTGGATAGACCCACTGCCCTCCTAACAAGCATTTCATAAAAGTCTACTAATTAGGGATTTTCTTTTTATATCACATCAAAGTGTTTTTGCCTAAGAGGTGAGTAACCAAAAGTCTGCATAGTATAAGCCTGATCTGTAAAATGGATGTGTACATAAAAGTTAAATTCTGGAACAAGACTTAAGTCGAGAAGCGCAGTTACAACCAGAACTTTCCACTGCAATTTACAGCTAGTGAGTGTGGAGAATAAAAAGTATCCTTAATGGAACATAAGTTCTACTTACCCCCATGTACAAATATATGAGCAACCATCACTATTCTACAGGACTCTACCTGCCAGTGACCCAGATTTCATCAGTGCTTGACTTCATTTATAAAGCCACACCTTTGCACAGTTGGTTACAGAAGGCAATAAATAACCAATGGGTGGTATGACAAGCAAGTTAACATCTATGTGGAAGAGTTCAGAGCTAAATATGGCTAAAACAGATTTCATCGAAGATCCATATGATGAATTTGTCAGGGATGTGTTGAATGCAATAAAAACAGTGAGTTTTTCTTTCTTTTAAATAAATTGTTTTTGTGTCTGTAAGTTAAAAAAAAAATGATGTTGTTATAACACTCTGTAAGTGTTCGACAATTTTATGAAATTGTTTTGGTGATAAATTTGAGGTGAATAGGACTTAAACAATATATGGCCCATGCAGAGCGGCAAGCATCACTTCAGATATACGTCATATTGCTACCAGTACCATCGGAATTGACAACTCTGTGCTGGCTGCTGACGATGGCAGTTTAGTACTTATGGGAATTTCCTGATTGCTGTGATGTCTGTGCTCAGCTCAGTGAACATACAAAAATACACTGTTCAACCCTCATGGTTATAAACTGATATAAAGTGTTTACTGACTTTTTGGAGAACATTTTTTATATTTTACATATTGTATAATCATTTTGATGAACAGCCATAAAAGTATATGGCTAAGCACTTGTAAGGAAATCAAAGTCACCATGTTGTGAGCATACCTTGTAGCAGCATACGGATGCGAGTTGTGGACTATCTCGCAATTATTAATTAAAGAAGAAAATTGAGTCTTTTGAGCTGAAATGCTATATAAAAATTCTTAGAATACTACCGGTTAAGAAGAAATGAAATATTGGTATCTTTAAAGATCTGAACATCAAGGAAGATTGTCTCGTAAACAATATATTGTCTCAGAAACTGAAATATTTTGGCAATATCAGGTGTCACGGTGGCTTGGAAAGAACAGTGACCGGGGGGGGGGCATGGTACTAGGAGAGAGAATAGGTGCCAACCAGCATGAAGATGGGCACAGGATCAAAGAAACACTTTCACAGTGATCCTCACCCACATGGTGGCACTTTGTGTCATCGGGTGTTTATCGCTTGTGTGATGTCCTGGTGGGGTAGAAAGTCAGTCAGTCAGTCAGAAACACTTTGGGTAGGGAAAAAAAGTGTATTGTGCGAGAGCTGTAAGAGACTGAGTTTCTTTCAGGTGAACTGATTAAAGTGACTTTCTGCAAAGGACCTGTTACATGATGATGATGATAATTATTTCTTTCACACATTTATGCAATTAATATTATTATTATTTTAAATCTTGTCCTGTTGAAACTTTTTGAATTGTACTTATCACAGAAGATTATGTACAGTGATTACTTAGATAAGTTTAATAACACTGTGTCTCAAAAAGGTGGATCTATTATGTCCTTCATGCAGCTGTGGATCATTAGTTACTTAGTCTTTCCTCTTGTGTCGAGTGCGGCACATAGGGCAGAGGTCATGACTCTCCAAGCATGGCGGTTCTTTGCAATCTGTTGTAGGTCTTGGATGTTTGAGTGGCCCAGTGGATCATACTCATTAAATTAAACTTTAAAAATAATGCAGATTGCTAGCTTTGAAATTTGAAAGTGGAAAATTGTCAGATTAGGGTAAAATAATTGTTTGCTACATTTTATATATATATATATTAATTGCTGATTATACAGTGTCACATGATAATTATGTTATTACACATATATGTAGTTTATGTACAATTAGTAATAGTAATAGTTTGTTTAATTTTCTTGTAGGTTAATTGCTAATTACAGTTTTACGTGATTATTTGCTTGTATGTTATCACACTTAGATGTACACACAATTGTAGCATGTAGAACACCCTGGTCATCCACTGCACCTAGACATATCTCCAGTCAGAGAGTGACGTCGACAACACTACTCAACTCTTCCTCACTTTAATCCAGGTCACTGTGCAAGTCACTCTTTCACTCATTCCCTGTCCTCACTGTCCAAGAAATTTTCAGGCCCACATTGGCCTCATTGGTCATCATCTTCGTACTCATTCTTAATAATGGACAAACACACCTATATGTACACACATATGCAGTTTGTGTGTAGGCTATAAATGTTTATGTCATGTCACATCTGTTAGGGCAGTTGTGAAAGACTGAAGCAGCTGCAAGAGGAGGCTAGCATGATGATGTGGGGAGGTATTGAAAGCATAAATATGACTCCATCTGTTATACAGTCTGCTGCAATGCATGGGCGGGAGGACATTTTACAGTAAGTGTCATGCTGAGAGTACATGGTAGTAACATGCATGGTGTGTAGGAAGTGAGAAAGGTTGGGTGGAAGAAGTTGTAGTCAGCATCATCATGTGTCTTGTAAGTAGAATTCATACGTTCATTAGCTGTTGTGCCATAATATGTCACAGAGGGCTTGCGTCATTGTGTGTCAAATGGGGCTTGCAGTCTATTTCTCCATTCAGTTCTATCATGTACAGTCACTTTGATATTCAGGCTATCACCTTTGGTCTCTCTCATCAACCTTCGCCTTAGGGTTTCTCTGGGACCATTCTCATTTCCTCAGTCATGTTTGGTGATTCTCTGTTCCTTTCTTTTTAGAATGTGTCCAATGTAGCACCATCTTCTATGTCTTATAACTGTTGATGCTAGTGGTTGCCAAAAAATTTATATTATTTCTTCTCTTTTTTCTGTACTCATCTAGAATTTTTCTCTGAAGGCATAAAGAGAATTGATGATGATGATGATTTATGTAGGTAGAAAGAGAGATTGTAATTGTCTACAGTCTCCGATCACTTGTACAGTGTATTAATCCAGACTTTCCTGCAAATAAATAATTTTGATTCCAGTTTCCGATCTATGAGGATTTGTAAAATTCTTTTTTTTTTCATCGCGTTCAATGGGTGTAAACTCCGGTGGAAAGTTCTGATTGTTCATCCACTTATAGGTTTTAGTTTTGTTTCAGAATCTGAGATTTGTATGCACAATTGTTTTACAGATCTGGCCTTTCAGTATGCAGACTGTTGGTTCCTCACCTCTCAGGCAGATGCACTCCAACTTCAAAGACAATATCCCTAATTAGTTTACCCTTACGACATGCTTGTTAGGGAGGCAGAGGGTCTATTCTTTTTTCTTTTCTTCCCCACAATGGGGACCTGGAATCCACAATGGGAGATTTACATAATTGACATAGGCCTCACTTGTTGAATCCATCTGAAATAAATACCAGAAAATGTCTTGGGAAGTAAAAGGTTCTGGTGTGATGGTGACAGCACCACATATCAAGTGTGGATTAGTCTGAAAATGTGGGTTTAGTGCCACATCTCCAATCAAGTGTGGATTAGTCTGAAAATATGGGTTTAGTACCACATCTCCAATCATGTGTGGATTAGTCTGCAAATGTGGGTTTAGTGCCACATCTCCAATCAAGTGTGGATTAGTCTGAAAATATGGGTTTAGTACCACATCTCCAATCATGTGTGGATTAGTCTGCAAATGTGGGTTTAGTGCTACATCTCCAATCAAGTGTGGATTAGTCTGAAAATGTGGATTTAGTACCACATCTCCAATGTGCCAGTATTTTGCATTATTTGTATAGAAATTACCATCTCATGACATAGGAGTCAGCGCCTGTGGCTTAAGCATGCAGGTTTGATCCCAGCTGCAGGTGATTTATCTTGCTTTGGTTTCAACAGTTTTTGAGAGCTAACTGTTCAGAAAGCAATGGCAAACCTCTGAACGTACCGTTTGTCTAGAAAATCCACAGCAGCCAAAAACAATGCTGAGGTTGGCTCTGCAATGTCTAGTAAAGGATACACAACTAACATGACAGGACTCTCCTGAGTCTTCTCTTGCTGTCTTTCTCTCTATCTGTTTTCTCATCCAAGCAGTTAGAAAACCAGGCTGTCATGCACAAGACCTCGGTTCAAATCCTCAGTAGGGCGATGAAAACGTTTTCCAGCCAGGAAAAAAACAAATTCCTCACCTAAAGACTTCAGTGGGCACACAGCCTTCAAACCCCAGGTTCAAGAACAAACCCCTGTTTTATTCCACATGTACATCACACTAAAAAAATTAGACATAGAGTCAGAATATCTTCCACTTTGTTTTGTCTCATAGAGATACAAAAAACTGTCCATAAGAGGTAGAGACTCATCTCTGAATATGCTTTCTAAACTGTGGTTGTTTCATTGCTCTGCCTTGTTAACTCCTGGAATACCAAAAGGTTTTACCAGAGATGCCTAAATGTGTAAACAACCAAACAGAAAAAACTTGAGTTTATTGCTTTCAAGGTTTGGGGAAGCCAGATTTCTTAGTATGCTGTGACCAACTGTGAAAAGGATTAGAACATATTACATGCTGGGTGGGATTCACAGGAGTGCTCATCACTCATAACAAGTTCTTTGGGTCTGGAAGATTGAATAGACTTTTTTTTTAAAGTAAAAGGACCAATTTTTACATTATTGGCACTTTGGGCATATGGTGCCAGACCCCTATTTTTATAGGACAAACTGAACTTGATGGGTAATGTGGTCAACATCACATTGGCCACCTTTATTTCTGATGACATTTCCTGGTACCCTTTTTAGGCTGGGTCGACCCGGTGGGAGACAAAGTCAGTGTTTTTTGGGGGTTTGTCCCACAAAGCCGCTTGATGTGAAATTGAACCCAAGCCCTTCAGGCTAGCAGATGAGTATCTGGCCACTCTACTGCTGTGCCGGTGACTTTATCAGTTATCTTAGGTAAATATATTTATCAGCACTAATGTGATAGGAAGCTGCTAAAGGTTAGCGCCTAACACCTGTGGATCCGAAGGTCTTGTGTTCGGGTCCTGAAACAGTTTTGTTTTTTTATTTATTACTAAGTGACCTTGGCTTCCAGGTAGATCCAACCTCAAATGGGTACCAGGAAAAGTCCAAAGAAGTAAAGGGGACCACATCACCCACCAAGTGCCTATTGATCTATAAAATATAGGCCTAGCCTTAGATGCCCAATACCGCTAAAGGCGTGGAAAGGGTCCTTTACTTTTAGTTCTAGTTTTTACAAATGCCGCAAATGAAACCAGGTATTTGTGTTCTGTCACACAGGTATCTGATTGATCTTGGAATAGATGTTGATCAGACTGATACCTGTGGCATGACCGCCCTGCATGAGGCATGCAAAGGAAAAAGCCTTGGGTGTGTGCAGTTGCTGGTGACCAAGTCACGGAATATTGACATCAGAGATGTCTGGGGCCGAACACCGCTGATCAAAGCACTTGTGTACAGAAATAGCAAAGCTGCAGAGGTAAAGATTTTGTTTTGGTTGTCCTTTGACTTAGGTGAAACTTATTTTAAAATGTATTTATATATATATATATATATATATATATATATATATATATATATATATATATATATATATATATATATATATATATATATATATATATATATATATATATATATATATATATATATATATATATATATATATTATATGGTTTAAAGACTAGATTTCATTTTTGTAATATTTTTAAAAAAAAATCTTACTTAACCCACATTCACAAAATGGGTTGTATATGGACCATATAACAGTATATGGGAGATGTATTAGAGAAGTTGAATGTAGAATAACCGGGAAGGCGAACCTGTTCAACAAATGCCTGCAGAATTCAGATGTGTTGGCAAAAGTTGCAAATATCACAGCCATGCTGTAAACAGGTACAACACAATTACATCTTTATATGAACGCAGAAGAAATGTAGAATAATAGTTCAAGCTCACACAGCTTTTCACAAAATAAATAATATTCTATTCAATCTTTCTTTGTCATTTGGGGTGAGAAAGATAATTATCAAGAGTTATATAAATCCTATCCTGATATATGGAAGGGAATCATAGACGGTTGGCCAATTAGTGAAAAAATATGTAGAAGCAGCCGAGATATGGTTTTGTAGCAGAATTATTCAAACACTCTGGATAGATGAAAAAAGGTAATGAAGATGTGAAATAAATTGAACTAATTGCCCACATCAGAAAGAGAAAATCTACATTCTTTGGTCATATCATGATAAGGAGAAAACTGGTGTACATCGTGATGGTGAGAAGGTTGGAGGAAAAAAGATGCAGAGAGAGGCTGAGAGACAAGATGCTGGACAGTTTGACATCATGGCAAGGAAGATCTTCCATGTCAGAAGGGATTGCAATTATAGGAGGCTGAAAGTTGTGGATAGACTTGACTACCAGTGCCACATGACAAAAAAAAAATGTGAACCATAATTGAAACATTAACACTGTTTAATCTACTTTAAAGTATTTTGTGGGACAGGTGATTTTTCACTGGTTGGAAATCTGTTTCTAGGATGACTGTGAAGAGGTACAGATAGTTCTTGACTAATTTGTGCCCTGGCCGTCATCCAGCACCACATGTCATTCGCCATCTCCATCAGGTTTAACTCTTTTGCCACAGAAACTCTAAGAAAAGGTTCATGACCCCATTAGATTCTCAGAAAAAAAAATATTCACTCGGACATCATCTGCAAATGTCAAAGTTCACCCTGGTCCAGTGGGCTGAATTTTTGCCAGACTTGCTTTATATGTTAAACAAGACAGGTGACAATGGTGATCCCTGGGGAAGGCCTGGGCAAATGCGTATTGGATCTGATCTCCATGTTCCATGATCTCCATCTCCGTTGTTCTTTCCACCAATGCTGCCTCCATCCATTAGTTAACCAAAGGTTCACTCCTCAGTCCATCATGCACTGCATAGGATATGCGAAGTCAGCGCTGTTATAGGCATCTTCAAGATCTATCACGACAGCGACTGTTTCTTGCTTTCGCCGAAATCCTTCATACGCATCATATGTGAACGTTCCACCATTGTTACTGTTTATATGAAAAGTAAGTAAGGACAAAACTCAATGCTACAGGTGCTTCAAGCATAAAATACTAGATTTCTTATTTTATAGACCAGACCAATCTTCAGTTGGTAGTTGACATGGTCAATCAAAATCATGGCAACCACATTTACTTTCCTGGACATTCCTTGGTACCAGTTTTGGGCTGATGACTGTTTAGTGAAAAGCAGTACTTGTTTATGTTACTGAAGAGAGCGAGAGAGTAGTAGGGTTACTAGTGCTTTCATCATGATGCCTCTACAACTTAAGTCTGGGATTACATGCTGACCGTTGCACTACTTTTCTTCTGCCCTCTGTCCCCCCAGTGGTCAGTAGGACCTCAACCAGCCTATGCCAAGTCATCCTTTTTTTTCTTCTTTGTGCTTGCCAGCTGTAATCTCTAGCATAAAGTTCTGGTTGTTTGTTGACATCTGGGCTTTTATAGTCTTTCAGAACTTGTTTTCTGTGTGCACATCCATTTTAGATATCTGACTTATTTTTATACTGTCTATATGTATAATTTAGTTGCTTTTATGCTATCACAGAAAAACCAGCCTTGCATCCTTGAAATCTAATGGGTACTGTCTAAATGTATACTTTAGTTGCTTTTGTGCTACAACAGAAAACCGGCCGTGTATCCTTGACATCTAATGGATACTGTCTAAATGCATACTTTAGTTGCTTTTATGCTACAAGAGAAATCCTGCGTTGCTGTGAGTAATTGTAGTTTTCATCCACAGCTGCTTCTAGAGAGAGGTGCCAACCCAAACGCTGTAGACATTTATGGAATGACTCCTCTGAGTACGGCCATAGACTACAATCTAATAGATATGCTTAAGATTCTGGTGAGTAGAGTCCTGAATACACTTATTGTCTGGCCTCTAACTAGTTATGAATTACAGAGGATTGTTGCGGAAAAAATCGGAATAGGAGAGAGAAATAAGTAAGTGGTGGAGAGAATAGAGACAGTGAGAGTTGAAATGGAAAAGATTAAAATAGGGCCCTCACACTTTGAGGTACTGAGTATATCTTCTTATTCTTCTTCTTTTTAGCATTCACAGCAGAAATTTCTGGTTGTTAATCTACTCCTGGACTTTAGTCCTAATCCAGAACTTGAATTTTGCATGTAACTACATTCTACAGATTTGGCATATTTGTTTACAAACTGTTAATTCCCTCCCTCTCAGGCAGATGCAGTCTGACTTTAGAGAAAGCATCGACAATCAGTCGCCTCCTATGATATGCTTGTTTAGAGGCTGTGGGGTCTATTCATCCCGCACAGTGGGGCCCCAGAACCCACAAAGAGAAATGTTAAAGTAAGTTTCTGTGAAGAAGGTCAACTGGGTTCATTACCCTGAATGTTGTAACTGAAACTATATTTACTTTTTTTTTTTTTTTAACACTATTATAATTTTATCTAACAGGTTCGCCATGGAGCTGATATCAACCTCATTACTCAGCACATGTACAAATGTTCCGGGCCACCACTGTACCAGGCAATCAACAATCAAAACCTGGCCATGGTCAACGAGCTAATTCAGCTGGGAGCCAACACACAGCCCAGATCACAAGACTACATTTGCAGCAGCCGCAGTGGAGTAGCCAACGCCTGGCATTATTTCAGTGGGTCTGTGTCATTATTCCCTACACTCCAGCATGCCAACGCAGTTATAATGGCCATGTCCGAGTTTGTCAAGAGAAGCCACAATGTCGAGATGTCTGGCCCGGGGATGGATATATTAATGGTCCTTATTGCCGCTCATGGTCATCCGTTGAGCTCATATTTCGACGTTATGATACGAGTGCTAATCAACTCTTACCCTAATGACTTCTCCTTGTTGCTGAATAAACTGGAAGTCTGTTCGAGCAGCGGCCAAGATTTTCTAACGGGCAGCGCAGTGAGAGAATCTAACCAGAGACCTCAGGTTAGACCTCAACACCTTCAGCAGTTGGACCATCACCTGAGAGGAGCAAATGGAGGTCAGCCGCCACCTCGTTTTGTCACATCCCTGGAAAACCAGGCAAGAAAAGTAGCACGCCAGGCCGTCATGGCGTCAGGCAGAAATGTGACCTGGGCTGTGAAAAGACTTCAGTGTCCTCCAGCACTGAAGAGCTTACTGCTATTAAAGGACATTGACAAGGCTTTCTCTCCCCCTTTCTTGAAAAGAAAATATGTAGCAATACTTTCATAGCATATTTTCCATTTGGAAAATATCAATGCTAAAACTGTATTATCAGAAAACAGAAGTTAATCAGAAAGTCAATCACAAATGATGTCTTCATTAAAGTTTTTAGAAACAATAGTTTTCTTCTTATAACTAAAGAATGATAAACAAATTCTTCTTGTCTCCTGCTGGTAAATTCTGAGAAGTACTGAATGAATCAGAAACTGACATCACTACACTCAAAACATTCCCACACATGTTCACTCTCTTTCTTCAGTAGTCAGCAAAGAGCTGATTTGCTAAAAGTACCAGTTGCAACCTGATTAAATTTTATCAGCCTGTTCGTTTACCCCACACACCGGAATATCCTAGACAGAAAATCCATGATATATTGTGCTAGAAGTGTGGCAGAAGTATTCTTTCCAATTACAATGTTTGATTTTTTGATACAGAAAATTTGGCATCATTTATGAGAAAAACATTTCTATAGTCTGTTCCAAAAGTTGTGCCCAACTTTAACAATCTGTAACCCAGTAACCAGTTGCTATAAATTGTTGAAATTTGGTATGCAACCTATTGATAATTATATCCCTATAAGAAAATAATTATAATGTAAACAACATCTAGTTTTTAATTTATCTTATTTGCAGTATATGAAAAAAAAGAGACACTTATTCACAGCATACAGGTTTACAGATAGTGAAGCGACACAAACTTTGCAACACATCAAATTGTACATGTTTTACAAGTCATCCTTGCACACACATACACACACACAAAAGTGCATAATTTTGAATAGTGAATTGGATACGTCATTCACTGTCATAGTCTTATTTACCTAATTGTCACTCAGTTTATAGGCTTTTCACTCTCAGGTAATCAGTCTCCTGCATTAGCCTCCCGTGAGGTCGGTGAACATAATTTGTCATTGTTTGCAGAATCAAAATAATAGCCATGCATCGCAGCACATGTGAATTGATTCTGAAAACATTAATCTCCAGGGTTGCCATTTTAGCTAAGCTATTTATATCACTTAACTGAATATTCAATTTGTTTTATGGGTACACAAATTATTAGTGCAACAAAGATCAAAGCCTTAAGAAAACAGCAGCACCCGTGCAACTGTAAATTATAAAATCATAAGGACATGGGCAATCTAGGACCACACACACAAATTTGTGTTGATCCAAACAGGAGTTTTCAAGATATTTTTTTTTTAAGTTTGAGGGCACGACTTTTGGAGTAAACTATAATTTATCAAATATTGTAACACTGACTCGTCTTAGGAAGAGATGTAATACAGAGGGGAACTAATCAGTGCACCTCATTTGTCACCGCCTAACATATGTGAAGACCCAGCACTAAATGGTTTAGTGGTAGTGTCTGTTGCTGTCTGTGGCTTTGGGGTCATGAATGCAGTTTGATGATTCTGACATTCCAAGTACAAGCAGGGGCACACAATCAAACTGCTACTGGCACCATTGCAATTAAAACTCTGTACTGGATGCTGAGATGAGAATGGAGTGCTTGTGGGAATGTCCTGAGTGCTTGTGGGAATGTCCTGAGTTCCTGTGGGAATGTCCTAAATGTTGTGATGTCAGTTCTTGATTCAACTCAACTTTGCAATATACCAAGGTTTCAGGACTCTTCCTTCATGTTCACTGCCTGTTACTTTTATGTGGGACTGCTGCTAACTTTATTCTTTAACCATGTGTTGAAAGAAAATTTTAATCCATTATGGTAGAGATGTATGATTTTAGTTTTTCACTAGTTCCTCTTTTGCGTGTTTCTTCCCCAATCTTACCTTATCTGTTGTTCATATATGCCAGGCAATGTATATAATTTGTTTAATCTGTTCTAGAGATTTAATTGTGATTTGTATTTATTTTGTATTTAATCTGTCCTAGAGATTTAATTATGAACTGTATTTATGAACTGTATTTTGTAAATTACATCACCTTTTAACAAAACCTGGCTAGTTTGCACTCTAAATTTATGTCTGCAGCGTAGCAGAAGAGTAGTGTATTTTATTTGGGTTTCGCTCAACAGAAAATAGGTCACTATGTTTTAACGCCATTATTCAGCTTCTTTTGTTCCTGATACACCGTTTCAAGAAGAAAAAAAAAGCAAGAAAACCAGTACACAGAAAAACTATACAAACAAAACCTGCACAGAGAAAAGCTGTCTAAAGAAAACCTGTCTGAAGAGAACATGTGCAAAAGAGATGACTTTGTCTTCTAAGTTGACCCAATCTAAAAAAGAGAGCAGAAGATGTCCTGGGAAGTAAAAGTGTCATGTCTTCTAAGTTGACCCAATCTAAAATAGAGAGCAGAAGATGTCCTGGGAAGTAAAAGTGGCAGCTGTAATGTTGAGTCAAGTGTTGATTGGTCTATAAATCCATGAGTCTGGCGTCTGATGACTGACTAGCTTGAAAAGGGGTCTTTGCCTACGATGTTTTTTTTAATCTTCTGTTTTAATGTCTCAATAAATATTAAGTTAGGAGTTAATAGACTTGTCTGGAAACTATTAGTATCAACAGTTGTAAGATAGAGAAGATGGCGCAATATTGGACACATTCTGAGAAAAGACAAAACAGATAATAACCAAGTGAGTGATGACATTCAATCCTATGAGGACTTGCATAACAAGTAATTAAAACCTGGTGACCCAAAGTGCCACCATTCAGATGAGAATCCCCCTGGACAGAAACCCTGTTCAGCCGTTAGGTTTTATTTCGGCCACTGATGACAATATTCTAATTACAAAAACCTACATCACCGCACTAATAAGCACCCCGTAAAGAAAATAAAGATCTAACTTTATCCCTTGAAGAATGAGAGATCTAGAAGTTGAAGAATGAGAGATCTAGAAGTTGAAGAATGAGAGATCTAGAAGTTGAAGAATGAGAGATCTAGAAGTTGAAGAATGAGAGATCTAGAAGTTGAAGAATGAGAGATCTAGAAGTTGAAGAATGAGAGATCTAGAAGTTGAAGAATGAGAGATCTAGAAGTTGAAGAATGAGAGATCTAGAAGTTGAAGAATGAGAGATCTAGAAGTAAAGACTGGTACAGCCAGGCAGCAGATCATGTGGTTCGGACCTGTGTCAATATTAGAACATGCTAGTGCACTGCCAGGAGCCCTGAGTTAGCAACTTACCTCGAACATCAGCAATCCTCCAACTTGTGTGTTAAGTTGTAAACTATGTCCATTTGATGCCACTGCCATGTCATCCAAAAATTCTTTGTCTTGAATTCTCAGCTTCATAAATATGGGGATAGCAGAGATGTGATTATTATATTACACAAACACATACACGGGATCCCAATGTGGATTCCGGGGCCCCGTTGTGGGGAAAACAAGAATAGACCCACCGCCTCCCCAACAAGCACTTTGTAAGATTCAACTAATTAGGGGTTTCCTTCTAAGTGCATCTGCCTGAGAGGCAAGGAACCAATAGTCTGCATACAAATAAGCCAGATCTGTAAAAATGGATGTGCACGCAACACACAGGTTCTAGTAGAGGTCCACATTTCAGAGGTGTATGAACAACCAGAACTTTCCGTCAGAGTTTACAGTCGGTGAAAGCGAAGAAAAGAAGAGACACAAGAGAGAGAGAGAGGAATACAGACAGTCAGAGACAGAAACGGCTAACAGAAAGGGAAAAAAAATAGACTAACACAAAACCCAACATTTCCCATAGAATTACCTAGTACCAATTTCAGAATCACAACTTTCCACTTCTGCTGTTAAACCCCACCGGGAGGAACAGATTGTGATCCCCTGCTTGATGGGCAGCATTGGCTGTTGTCATTCCATGTCTATGTAGCAGCTTTTCAATGTCATTAATCCATCCTCTCCTAGGGTGACCTCTTGATTTCACATTAGATCTTTTCTTGTGTAGCGCCTGAGTTGGTAGTTGTTCCGGCTGCATTTTTTCTAGATTACTAAACCATTTGATCTGTACCTCAATGAATTTGCTGCATGGTGTTGTTGCTACAGTCTGTTTGATATAATGGTATTTTAACTGTGTCTTGGATGTTTAAGTGGGAGGCCTTTCTCAGGCATCTCATTTCACAGGAGTTACTTTCACGAAGGTTAGCCTTTGATAATGTCCAGGTCTGGCACTGGTAGCACAGTGCTGGAATGAATATGCTTTTATGATCTGTTTCTTGGCGATCAAACTTATGTTTGGATATCTTGATAACGGTGTCAGCTTGATATAAATGCGCTGGCTCGTTGGCATTTTGTTTCTATTCCCGAGCTGCCTCATCATCGTCTTGATATACATTATGGAAAGCGTGGGGTCTTTTCCGCGATTCGT
This sequence comes from Candidula unifasciata, assembly GCA_905116865.2. NCBI lineage: Eukaryota > Metazoa > Mollusca > Gastropoda > Stylommatophora > Geomitridae > Candidula > Candidula unifasciata. Next base: position 100,534 of record CAJHNH020004979.1, read on the forward strand.
GTCTGTGCAGAGCAATCTTTTCAATATCACTCAGGGACTCTATTCTAGCCTTTCACTGACCTCTCTTAGGGTTTCCCTTATATATAAGAAAGAAACAGACAATGTTGTAGTTGTGGATTTCAAGCTGTAGGGTAGACATGGCCAAAAAAGATACATTTTTGGGGGTGCCTAGTTGGTCATGTTCTTAGTACACTTGTTTCCATAGCGAGGCGCACATGCCATTTTGGAGGTAACAGTTTCAATTCCCACCACTTAACTACAACTTTTGATTGTAGAGATAAAACGAATACAGAGCAGATCTGATAAGGAGAACTCACCGAGGACAACGAAATGGTTCTTCTTGTCATAAATTCCTCTTATCCAGATAAAAGTTTCGGCAAGAAATATTTCCCTGGGATACACCAATTGTTCTTCACAACAGAAAATTGCCACATAGAGACCACCTTGAGCGGTCTGTACTGATTAAATGGATGTCTATAATGGTGGTTCCTGGTCTGTGCCACTTTAATCTGCTTGCAGCTTGTCTCTTTTCCCAACCCCCTCTCCCCTTATTAATCAATTCAAAATGACGTGTTCCGGTAGAGATACAAAAAAACGTGGATACAAATATTACACAACATAATTTATTCACTGGCAATTTTTTTTTTTTCAGTTGCATTACTACAAAGTTTCATCATAAAGACAAATGTGTATGCAGGGATCACGTCACAGAAAAGAGCATGTCAATTCGAAAACTTCCTTGTAATCAACAGGCAATTGTAATGTGCTCTGCTAGAGGTTTGTTTCTACACGCCACATTGCTGTATTGACGATCACTTAGTTGGTATGACACACCAGAAACGAATGTTCGGTTTTAGACCTTTATTCACTGAAGCAAACATCCCACTGGCAGCTCATCACATCCTACTAAAGCCTTGTACCTGGTATTAGTACATGTTGAAACTGGCAATCAGGAAAACATTCATATGTTCTCTCGAACAATTATACTGTTCACAGTTTTTCCATTCGCTTCAGGCGTTATCTCACATACGACCTCTCGCAACCAGGTCCGAACTTCAACTGTCTTACTCCCGTCTCTTGGTTCACGTCTTCCGTTCCAGTCTCACACTTTTATTGTATCCCTTATTTAACTCACCACGGGATACTCGAGACCCACTTATCTCGTTTTTCTCTTGTATCACTGGTCCCCTGACCTTGTCCTCTCCATCGGGAACTCTCTGGGATTTCCCCGGGAATTCACAACATTACAACTATCTTGAACTTCCGTTGATGAGATAGATATACAGCATAGTTATATCAGACAGTTAGATTCCTGCATTTCGGTGGAAAGGATTCGTTTGTGCACTTTATTATATGTAGATTTAACGTTTTAGTAATGCCCCCGATGAGATATGCGAAATATGCCAGGTAATAAATTGTGCAGTCTGTTGGTTTGGTTTATTTAAAAGATTAACATCATGGCACACGGATGTAACCCATGAGTGCTCCGTCCTACTGCTAACTCAAGCCTGAGTTTGAAGCCGCTCAGCTCAGCACGGACTCCGTTGCACCGGCAAAAATCCTGAAATACTTTGGGTAGATTTTTAACTCCAAATTTTGACCGCTACCGTTGAGCTACTCTTTTCGATTTCCAACTGCCAATGCATTTTTTTTTTACGTGCGCAACAATGCACACGGGCGTCCGATCTCACTACCCAGAGACCAGAGGAAAATTCTGAAAGTCCAGCACTCTAGGCAGACGTTATTCCTCGAGACCACGCAGCCCTCTGTGCGGTCTATTCGTTGTTGTACATATTACTTTTAACAGTTCTCAAGGAACTGTTCAAAGTAGATATAAGTGAGTTGTTTAAAATAAAACAAGAGATGAAGTGGTACATCCTAACCTAGCCGTGTAACCTACCTTCCCGGCCGCTCGTTTGTTTAACAACTCTCTGGGAACGGTCCAAAATTGTTCTACGTGGGTTGGACCAATCAACGTTTCGAGACGATCCTGCGTCTTTCTCTGAGTTCTGACTGAAAGTTTGGACAAACAACATGTGTGAGTATCTGATACTGTTATACACTGGCGAGGCGTGCATGTGACCGTTATAATCGCGAGCTTACGCTTTGCCTTGCAAAATATACAGACATTATTTTACTGTGTATTAGGACTTTTAACTATTTATCAAGCTAATAAAGTAATGGGGCAACAATTTCCCCTGTTGACACACAAGCACAAATCCCAGAGTGAACCTTTTCATAACTATTTTTGGCCAACACTATGCTTTCAGTGCCAAATGTGGACTCTTGCATCCTCTAATAAAAATTGTCACAACATTTGATTTGATTTGATTCATGAACCGATATCACAGCACTCGGGGCATTCCCATAAGCGCTCCGTCCCCATCTTCAGCAGCCAGCGAAGAGTTCCGATACTAATGGTGCCAGTAGCATTCTGATTAAACGTCTGTCTTGCCTTTCCTCTGAACACACACGAGGAGTTACTAGTACAACGATATTAGTTTCGCAAACATGATGATTTTGAAATGCTTCTAAATAGACCAGGCCCAGAGGTTTCCCCCAGATATCCAGCCTTTAGAAATGGAACTGGATATCAACTGTGAGATACCACCCAAAGAGGAAATTAGAAAAGCTATCAATCTTATCAAGGAAGGAAAGGCGACAGGCCCAGATATTATCCCAGCTGAAGCCATCAGGGCCAACATAAACAGATCAACAGAATTGCTACATAGATTATTCAGTAATGTCTGGGAGACTAAAGAAATACCAGCAGACTGGAGAGAAGGATATCTTGTGAAACTGACCAAAAAAAAGGTGATCTACAGGAGTGTGAAAACTATACAGGAATTATGTTGCTGTCAGTTCCTGGAAAAATATTAAGTAGAATTATTTTGGAAAGATTAAAAGATGCTATTGATAAAATGCTAAGAGATGAGCAGGCAGGTTTTCGGTCAAACAGATCCTGTACTGATCAGATAGCCACATTGTGTATTATAATAGAGCAAAGCATTGAACTGAACTCACCACTTTACATTGGATTTATAAACTATGAAAAGCATTTGACAGCATTGATAGAGAATCTCTCTGGAAATTGATAGGGCACTAAGGAATCCCACAGAAAATTATCAACTTAGTAAAGGCAACATATAAAGACACGAAATGTCGAGTTCTTCATGAAGGAAAGCTAACAGATACATTTGAAATAAAAGCAGGTGTGCGACAGGGGTGTCTTTTGTCGGCTCTCTTATTTTTACTGACCATAGACTGGACTATGATAACAGTAATTGCTAACACAAAGAATGGAATTCAGTGGACCCCTACAAAACAGCTTGATGTTCTAGACTTCGCTGATGATATTGCTCTTCTGTCCCGTTCACGGAATCAGATGCAAGATAAATTAAATATACTTGATGCGAGATCACAGCAGCTTGGTCTGAAAATCCATAAAGGAGAGACAAAGATAATGAGAATAAATCAGGCAAATAGTAATGTGGTTTCTCTGAATGGCACCCCACTCCAAGACCTGGAGTCTTACACCTATTTAGGCAGTAATGTACATAAAGATAGAGGAACTTATAGAGATATTAAAATAAGAATACAAAAGGCAAGAGGGGCTTTTATTGCACTAGGGAATTTGTGGAGGTCAAAAGAAATTAAAAGAAATACTAAACAAAATTTTTTTTTAATTCTAATGTCAAATCATTACTATTGTATGGAGCGGAAACATGGAGAACAACCAAGGCAATTACTAATAAATTACAGACATTCATTAACTGGTGCCTGCGCAGAATAGAGGGAATAAAATGGTATGATAGAATAACTAATGTAGAACTTTGGGAGAGAACTGAACAGGCTCCAGTGGATCAGGAGATGAGGAAAAAAACAGGAGAACAGCACATAGGGATAAAGGAAGGCCAAAATTACATGGAGAAGAGAGCTGGAGAATGAAGTTAGAAAGATGGGGAGGACATGGGGAGAGTTCCATGCAATGGCGAAGGATAGAACGACTTGGCGTGAGTTGGTTGAAGGCCTATGCTTCATTGGGGGATAGAAAGGCAAAAGAAGAAGCATGATGTTAACAGCGAAGCGATTAGAATGAAAATATCACGCGATATCCTCTACAGTGTAATCGTTACCAGCTAAAGCTTACACATGCGTCATGATCATGCATCACCACTGCAGTTACAGAGGAACTTGAAGAAGAAAAAAAGGAGCATGCGCACACTTCACATGTGTAAATGAACATTTAGCGGTATAAAAATAGACGCCAGACAACTTTTAGATTCCTCTAGAAAGAAGCGAACCAAAAAGAAATTTGTTCACTCTAAAAGTTATGAATTGGGCACGCATGCCCGTATGACCTCAATCCTTTCGTCATTATCTCATTCATACACCTTTTGAGAAATAAAAAAGTAAACATCATCTTCAGCAACGTAATAATAAGTAAACACGCTTGAATGCGGCGTCCGTGGCTAAGGCGTTGCGAGTCCGACTCGTAAGCCAGCATGCCGCGATCGAAACCCACTGCAGGCTGCGTGGATTTTTGTCGTGGTATGGGACGTCGCAGGTTGACCCAGCCTAAAAAATGGGTACCAAGATGGGCTGTCCTGGGAAAGTAAAGACAGCCGGCGTAATGCTGACCACATTACCCACAGAGTGCTGATGGTCTGAAAAATATGGGACGCTCTGCCCATATGCCCGATGCGCCGAAAGGCGTGAAAAGGGAACTTTACTTTACTTTACATAAACAATATACAAATGTAATTAAAATACATCTAGGGAGAATATGTTATATGCTTTAAAAAAAAAAAAACTGGCGGAAGTTGTGGTGTAACTACTAGACTTTCACTTGCTGATCCGAAAGATCAGGAACTCCGACAAAAAATAAAAGATTGACCCAGCCTTAAATGGATATCAGGTAAAGTCCTAAGAAAGAAAGGCAGCCGTCGTGATGTGATACACATCACCCACTGAGGGCCGATTGCTCTATAAAATATAGGTCTAGCCCTATCTGGCTGAAGGGGGTGGGTAAGGGTCATTTACTTTACTAGAATAGTCAAAGTAGCAAGAAGGAGAGTGGATCACCCCTAGTCTTTTTCAGTTTAGAGTTCACGAGCTGTAAACTCCAGCCGAAAGACTTGCTTCTTTGTCCACTTCTAATCTTGTCCCGGAACCTAAGTTTTGCATGCAAAGCTGACTTACAAGTCGGAACGATTTGAATGCAGCGTATTGGTTCTCTTTAAAGAAAACACCCTTAATATGCAGGCTGTTACTAAATTCTTGTTATGGAGTTGAAGTTAATTACATATCCTTTACAGTACATTGCAGAATCAACCCAAGCATTTTTTTTTTTTTTTGAAAATTTCTAGGCAAATTTTACGTCTAATAGTTTGCCATTTCTTACTAAACGGTCAGCTCTCAGTTCGACTGTCGAAATCAACGCAAGACACACCGTCTGCAGGTGGGATCGAACCTGGCACCCCGGCATTATGAAGAAACTCCCAAGCCACAGACTCCGACCCAGGTTTCCAGTTCGAGCCTTAAATGGAGGCGTGGTTCAACCCCTCCCCCCCCCCAACCCCGCCTTTTCTTTCCTCGCACGAAGCCCCGAAATCTATAGCAGGACCACCTTTATGATATTGCTTAGAATACATAAGCGCATCTCCATAATTTTATGGTTTTGGTTATGTTTCTGTGCTTGTGTTCTGTTTGTTGAATTTAATGTAGACAGTCATTTTAATGGATGGATAGAGTCCAGGCAGACGGATGGATTTCTTCTTCTGTAAACTCCGGCGGAAAGTTCTGGTTGTTCTTTCACTTCTGGACTTTTAGTCTTTTTCCAGAAACTGAGTATTGCGTGTGCATCCGTTTTACAGATATGACTTATTTGCACACATCTGTTGGTTCCTTGCCTCTCAGGCAGGTGCACTCCGACTTCGAAGGAAGCTCCCAATTAGTCGACTCTTACGACATGCTTGTTGGGGAGGCAGTGGGTCTCTTTTTGTTTCCCCTACAATAGGGCCCCGGAACCCACACTAGAAGGATGGATGGATAAATAGAAAATTTAACAGGCTAGAACTTAAAAAGTGACTTAAATGTGCCCCCCCCCTACCCCCAGAAAAAGGAATGCCTAGGAAAGTTCTCTGTCGAAGGGCGTATTTATCCCCTCCCCACCCATTCCCGGAGTTGCATGAAAACGGTAAAAACCGAACGAACAAACAACATAACTAGGAAACACACACACAAACATTCACATATTTCAACCAAAGCTCTTAACACCGTACGGCAAACACAACAAGAATTCTTAATTAGAAAACGGAAATACAATGTTCAAATAATAAGCTGCATGACTCAGCAAAAAACCTACAAAACCCAAAGTTCCGAAAAAAAAAAGGTAAGGCAGATCAAATAAGCGTAGGAATAGTATACGTTAGTTAATTTCATATGGCAACCGTAGCACTATTCTCCATCAGATCCTCCATCAGATCCTCAATCAGATCCTCCATCAGATCATCTATCAGATCCTCCATCAGATCCTCCAACGTTTTTTGTCCACGAGTATTCTTCTGTCTTCACTCTGCTTTCCTTAAAACAATTGATGGATACATTCTTTGAGCTACTGACACAAAATTTTGACTCCCAGGTCGACCCAGCCTTGAGTGGGTACCAGGTGCAGTCCTGGGAAGTGAAGGCGGCCGGCGTGATGTTGACTATATTACTCACCAAGCGGCAATTGGTCTATAAAAATATAGGTCTGGTCCTATATTTCCAATACGCCTAAAGGCGTGGAAAAGAGGTGTTTACTTTTACTTACAAACCCTACCCTATTACATCATTATCGCATCATCATCATCACCATCAAAGTCATGATCACATCTTTTCCCACCCAGCATAGCGGATCATGTCGCTCACGAACTTGCTATCAATTCTATATAATTGTTCTTACTGAGCTAAACCTTCTTTCAGTCGATGCATTTGCGAATGTCTGTTATAAAAGGGAAAACTTAAAACATTTAAAAAGTAAAAGTAATGTTAGTCTCCCCAGACCCCACTCATATACACACTAGCCACCTTTCTGTGTAATGGGGGATATTTTCACCCAGATTAGGATGGTTGGGGGGAAGGCCCAAATCTGACCTAAAACATCGAGATATTCCAGATACTCGGATTAAACGAGGATCTTGTGATAGGTGATGACCACTAGTTATCACGGGTACCACGATGATGCGACCAAAGGTCGCCACGTGAAAGAAAAAGGACCACCACGTGTTGCCACGTGAAACTAACCCGTGGTATAAGTCAGACTTGATTCTGGTCAAGTTTGTGTCGACCTGTTGGAGCGAGAGGATATGAGACTGAGTGGAAGAATGTCAACGTAAGAGTGATTGTTGAGAAAGGAGACCCTGACGACAAAGTGTGAAGCCAAGATCGACCATGCCAGGCTGTGAAATGGCCAGAACCTCAACTTGATTCATGGGAGCCAACTCTGGTCAGGGAATGCATGAAGAACCTGCATGTTGAAGGCTGCGTGAATTGGTGTGCGAGAGCTGTTTACTAGGATAACAACTGGACACGACTGTGAGTGATAATATGCCAATAAACTTATGTCTCGTACGCATACGTCGGTGTCGGCTTGTACCAGTTATGTAACGTAGAGTGTGTGAGAAGAACATTCACAACACACGCAAATGAACACCACCTAGACAACGAGAGAATATAAAACACCACTTATTGCACCACTTATTGGTAGTTTCTGAGCCCTGTGTCCTTCGCGCAAGGTTACGGAGTTATTCCGCATTGCCGTTGATAGTGCATGTTGTATATTTCAGCACGCTAGCGCTTTTAACACTCCAAAAACATGGAGAAACTAGGGCTAACAAAATCCCCATAGAGAGTGTAACAACCTATGTCATAGGCATTCTCCTTCTCGAAATGAATACGTAAATGCAAGACATCACAGAAACCAAACAGAGCGGGACACATCCGTAACCTTCAGGAAAGTCGACCAGCCTAACAAACTTGTGAATGAAAAGTGACCTACTCTATTTGGGGAGACTAACGTCAAACTAACCCATTAAAAAAAAGCAACCAAAAATATTGTTACACACAGGACTTCTGAATCATTCGGGCAGGCTTGGGGGACAAGGCTGTACTTTGTGAAGCCAAACAGTTTTTGTGGAGCCGGTCCTGTTGTCGGGGATTTATTAATGACGTGGATTAGCAATATATAAGGAACTGAATGAGTCGGTCATTTTTAGAAATTAATTACAAGAAAACATCGAGATATAAGATAGCGAAAGAAGCAAATCGTCGTGGTTAAAAGTGCCTTTTTCTCTTATTCCCTTTTCTTCTTCTACTTCTTTTCTGTTTCTTCTTTTTCTCCTCCTCCTCCTTCTCTTCCTTCTCCACCTACTTCGTCTTCTTCTTCTTCTTCTTCTTCTTCTGCTTTTTTTCTTCTTCTTCTTCTTCTTCTTCTTCTTCTTCTTCTTCTTCTTCTTCTTCTTCTTCTTCTTCTTCTTCTTTGTCTTCTTCTTCTTCTCCTCCTCCTCCTCCTCATCTTTTCTCTTCTACTTGTTATTCTTCATCTCATTCTCCTCCTCCTTTTTCCTCTCATTCCCCTCTTCTTCTTCTTCTTCGCCTGTTCCTCCCCTCTCACCTCATCTACGTCATTCATTTATACCTTTATGGTTAAAAAAGCTGAAGAGCGCACTCAAGGTTATCATATCTTTGCTTTCTCTGTTATTTCCCTTTGTCTTTCTGATAAATTATTATTCACCTTCGATTAGTTTTCTGCGTCCAATCTTTGGCCTCCACAAGACCTACACTACAATGACCACGACCCTAGCCGGGTCACGTGTTGTGATTAGGTTGACTTCTTGCCCTGAACGGTCCTTGTACACGTTTCCCGTGAATCGCGTTATTTACACTTTGGGAACTTTAACACCCCCAGGACTGAAATGCCAACACTGTTTCATTTAAACTCTTAAGGAATTTAACTGCCCTCATAGCATTGTCTCTTACTCCCTAGTTATTCCCCCTGGTACTCCTCATGGGGTATTTATTCCCCCCCCCCCCCCCAGCTCAAGTGTGTAGGCATTATGCTGGGAATCCATCCACCCGGCTGTTTCGAGATACCAGCTAAGTGATTTTCTGTTTTTGTATAGTATTGTTTTATTTCTATGTGCTAATGGAGGGTCCATAGCCCCAACGTTCACGTTTTGTTTGTATTTGTTATATTGTGAAACTGGCTAATATACTGTTCGTTCGGTTTTATATCTTCCCGGGGCATCTACACACTAGCTGACGTTTATTCATACTTTCTCAGACTGTTCTACGTCGGAGGGATGTCACGTTGTTTTGCCTCTGATTACATTAGCGCCGATGTCGCGTCTTCTATGCTACACGAAGACACAGCTTTCAGCAATCCCAGAACATCTACAACTGGTCCTAACCCAAACCACCCTACATACAGCCTGAGCCTAGGTCACAAGAGACTCTTTTCGAAGAAAGCAGTACAACCTGACACCCCTCTGACCTAGATAACACTGAGAAAGTATCTAGATTGACCGGGAACAAGCCCCGCTGAACAATGGCTAAAACATTGTTTTACGTGTGTTGTTTAACCGGTAGAAAAGTTTATTAATGTGTGCATCGGCCAGGCGCTAGCTAAGTTGGTTAAACCAAGTACGCGGTGATTACAAACTGCTTATGGTACGAGTCTGGAGGGGGTTGGGGGGGGGGGGGGGGTAGGCCGAAAAGCGACACATTCACCAAATTTACGAAATCCTGTATGGAATCAGGCTGACGGGTTGCGACGTCGTGGGACCGAGCCAAAAGGATTTTACAACTCTTGGTTTCTGAATTTTAAAATGTGTGTGCATTGAGATATTGTTCTAGCCTGTTTACCTGAATTGTTAGCCTGCAAATTATTCCTTTTGCCTAATTCATCTACAATTTTCGAAATGACCACTACAGGAAACAGACTTTCAGAATATCATTTCACCTTATTGCACTGTCATCCACACAGCGCGCGCGTATATATGTGTGTGTGTGTGTGTATGTGTGTGTGTGCTAAAACACCAAACTTACAAGCAAACAAACACAAGTAAACCTAATATAAGTTTATGACAAATCAGATCTACAAAACAGATGTGCAAATAAAACTCTTGTTCTGGACCATGACCAAAGTTCAGAAGTGGACGAACAACCAGAATTTTCCGCCGGAGTTTACAGCCCGGCGAAGGCCGAGCAGAAGAAGAAGAAGACCAGTTGTACTCACCTTTTTTTCTGTCATCGTAAACGACGGGATAGTCCAGCTCGTAGGCCAGCCCCGTCAGTTTGATGGCGCCCGTTTTGGGTGCACATACAGTGTGTAGTGTCACCATCTGTCTGTTCCCTGGCGTGGTAATTACTGGGGCTGTCTGTGTGTCTTTGTTTGAGGCGTCGTCTTGCTGGAGTTCAATATGGAAATACGTTAGTCAGACAGTATAGTAAAAGGGAATTTTCCATGCCTTTAAGCGTATGGATCATGTCTTTTTCTTCTTCTTCGCGTTCACCAGCTGTACACTCTGGCGAAAAGTTCTGGTTGATCGTCCACTACTGAACTGCAGTCCTGCTCCAGAACCTGAGTGTTGCGTGTGCATCAGTTTTACATATCTCATTCTCTTGAATACACACTGTTGGTTCCTTGCCTCTCCGGCAGATGCACTCTGACTTCAAAGGAAGCTCCCCAATTAGTAGACTCTTGCGACATGCTTTTGGGTAGGCAGTGGGTCTATTCTTGTTTTCCCCACAATGGGGTCCCGGAACCCACACGGGGGATGGATCATGTAACGCTAGACCCATATCGTATAGACCAACAAATGAAGTTTTGTTTTGTTGTTTGTTTTGTTTTAGTATCTAGAAGCCATGAGTTGTTAACCCTTAGGCTCGGTATTATGGATATGGCAACCTTTCGGCCTTGATTCCATTGTAAATACCGTAAATCTGGGAGAAATGTGGCTTTTCTGCCTACCCCCGGGAGTGAACCCGGACCACAAGGAGTTCGTCGCCCCCTCACCGCGCAATCCGGTTTAGCTAACTACGCTAGAGAGCCGGACAACAAATGAAGTTTTAAGTTGAACAACAGATCGACATCATAACACAAAAGTAGTAACCCATAAGTGCTCCGTTCTTCTTCTAACTCAAGTCTGAGTCCGAAGAAGCTCAGCACAGTGCACAGGCTCTGTAGTACCGGCGAGGGTCCTGAAATACTTTGGGTAGATTTTTAACTCAAAATATTCCCCGGGCAGCGCCGTTAGGCTACTCTTTTCGATTTCCAACACCCAAGGGATTTGTTACCGAGGCACCAATGCACACGGGTGTCCGATCTCACTACTCAGAGACCAGGGGAAGTTACTGAAGTCCAAATCCACGTAAAAAAAATCCCAGCCCTTAGCGGGAATTGAACCCAGAACCTCTAGCCCTCGAGGTGGACACCATGACTCGAGACCACGCAGCCCCCTCGTATAGACCAAGTGGTTCTCATTCTTTCTAATGCCGCGACATTTTAATAGTTCCTCATGTTGCAGCAACCATGCAATACAATTCCTCGTGTTGTGGCGACCCCCAACAATAATATTTTTTTCGTCGCTACTTCATTAACTTCAATGAGGCGCGCCCCCTTTTTCCTGTCTTTGGCGGCCCCTGTGAAAGGGTCATTCGACCCTCACAAAAAGGGTCGCCACCCATAGTTTGGGAACCGCCGGTAAAGACCGATCAGAACTCGATGGGTGATGGTGTTAACATTTAAACGGCCTCCTTTACTACCCTGAACTTTACCTGGCAGCCATTCAAGATTGGATTAACCTGGGAGCTGAGGTCATTATAAAGTCCGGATCCGTTCGACCTTGAACTCACGAACTACGAGACTGCAGGCGAGCCGATAGCCGCTAAACTGCAGCGGCTCGCGCAGGCAGTCAGTGAGTTCATTTACATATTCTGCATTAGCTCGTTGGCAGTTTCACACCTCCTTACCGGCAGCACTGCAGGTTTACTCATCGCTCATGTCACTGTTACAATGACCCTAATTATAACTTCTTTCGCAGTTAAACGAGGTCCCTGCCTTTTTTTTTTTTTTTGTCTGCCGTGGAAGCTGATCTTTTTTTAACGTAAATCCTAGGTTAGCATGAACACTAGAAAGTCTCTGCTCAACACTATATTCTTACCAACGTTATGTTATCCATGTCAAACATGGACTCTTGTGTTCAGAAGGTTAGTTGCGTATCTTTTACAGGACGTTGCAGAACCAACCCCAACAGCCCCTGGTTGTTGTGTGGTTTTTCTAAGCAAATTGACGTGCAGTAGTTTGCCATTGCTTCTGGACGGTCGGCTTTCTTGATACCACTGTCGAAACCAACGCAAGGCGCACGGCCCGCAGCTGGGATCGAACCCGCATCCCGTGTTCAGAAGACAGAAGGAAAATAGTCACAAAAGAAATGAAATGTTTACGTACTATGCTAGGTGTAACACGGATAGATCGACTTATTAACCATGTTATCAGGAGGAGAGTCCGCAGAGAACCAATACTGAACTTTATAAGTAGACAACAATTCAAATGGTTTGGCCATGTAACAAGATTGGCATCAGGCACGGCACCATAGAGAGCAATGTTATACAGATACAGCCGTGTCAGATCCAGACGTCGACCAAGCAGAACATAGACCGCAGAAATATATGAGACATTGAAATGTACTTTATACGAAGCGAACAGAAGAGCCCGTTACAAAGATCTCTTCCTCCCCCGACGCTGCGATGCAAACCTGGAGTAGAGAAAAGAAAAAGAAGAAACATTAAAATAACAAACAAGTACTCACGATCTTCACCATGTCTTTATCCTTCCTTAGAAGTTGCAAGGGTTCGAAGAAAAACTTATGATCAGTAACCTGAGTTTCGTCTTTTCCCTTCAGGACTGCATCGATTTTCGCCTGCTCTGGTAACTGTACAGAGTGTTGCTAAAGTATAGACAACAAGCTGGTTATGACGTGAGCTACTGCATCAATTATTCAATGATAGTCAATGAATGAAACTCTCATCGTGTGCTGTTTTTACTCCACACAGAGCTAGCTGTCGAGGCTGAGCAATCTTTTCTGTATCATAGACGGACACCTTACCTGCACCTTTTTGTCTGAGATTAGCGATCATCCAATGATTTCTCTTGGACCTCTTCGTGTCCTCGGTCTGTTTCCCTTTTTCAGTGACCGTTTGATTATTCTCTGCCAGGTTCTTCTCTTGGTGTTCTCAATATATCGCTTGCTGATGAAGACAGGGACTGAGCACTTATGGGAGTGTCCCGAGTTATGTAATTTCAATTCATAATTCAACATTCAATATATCGCCATATTCGTTATATTATAACAAGGCATGTAATACTTGTCGTCGAATACATTTAACATTCTGTCCACGTTTTTAATGGTTTTCCAACTGCTGCTGTGAAATCCTAAGATATTCTTCAAATTATTTGGTACTTACTTCTTTAACAAACAAACAAACCAAAAAAAAAAAAAAAAAAAAAGGTTATAGTTAAGAGGATCAAGTCTAGGAGCTCGTGAGCCGAAACATTCGTCGACTAGAGATTACTTCTACTGACGATTGGTAGACTCCTGCTGTACATGCTCCCCCGTGGAGTTTCTTTTGACTTATACTGCACCGGGTTTGAACCCCATATGACTACAGAGTTGCAAGCGGACGGCGACACAGGCGGACAGTTCCTTGTCGACTCTCCTCTGTAGTGGTGGCGGAGCACTTAATGGTTTATTACCGTACGCAATGACGCTGGTTAACATCTCCAGACTTTACCTGTACCTTTACAGGATACGACTGCCAGTAGGTGCTCCGCAAAAGACATTGGTTCGAATTTTGGCGCCAATTGTCAAAATTATTGAGAAACGCTGAAATAGATACACGACAAGCTATGATGTTCCTTTCATAGATATCTTATGGTACCAGTTTTAGACAGGACTGGCCCGGCAAGTTGTGTCAGTTCTTTTCATTCGCCTCGATGATTATTCGAAACCACGACTCTTCGTAAAAGACGACCACTTAAAGCAGCGGCTCTCAACCTAAAGATCGCATCCTTTTTTGGAGGGTCTGACGACCCTTTCACAGGGGTCTCCAAAATCTATCGAAAAATACATATTCATTGAAGTTATAAAATAGCGACGAAAATAATAGTATGGTTGGGGTTCGCCACACTATAAGGAACTGTATTAAAGGGGAACAGTATCAGGAAGGTTTAGAATCACTAGCCAGAGGTATTATTGAAATCAGATGTGTTCGTTTGCGATATTATTAACTGTGTCCCAAATGTCGGAGGCAATTCTTTGCTGTTTCAAAGCCCCACTTTGGCTGTTGTCGGAGGCCCTTTTAAAAACCAAACCTATGGGTTGAACGAGGTTTATAGGAACTGTCCCCAGGTGATCCTCATCCGAATGGTGACACTTTGTGTCACCGGGTGTTTATCGCTGGTTGTGATGTCCTGGCAGGGTTAAACGTTATCATCATGCATTCACTTGTGCCCGCAAAGTGCTGCAGGTTACTTGGTTAGTGTAGTCTTTACGGATGCACCAATTAGAATTCCCTGCGAGGTTAAATTTCTCTGTGATCTCTCTAGTCGGCCTGCCTTTTTAAATATGAGGATGAGACGGTAAACCTTTAAGTAGCAGCCAGGGGGAAGCAAATCGATCGTTTGATTGACCCGATGTGTTTGGCAGAAAGGTGCGGATATGACAGCTAAGCTGTAAACCACAACACAACGTTCCACCTGCCCCTTTCCAGGAGAAAGTAGCAGCAGCAGCAACATCAAAAGAAGAAGAAGAAGAAGAAGAAGAAGAAGAAGAAGAAGAAGAAGAAGAAGAAGAAGAAGAAGAAGAAGAAGAAGAAGAAGAAGAAGAAGAAGAAGAAGAAGAAAAAAAAGAAGAAGAAGAAGAAGAAGAAGAAGAAGAAGAAGAAGAAGAAGAAGAAGAAGAAGAAGAAGAAGAAGAAGAAGAAGAAGACGAAAATGAGGAAGAAGAAGAAGAAGAAGAAGAAGAAGAAGAAGAAGAAGAAGAAGAAGAAGAAGAAGAAGAAGAAGAAGAAGAAGAAGAAGAAGAAGAAGAAGAAGAAGAAGAAGAAGAAGAAGACGAAAATGATGAAGAAGAAGAAGAAGAAGAAGAAAGAGACAAAAAAGAAGAAGAAGAAGACAATGAAGAAGATATACAATTGTCCACTACTTACCGGTATCCAGTGTCTAGTACATTGACCCCCAGCTCCCGTCGGCTTTTGCGCGTTAAGTGTCACAATAGTGGACGCTAACGTCGTTTCGGATGGTGCATCTCCAGCTTTCCTCGGCTTGTACTGATAAGAATTGGAATGTTCGTGACCTCTTCTCATTCTTTGGCTGTTATAGTTTAATGCAGACTTATGTGACCTATAGTATTACACTAGGGCGACTCTGTCACTTCGAGTTGAGTGAGTGAGACAAACAGTTTCATGACTCCAGAGTACCGGGATTCGATTTACGAGGAAAACGGGTAAAATAGAAACATTTCTCGTTGTTTTCGGATGACGGCACGAGAGGGGAGCAGTTGAAAAGATTGGGTGCTTCACCACATAGAATTCCCTAAAATGACAGTAGGTACACTGTAACCAACGTTAACTGTGAAGCTGCCACACAAATATAATTGTTGCTACCGGGGATCCACACTGAAGCATAAACTACTGGTGTGTTTTGCCAAGGCATTCTCCAGCTACTGGACAAATGGAGCACTGCCGCTCAGCTGTGCGCAGCAGTGTAAACCGTAGCCGACAAAAATTGTATTGCTTTTCCTAAGTAAAAAGTAAAGTAAAGGACCCTTTTCCACGCCTTTAGGCGTATAGGGCATATAGGGCTAGACCTATACTTTTATAGACTAATCGGCACAAGATGGGTGATGTGGTCAGCATCACGCCGGCCGCCTCTGCTTCCTGGGACTGCACCCGGTACCCACTCAAGGCTGGGTCGAACTGGGAGCCAAGGTCATTTTTGAAAATAGTCCGGCTCCGCCAGGGAGCGAACCCACGAATTTTTCCTAAGGTTAGGTTTTATTTTTTTTTTTAATTGTCATTGAGTAACATTAATAAGTGATTCTATCTTCACTTTTGATTCACTTGTAAGTGATATTTTCTTGGAATATATTCAATAAGTTCTTCGTGTGATTCGGTTTAGATTTATGCTCAGTCCCCCTTTTTTTGTGTTTTTGTTGTTGTTGTTGTTGTTGTTGTTGTTGTTGTTGTTGTTGTTGCGGAGCAGCATTTTAGAGGTAGGAAGGAAAAACAAAACTACACTATGTCCTAAAGATCTCTTCGTTTGCTTGTACAGTATTATAATATTTCTGATATTTACATTTCATTAATTATTAATAATAAAAATTCAGAATTGACTCCCATTCGCAAAATATTGAGAATATTTCATTCATTCATTCAGTAGCATGTCCCTCGCGGAACCTCGCTGCCATAACAACCCTCCGGAAAACCTTCCTATCATGAGCAAGATGTCCTGCGTCTGATGCACCCATCTGGAGATCATCTGCCACATCCTGCACCCATCTTCTCCTTGGCCTTCCTCTTCCTCTCTTCCCAGGCATATACCCCTCCATTATTGTTCTCTCTAGACCTCCATGACGTTTCAAGTGACCAAAATATTTCAATTTTCTTTGTTTTATTGTCTTTACTAGCCAACCCTCTTCAATATTCAGCTCTTGAAGTATGGATGCATTTGTTCTTTTCTTTACCCAAGATATTCTTAGAACCTGTCTGTAACATTTATATTCAAATGCATTTATGCGCTGTTCCGCTTGTTTAGTAAGTGTCCAGGTCTCACAGGCGTATGTTGCAATGGGAAAGATGCATGCTCTTAAAAATCTGACCTTTGTAATTCTATCTGTACAATTCCATAATTTATTCAGTTGTTTTTATTCTTGAAGAGCAATTGATAGTCGCCGTTTAATTTCTTTCATTGTGTCACCATTGTTGGTAACCAGTGACCCAAGATATTCGAAATTTTCCACCACTTCCAATCTTTCCTCATTAACATATATTTCCTTCTCCATGGCAGTTTTGTTTGTATGCATTATCATATAAATAATAAATTTGCTGAATATAATTTTCCACCACTTCCAATCTTTCCTCATTAACATATATTTCCTTCTCCATGGCAGTTTTGTTTGTATGCATTATCATATAAATAATAAATTTGCTGAATATAAATTGAGAATATACTGAGTCGAAAAGAATAATATTGATAATATACTGGGTGGACTAGGAAAATACTGCAAATATACTGGGTGGACAGGAAGAATATTGCAAATATACTGGGTGGACTAGGAAAATACTACAAATATACTGGGTGGACTAGGAAAATATTACAAATATACTGGGTGGACTAGGAAAATACTACAAATATACTGGGTGGACTAGGATAATATTGCAAATATACTGGGTGGACAAGAAGAATATTGCAAATATACTGGGTGGACTAGGATAATATTGCAAATATACTGGGTGGACTAGGATAATATTACAAATATACTGGGTGGACTAGGAAAATATTACAAATATACTGGGTGGACTAGGAAAATACTACAAATATACTGGGTGGACTAGGATAATATTGCAAATATACTGGGTGGACAAGAAGAATATTGCAAATATACTGGGTGGACTAGGATAATATTGCAAATATACTGGGTGGACTAGGATAATATTACAAATATACTGGGTGGACCAGGATAATATTGCAAATATACTGGGTGGACTAGGATAATATTGCAAATATACTGGGTGGACTAGGATAATATTGCAAATATACTGGGTGAACTAGGATAATTTTACAAAATATACTGGGTGGAGGAGAAAAATATTTCGAATGTACTGGGTGGACAAGGATAATATTGCGAATATACTGGATGGACAAGAAGAATATACTGGTGAAGTTCATTCACTAATTTTTAGTTGATTAGTTGGATACATATGTGACATTCACCAGCTAAAATGTAAGTAGTTTCTGTTGTACTTTCCGTATCTTTGTTGTTCTCCCAATTTTGTTTACAATATTTTTGAGCTGAAAATGGAACATCCTAAGCAAGTCAGCTCCCCCTCCCACTTTTCACCTCAACCTCCACCCTTTTCCCCTTCTCCCGCCTTTCTTAAAAAAAGTATAGAATGTAATATTATTAATTTTCATTAAGGAACTAATACATTTTAAAAAGATGAGATTATCGAAATTATATAAGCCTATCAAATGTATAAGCCATACTAATTAATTATTATTAAAATGTTTTTCTCCTGTGTTCCTTTTTAGTTTGTATATACCTATATACACATTCCATTCTCGAGCTTATTCCTATAATTTCAATGGGGAATGCTAGGGGACTGCCAGGAACACACCGAAAAAACGGGACTGTCAGAGTGAACATGGAACGTATCGTTAGCCCAGTGTGGTGACGTCACGTCAAGCTGTTGACCTCAGCACCTAGTCCTTTTAATCTGGAGTAGGCGTTGGTTTTGCCCCTACTCACTTTCAATATACATGTAGGTTTAGGGTCCTTTTTATGGAGAGGGTTGGGGGGTTGGGGCTAGGGGATGAATTAAGAAACGAATAGCTGTCCTGACACAAGAATGTCGTAAATGGAGAGTAATTAAGGCGTAACTAAAATGTACTGGGCCAAATGGTGAAGATATGGCAGGCTAGTGTAACCACCCAAAATGTCGGTCACCCGCCTTTAATGGCGAATGTAGATTAATACGAAGTTGTAGATTCCCTCACATGTTTGATGTTTATAAAATCAAGAAAGATTCCAGTTTTCAGGGCGGAATGGGTATATGATGCAAACCCCATATTGTTTGACAGATTTTCGGCGCTCTATAGGAGATACCGCCCCCAGGGGCGACGACATCAAAAGAATGGGAAAAGGAGCTTGAGGGGAGAGGGGGTGGGCTGGTGCTCCCTTTTATCTTGATTACGTGTAATTACTTTAATAGTGATTATATTTATCATTTCAGTGGTTACATTTACTACTTTCCTCACTTTTGACATAATTTCACTTTTCACTTTCTGGCAATATTGACTTCTTTTACCATACTAAATTTTCTCGTTTTCTCAACATGACTGTATTAAATTCTATTTTTTTATTTTTTTTTTTAGAAACGGCTATACATTTCGTTATATTCTATGGCAAATGCCAACATTTACTACGTTATCTAGTCTATATTCAAGACCTTCCCTATTTTTACTTTTGTCTCCTTTTTAACGAAATTTAACTCCTATCGCTAACCATACTCTGCCTATCTAGCTTGAATACGAGCATCTTCTTTAGTTTATTCTAACCACATTTATTACCATCTCACGTAATCTCTTTCACATATTATAGGTATAAATAAATGTGTGTGTATGTATATATATATATAGAATGAAATATCCCACCACAGAATATGTATCCAAATGCTGTCCCCAGAAGATAAACCAATAAACCACATTTACAGGCGCCTCTTTCGCAGTGATTCAAAAATGGCATTTGGTCCCTCTGGTTAACCAAAACAGATATATCGTTTTTCTAATCGAATCCAATTAGCGCCTTATGGCTGGCTGCACTGAACATGATAATCGATTGCCAGCTGAAGCTGCCGTGAATTAGAGAGAAGTCTTCGGGTCTGTTTGGAGCACCAGGCACAGAACAGCGGTTCTGAAACTTTGTTTACGCGTTCACACCAAAGCGAATCCTGGCGGAGGGCGGTTTAGAAAAAGACCGATCTTGCGGTTTCAGACAGTGGTACTACAGTCGCACCTCGCAGTTAAATGGACAGATGTGGCATGGGTAGATACTAAGCATTAGCACTTCAACATTATAGGGACTAATGGGGAAAACTGTCCGAGACATGAAGAACTGATAGGGAATTACAAAGCGGATGACGTCTTTTGGCTACGAAAGCAATAGCTACAAGAACACTCGCACTGGATAAAAAAAAGAAGACAACGTGGAAACCATTTGTGAACGAATTTGTTGGAAACACGAGGATCGGTGAAATGACATGTGTAATAATGTGTGAACGTTGACTTCGGAGTAAATCCGGCAACGAACGAACAGACTTTATTTTCAAAGGGTTACAAATTGGGCACGCAGGCCCGTCTGAGCGAGTATGAGAGGAAGAAAACGATATTGCATAATCAGTGGGCTACGGGAACAGTTAACTGTTACACATTAGGATTTTTGCTGCCGAATGCTCAAGAATAAGGGTATATAAATATATATATATATAGTGAGCAGCAACAGTCTTCAAAAGACGTAATCAAATATGGAACTCAAAGTTGCACAGCTTAAAGACCAGGCTACGACATTACAAACTATGGCATTATTTCAGATCTAACACATGCCAGCGAAAATTGAAGAACTGCCATAGACATGGAACGAAAGTTCAATGCATTTGAAAATAAATTTGTGCGAGAAAAATAATGAACATAAAATAGGATGCGTTTCTTTGATAAATGTATGAACAAATACCTGTATAGACTGCAATAAGACAAAGAAGGTGGAGATTTATTGAGCACACACTGACACCAAGTGAGCAAAGAATTACAAAACAAGCACTGAAGGAAAACAATCGGTGTAAAAAAAATGAGGACGTCTGGGGAAAAAAAAATAAGAACATTATTACTAGAGGCTAAGAAAGGCTGCGCTGAACTCCATGTCAGCAATCGAGAAAATTACCTGCAATAGATCGGGGTGGAAGAATCGAATGCGAGCCCTATGTGCCGTCTAACGGCACACGAACGATGATGATGATGATGATGCTGAGTATAACAGAATCATGAATAAGTGGATAGTAAGTTAGGTATACCAAAAAAAAAAAAAGATGGGCAGCTTCCACCATACATACATAACTACCCATTTGAGTCAACAGACAGCTAGATAACTGGATGAAACTGCAGTTCATATTTCTGTTCGCTCGTTACATATTGTCTGTATCGTGAAAACTAACCAAACTCTATAGCGGGAAATGAAAAGACAATCCAGCATTTAATTAACCACAATCAATCACTGTTTTGTCTTGTCGTGGCTGTCTTGTTAACCTAATTATTTCATTCCCACACAAAACTGCCAGTTACTGTTTGTATTCACCACTTTTGGGATGTAGATATGGCATTTGTTAGTCTGATTTAGTGCGGTGTGGCTAGTGCTGTCCCCACGGGTGGTGAAGAGCGAGTTTTCGCCTCTGACGGTAAAAAAAAAAAAAAAACCATACCGAGGATTCGAACCTGTTTCACATTTTACACTACATATCTAGTAGAGACTGGTCTATAAATATGTAGCGCTAGCATAATACACGTGACCAATCCGCTTAAAGCTGTAGAAGAAGAAGTAGAAGAAGAAGAAGAAGAAGAAGAAGAAAAAGAAGAAGAAGAAGAAGAAGAAGAAGAAGAAGAAGAAAAAGAAGAAGAAGAAGAAGAAGAGAAGAAGAAGAAGAAGAAGAAGAAGAAGAAGAAGTAGAAGAAGAAGAAGAAGAAGAAGAAGAAGAAGAAGAAGAAGAAGAAGAAGAAGAAGAAGAAGAAGAAGAAGAAAAAGAAGAAGAAGAAGAAGAAGAAGAAGTAGAAGAAGAGAAGAAGACGAAGAAGAAGAAGAAGAAGAAGAAGAAGAAGAAGAAGAAGAAGAAGAAGAAGAAGAAGAAGAAGAAGAAAAAGAAGAAGTAGAAGAAGAAGAAGAAGAAGAAGAAGAAGAAGAAGAAGAAGAAGAAGAAGACAGAAAGAAGAAGAAAGAAGAAAGAAGAAGAAGAAGAAGAAGAAGAAGAAGAAGAAGAAGAAGAAGAAAAAGAAGAATAAGAAGAAGAAGAAGAAGAAGAAGAAGAAGAAGAAGATGATGAAGAAGAAGAAGGTTAAAGCGGTACCAAGCTGCTGATTTGTCTACACATCATATTTTGGCACCATATATCCAATGACAAAGCAGAAGTCATGGTACCAGGAAGGAGGAGCAGAGGCCGACCGACACGAAAATGGGCACAGGATATAAGTGACTCCTAGATTGTGAAAGTGCATGAGGCGGGAGAACTGGCGAGAGCTCCTTTTTTTTTTTTTTCAGGCAGACTGTGATGAGAGCGACGTTCTGCAAAGGACCTGCTATATGAGGATGATGATGATGATGATATCCAATGACATGTAGTATCAAAACTCTTCGTGCACACACACACCACACAAACACACACCCACATACACACACCACACACCCACACACACACACACACAATGATAGTCTCCTCACCACTAATCGCTTGGCGGACTTCCTATCCATTATCTCCAGCAGAGGTTCCTGCACAGCATTGTAGCCCCTGGTCGGTCGCCTTTGTTTCATCACGTGATCGTCAACCAAAGAGGTGAAGTTGAAATTGAATACAGACATCTTTTTCTCTGATTGACTCTTCAGAGGGATGTGTTATCACCATCTTTATCAATATCATCATTATTTTATGTATCTGCATTAGGTCTTACAAAATAAGTTATGCACGTTTTCTTGTGGTTGACAGCTGGACTGCGATTTCTGCAGCGATCAGCACGACACATCCAAATTCAGCAAATTCTAAATAAGTCGCCTTTTAGGAAATTGTTAAGGTGTCTGTGGCTTGGGCGTGGTCAGGTTCGATCCTAGCTGCAGACCATGTGGTAGCTGACCGCCTTGCGTTGGCTGTGATAGTGGTATCAAGTGTCGACCATACAGCAGCAATGGCTATCTACTGAACGTAAATTTGCCTAGAATTACCGCAACAACCAAAAGTTGCTAGAGCTGGCTTTGCAACGCCCTGTAGGGCAGTGTTTCTCAAACTTTTGACATCCGTAGCTCACCAAAGCTGAACATTGTTTGGCGGCCCATCGGACAGCTAACCAAACACAGAGTCAGTAGTTTATTTGTTAAATCCGATATCACACAGTTACATTGTTCATTGTTAATTATTGAGATCAACTTCATCGCACATCAGACAAGATCATAACTGCTTCGATCGCCTCCTGAATATGTCTTCAAGTGGTTTTAGGCTAACCACTCACATTCTGTTCTGGCTGATGTAACGACGGGTGGCTCTCGCTTAGTTTTCCTGTCTTGTGGCTCCAACTGGTACATCCCAGGGTGTGCAGTCTGTTCAGGGAAAAATAATTTTCCACGAAACTAAAAGCCTCACAGCGTTCATTCGCTCGTGTGGCAATTTTTGGTCTGGCAGTTACAATTATCAGCAAAGCTAATGCGACACCTGCTTTTTATAAGTTAGACCGTCCGAAATATGTGGCTAGAGAGTTGTTCAGAAAGTAGAAGCGCTGCAATCACGTTAATTAGATTTATCTGATAACTGTCTTATGCAGTTAAACGGGGTTTCTAGGATTTGCATCTGTTTTATTCTCACCCTTGGGGTGTTAATCCGCAAATAGTCAGCAATTCTGAAAGAGAAAACCCACCTACCCTACAAACAAAAAAGGAAAAGACACTTTTCTACACCTTCAGGCGTATTGAGTATAAAGGACTAAACCTACATTTTATCAACACTTGGTGGGCGATAGGTTCAGCATCACGCCGGTCGCCTTTACTTCCCAGGACTGAACCCACTCAAGGTTGGTTCTACCTGAGAGCCAAACTCACAATTGTCCAAACTCCATTTAGCGTCTAGCCGCTTCACAAAAGTTACATAATTAGGCAGAAATTAATGGCGGTCTAGTTGGACAGATGCCGCGCATGTATACTGGTGCATTCGTCCATTCTTTTCCGTGACTGATCTCGTCTAGGTCACGCACCTGCTGGATTAAATCTTCAGCATTGGCCGTCCAGGAGCGGCCTCTTTTGAGACTCATTACTTATGTTGTGTGTGTCAAACTGAGTGTCCTCCAGGGACGGCATGAGTCACAGTTCATAAGGGTACACAACAACAAATTAAAGTCATTTAAAAACAACTGTTACAGAATTGTTTTCCTTTTTACTAGAATAAGCTGTTTACGAAGGGCCACATAAGGCCCCCGACCAGTTTGACATGTCTGCTTTATACTACAAAAGTTCAAAGGTTAGCCCGCACTAGTATAATTGTTAATTTCGTCTGTATGCACATTGACTTACATCATCATCGGCACAAGCCACACATGGCTGATGTGGCAGTTATGGGTGCTCTAAATATATCATTTTTGGAGGTTGAACGGGGTTTGTCCTGCTGTCTACCACCAGTAATAAGCCTTTGTAAGTCTGACGGTGTAACCTTCAGGTCCTGTTTGTCTGCCATCCAGATTTTGAGATCTTGAATGTTAAATTAAGAATCGACATTATAGCAGTTGAGACACTTCCATAAACGTTCCCTCCCCATCTTCAGCAGTAAGCGAAGAGTTCCAATTCCGATGGCACAAGTAACTGTCTGATAGTATATCCGTCTCGCCTTTCACTTGAATGTTGAGTGTCGGCCAGATACCCTGATAACTCCACGCAGCGCCTTTCTACTCAGACCCGACTTAGACCTTGTGAACGTAGAGAGTCAAACTTATCAGGTACCAGCCGGGAGGGACTAGACAGCACACACGCTATACTCACCCGGCCATACACGACCAGCGGCTCTTCAGACAGAGCGTGGTCGACACTGCTTTTTGATAAGCTGCTTTCAGAACTCATCTGTTTCGTGGATAAGAAATTTATATTCATCATTATACAAGAATGTATGTCTATGATATAAGTTTCGAATTATCGTTTCACAAGTCTACACGTGTGTGGTGTGAATTACGAATGATCGTTTACACAAGTCTATATGTGTGTGGTGTGAATTACGCATTACCGTTACACAAGTCTATATGTGTGTGGTGTGAATTACGAATTATCTTTACACAAGTCTATACGTGAATGGTGTGAATTACGAATTATTGTTACACAAGTCTATATGCACGTTACACAAGTCTATACGTGTGTGGTGTGAATTACGAATGATCGTTTACACAAGTCTATATGTGTGTGGTGTGAATTACGCATTACCGCTACACAATTCTATATGTGTGTGGTGTGAATTACGAATTATCTTGACACAAGTCTATACGTGAATGGTGTGAATTACGAATTATTGTTACACAATTCTATATGCACGTGATGTGAATTAGGACTTGTCGTTATGCAGGTTCTAAGTGTCTTTAGTGTTAATTAAGATGTATCATTGCATATTTCTATATGTGTATTGGGTGTATTGAGAATTTTCATAATGCAGGTCCTTGCATCTTTGATGTTAACAGAATCTTATCATTATACAAGTTTATATGTGTATGATCTGAATGAAGAATTATCATTATACAAGTCTATACGGGTGTGATGTGTTTTATGCGTGACCAAGAAAAACAAACGTTTAGACGATAACCATAGCAACACTGACAATGTTTTGTGTAGAAAGGAACTTATAAGGAAATCGAAAGATATAACGGTCAGAACGTGTACTTCACCGTCCTCTTGTTTGTCCGATCTGACACAGTTTTTACTTTTTTTTTAAGAGTTGCAGTCTGTAGGATGGACATCTTGAAGGTGAGAATCAAACATTATAAACCCCGGAAACTTTGTCCAGTTGCTATACACCACAATTATTTTGGGGCCCACAACACGTTTACGAAGTATCTTTTGCTCCAGAGCGTGGATGTGTCATACATTTTCTCTCAACAGATGTTCTCTCGAGTATCGAACAAACCAGGTATTCCGCAGCTTCACTGACGACTTCCATGGATTACCAAAATGTCTGTACGCGCAGTTTAATATTAAACCAGAGGGCAACAGAACAAAACAACTCCATCCTTCTCATATCAGGCCAAAACAATGTTGATTTTCTTTGATAATTGATTGGTGACAAAATGAGGTTTGAAAAAGTTATGGGTGTCGGCCCCAGCTTTCGTCCCCACATCTTGGAGTAGCAGGGTGTCTTTCTTTGACTGGTCCCTACCCTTTGACCTCGCTGGTTTGGGAGCCCCTGCTGGTTGCTACGTTACTGTCTGCACAGGGGGCTGTGTGGTCTCGATGTATAGTGTCCACCTCGAGTGCTAGAGGTTCCGGGTTCAAAGCCGGTAAAGGCTGGGATTTTTTTTTTTACGTGGACTTGGACTTCTAGTAATGTCCCTTGGTCTCTGGGAAGTGAGATCGGACGCCCGTGTGCATTGTTGCGCTCGAAAAAAAAATCGCTTGGCAGCTGGAAATCGAAAAGAGTAGCCTAACAGCGCTACTAGGGCAAAAATTTGGAGTTTAAAATCTACCCAAAGTATTTTAGGATCCTCACCGGTGCTACAGAGCCTGTGCACTGTGCTGAGCTTCTTCAGACTCAGACTTTAGTTAAAAGAAGAACGGAGCCCTTATAGGTTACTACCCGTGTGCCATGATTTTGATCCGTTGTTCAAACTTCAAACTTCAAACCTCTGTGTGCACAGCTCTCTTGGCCGTTGAGAAACAAAAGCACCCCATGTCAAGACAGACACATTCAGAAGAGAAAACCAAACTTAATCAACAAACGTGATCACTTACTGCGAATGGTTGATACATTTTCTTGGCCAAACTCTATGTTTACAACTATTGTAAGTTAAGGACCAGCAGCAACTCTGAGAAAGTTAATTGACAAACGGGGATGAAGTTAAGGTGGGCAACTGTGTTACAAAAGACAACAGCAAAAGGTAAAGAAACTCGGTTAATAGGGGGATGGTGGAAAATTACTACATAGTAAACTAAATAAACCAGACAGCGGAAGTACCATAACTTCCGTTCACAAGAAAGCGCACACATATTGTGATTCCAACAAAATAACCAAACATGCTGAGGACGGTGGAGAAAAGTGTGCTTCGTTCATAGCAGTGTTGCCACTTTGGATGTTTTACATCCAGATTTAGATGTTTTCTCTTGCATTTAGATAGCGGTTTTTTTACGTTCAGATGGTAAATGTTTTTCTAGTTTTTTTTTTTTTTCATTTGAAGCGAATTTATCAAATCTAACCTAAGAAACAGGATGAAATTTGACCTCTTAAATGCTATCTTGACAATAAAATTCGGCCTGATAAGAGTAGGAAAAGGCTGTTCCACTTTTGAGCTCCCTGATTGGGTATTAAAAGAAATTGAAGCAGCTATAGCATTCCAGAGTCATTTTGGATTTGAAGCTTCAACTTCATCATCCAAGTTAAGTTTATCCTGTGGATCTTGTGAGGCAGACTTCAGTAAAGATGAGGACATGATTCTATAGGGTAAGTCACATCAATTGCTATGTAATTTGTTACTCTTTCCATTTGGATGGTTTTTCTAATTCATTCATGCGTTGAAATAAACAGGCTAGAAAAGTGGCTTATACTGCAGCCCTTGGTAAAGACTTGATGCTTGAAATGCCAAATGTTGTCAAGAGCTTGTGGGAATGTTGAATTAAGAATAGAAATCATAACACTCGGGACACTTCCATAAGCGCTCCGTCCCCATCTTCGACAGCAAGCGAAAAGTTTCAATTCCGATAGTACCAGTAACTGCCTGATTGTATGTCCGTCTTGCCTTTCCCCTGAGTGTTAAGCGTTGGCCGGATCCCCTGGTAACTCGTCGCAGTGCTATTCTCCTCATACCGCAATGATCTATTTTTGCCTCCGCACTATTCACTCTCTCCCAAAGGGCCTCACAACATCTAGATTGCCATACATTAATTCACCACCAAGTGGTACAGAACCGGCGATTCTATCTGCCTGATCATTTTCCAACACACAGGCATAACCTGGAAAAAATATCCTTAGAATACTAACTAGCCGGGACCTCTGAAGTTATGCTTGCCACTCACTACGAAGCATGCCTGTCTCTACCTTTCTCATCATGCTCTGTGAGTCAGTTACAATCACGGCATGTGTGTACAGCTGATTCTCAAGCCAGCGGAAAGCAGACTTTAGGTGATTCAAGAACACTCGGGGCATACCCATAAGCTGTCTGTCCTCATCTTCAGCAGTCAGCACAGAGCTACAATACCATTGGTACCAGTAGCAGTCTAACTACTCGTCTTGCATTTCCTCCGAAGGGCGATTTTCTGAGGGTCCTCACTCCTCGCTGCTGTACTCTCACCAGACTATGATGATCCATTTGCTCCTCCGAAATGCACACATTCTCCCATAAGGCCCTAACCACGTCTGTCTTTTTCCGCATCAATATTGCCCTAAGTTGTGAAGAGCCAAGCAATCTGTCTGCCTATTCTTTTCAGAATACACCAGCACTTCCCGGAGAAAAGATCCAGACAATGCTTCTCGTCCTATGATCTTTGAATCGAAGCTTCTCACGCTGTACAAACCAAGCCTGTTTTCACCTTCCCCTGCATGCTTTCTGTGTCAGGTACAATTACGACGTTGGTGTGTGTTCTCTAGCCAGCGAAAAGCTACAGTAACCGCTCCCACTTCCATTCCTAAGCTAGATGTGATATCACATATTAGGTTCTCCTGCACCATAAGTGAACAATGGGGAACGCGAAAAGATCATCACGATGTGGAGAGGCCGGCGCCTTAGGAAGTGATTGGGGGATCCGGTCGAAAATCTACATCCAGAGGAAAGGTAATCAAATCGCTACTGATACAATAGGAATTGTAATTCTTCGCTGTCTGCCAAAGATGAGAACGGAGCGAGGATGAACATGCATACAGTGCTTTGACGTCAGGTCCTAATTCAACTCAGCTCAGAGGAATATACTGTTTGACAAACGTTAAATTGTATATATAATTTATGATAAGAAAAGCTGTGCTGACTTAAGAACTTACATAACTCACCTGATAGCTGCGCCCCGTCCCCATCTTCAACAGCCAGCTCAGAGTTCAAGCACCGCTATTGCCAGTAGCATTCTGATTAAATGTTGAGTGTCGACTAGTTACTCCTTGTTACACTTTTCTTTCCAGACAGTTGGGATCTATTCTATCTTTTGCATTGTTTTTGGGCTTTCAGAGGGCTTTGATGACCATCCATTCATTGCTGATAAGTCAGAACCATAAAGCCTTTCCACCTGGTCATTTCACAACACAGCATCAGTGCTTCTAGAAAAGATCAAAGGGTCTATTCTTTGATGTTATGTAATTAGTGAGAACTATGATCACGACGCTCCGTATAGACACACAAGTGCTCCAATTACCCCCCCCCCCCCTCTTTTCCACCACCACCACCACGTAGCTTAACCAGCATTTAACTAATGGGCTTCTAAACAAACAGAGAAGAAAGTTAGAACAGTTGCAGCATTGCCTGTCAAAGCCGAAGCGCTAACAACATCTTGTGTTCTTCCTCTAGCCAGTACCAACAAAGCGAGACAGGCTGGAGGCTACTAGCCATGAGGCATCACTCATCCACAGACAAACACACTTACTGACACACACGGAATTGAAACTGTGGTTACTTAGATCTAGTTCTCATCTTTCTTTTTTTCTTTTTTTTTCATATCATCGATCGCATACGCCTCTTCCTCACCTTAGAGCTCATTGTCTGTATTCAAATGCGAAGATCGAAGATTACGCCCCAAAAAACTAAGATTATCAGTCACATGTCGACAGGAGCAGACATTTTGAAACTGTTGGGAGAATGACACGGGTACGTTCAGTTACTTAGATTACACACAACACCTTGTCCATTGTTAACGAAGGTACACAATTTATGGCTGGATTACATACAAAGACAGCAAGTAAAATGGTTTGCCCACTTAGAGAGAATGCCTTGTGACACCATACCATACAAAGCACACATGGGAAGAGAAGAAGGACGTAGAGCACGGGGTAGACCAAAAACAAGATGGAAGGATAACATCAGAGAAACTCTACAACAGCACGATGTGCCTATGGTCGAGGCAGCCAGAAGAGCTAGAAACAGAACCTTATATCTCCCTCGACACCCACAGCGGTAAAAGAGGAAGTGAAGAAGAAGAAGAAGAATGTGCATTACATTTTGTGTATAAAATACATTGTTACTTCCCTTGGAAATAACTTTATCCGCACCGACGGGCTGGTGAGTAGGGTGGTCGGAGATTTTGAAAACACAAGCATGTAGGATAGGGTTATTCAACTAAGTTTTCTGAAGGGTCAAAATATTTAAAATGGGGATAGATACGGACCAGAAACTCGAGTTCCAGCATAGAAAGATGACAAATACAATACAACTGGTGATGATTGGCGTGTCAGTTGCTAGCCAGTTGAATAGTCTGAATTAGGCCATTCTAGGCAAAATTGCCAGGATTTAATGTCCATGCAGACTAGGAATTGACAAGATTCACTGTCCTTTTCAGGATGACAGTTTTCATTATTTGAAGCCCCACCCTGGTTCTTGCCGGGGGCCGCAATATAGCTAGGCCATAAATATGGCCAGTTGGCTAAACACAGTTTATGGGACCTCTCCACTGTGATCCTCATCCACATGGTGGCACATTGTGTCATCGGGTGTTTATCGCTTGTGTGATGTCCTGGTGAGGTAGAAAGTCAGTCAGTCAGGGATTGACTCTGCTGTGTAAAAGTTTGACCAAAAAGATGATTGTACAGAAACTTTAGGCCACAGGATGACTGGAATTCATCGACTTTAAACATTTAATTTTCATATGTTGGGCATATTGGACACTATTCAACGCCTGTAGACGTATTCGGAATATCGGGCTATAACTAAAGTCGTCCCCATGTGGGACTCAATTTTTCCTTATTTTGAAGCCCCACTCCGGCGACATAGCCTGAAGGCTAAATGCGGTTTCTGGAACCTCTACACGGGTCCTTTTCCGTATGGTGGCACTTTGTGTCACAGGGTGTTAATCGCTCCGTGTGATGTCCTGGTGGGGTAAACTTTACTTACTTACTTTTTTCTTATGGCACGCCAACTGCACACTGCATATTTTTTCATAATAATTTGTATATGCTTTTGCAAACATACACTGTGTGGCTAGTTGGTTATTTAGTTAGTCGATAGATTATTCACACTGCACATCGATCCATTCAGTTCTCGGATCCCTTCTTAGTAAATCCCACAGTGTGTAGCTGCTCAAGACATCAGTTCTGTGTTGGTTTCTTGTTCTTCTTTGGCTTCCCGCACAGTGCTCTTGTCTGACAACACCCCCTTTGAACCTGTTGTTCTTACAGTGTGGTCATGGTTGCAGATTCAGAGTAGCTACGGGCACCTTTATTAGATAATTTGTGATAAGTACATGCACCTTAGTTTTCTGGGGGGGGGGAAGTTATATATATATATATATATATATATATATATATATATATATATATATATATATATACAGAAGGCATGGTACCAGAAAGGAGGGGCAGGGGCCGACCGACACGAAGAAGGGCACAGGATTTAAGTGACTCCTTGAGTATGAAAGTATATGAGGCGAGAGAGCTGGCGAGAGACCGAGTTTCTTTCAGGCAGACTGTGATGAGAGCGACGTTCTGTAAAGGACCTGCTACATGATGATATATATATATATATATATATATATATATATATATATATATATATATATATATATATATATATTGTCATTCTGTTTGTCTGCTTGATGAACAGCCACGTATGGGTTGCTCCGTCTTTTCCTCATCTGTCCATGTGTCTCCCTGTCTGTCTGTTATTGTAATTGTGATTATGGTTTTCACAGTGATTATTACAGAGATATCAGGAGACATAGTAGCATCAGCAATGTTAGTAGTAGCAGCAGTGGTAGTATAAGCAGCAGTAATACCTTTTATTGTTATTATAAGAGTTATAGTATTAGCATAAGTAGTAGTAGTAGCTGTTGGGATGGTAGTAATAGTAGCGGTAGCGGCAGCAGCAGCTGCAGTAGAAAACAGCAGCAGTAGTAGTAGCAGCAATAGTAGCAATACAATTTAGTTGTAGCAGCAGTAAATGCAGGATTATCTGTAGTTGAAAGCTGCAGTAGTACTAGCAACAGCAGCAATAATAGCAAAACAGCAGCAGAAACCGTAGCAGTAGGTTTCAGAATGTATGTACACAAATACGTTGCCACTTTATTTCTTTGTTTACTAACGACAAGACAATGTCTATCATTTCTCTTCCCAGCCTCGTTCCACCTCTCAAGCCGGAACTGACATACAAAACATCCGCAGGTTAAAAAAACAAAACGAAAATATACAAGATTCTTTCAAGCATGACAGGCTGTCACAAATATCACGACTGTCAATACATTTATAAATATCACCACAAACCTATAAATATTTATGTCAACGTTTCTATAAATAGCAGTGCATTACCTGTTAATGGCCAGGAAACGCAGAGGAAACCAACGTTCTAGTGTCGAAGTACAGGCTTTTCTGCGTCACAAATGCACACAAAAAGATACCAGGTGTGCAGTGAGAATCCCAAGAGGAAATGTTTAAATTATGCAGAAGAATTATGTCGCGAAATCTCCAGAGTTTAAAATGTGAATGTTTGGGGTGCGAACCTGGGCTGCATCTCTTTACCATTCCGATTTTCTAGGTCATGGAAGGCGGGTGGTCAACTAATCCTTTGCTCTCATCTCACGGTCTTTTAATTTTTTATTTTTTTTATTCTTACAATCTTTCACGCAAGCACAGAAAATTACATAATTACCTAACTCGTCATATTGGGAACCCCCCATGAAATTCCGGGGATTTCCGCTCATTACATTGTTG
Organism: Candidula unifasciata; assembly: GCA_905116865.2. NCBI lineage: Eukaryota > Metazoa > Mollusca > Gastropoda > Stylommatophora > Geomitridae > Candidula > Candidula unifasciata. Next base: position 133,177 of record CAJHNH020004979.1, read on the forward strand.
TTGTTGCTTCTTCTTATTTTCTTCTTCCCTTGAATGTCCGTCTGAGTGTGTGGATAAATATATATATATGTGTGTGTGTGTGTGTGTGCAGTGATAAACATTGTACGCAACAAGGTGCATAGATATCATCCACTGACCACAAGAAGATAGTAAAAAGAGCTCGAACGAACAGCATCTGAATAATGTTGGAATTGGTTCAAATGTACTTTTTGAAAACATTATATCAGGTGATGTGATTTTTAATACAGACGGCTCTGTATTGACAGGCAGAGGATGTGCATGTGGGGTTCATAGGAGAATGAAATGGAGGTCGCTTAGTGAAACAAAGCCTGGCATATGATATCATAACGCCTAGTCTGAGAATGGAGGTGGAGGCAGTCACTGCAGCCTTTCGCTGGCTTGAGAATCAGCTGTACACACAAGCCGTCATTGTAACTGGCCCACAAAGCATGATGAGAAAGGTGTAGACGGGCATACTCAGTGCGGAGTCGCAAGTATCACCTCAGAGGGTCCCGGGTAGTTAGCGTCCTTTGAATATTTTCTGCACGTTATGCCGGTGTGTCGGGAAATTAGCAGGCAGCTAGAATGGCCGGTTCTGCGCCATTTGGTGGTGAATTGATGTATGACAAGCTCCCTTTGGGAGCGAGTGAACAGTGAGATTTCACACACAGGTGATTACAGTGTGAGGAGAACGGCGCTGTTGGAAGTTACCAAGGGATCTGGCCGACGCTCAACACTCAAGGGAAGGACGAGTCGGATATACAGACAGTTACTGGTACCATCAGAACTGGAACGCTTCGCTTGTTACTGAAGATAGGGATGGTGCTCATATGGGAGTGTCTCGAGTGTTGTGATGTCATTTTTTATTTCAGCATTCAGCTTTTAAAAAACTTTATGTATGAACTTTAAATAATACTTTTCTTCCCTATCATTTTTTTTTAAATGTCAATTAATTTACCACAATTTTTGTCCTGCTCAAGAAGAGAGATTGTCCCCCCCCCCCCCCCCCTCCCCCCGAAGAATTAAACAAACATACATTTTTATATTACCTAATGAAAACCCCCGTGTGGATTCCGGGGCCCCCTTGTGGGAAAACAAGAATAGACCCACTCCCCCCCCCCCCCCAGAATGCATGTCGTAAGAGTCGACTAACTGGAAGCTTCCTCTGAAGTTGGAGTGCATCTTCGTGAGAGGCAAGGAACCAGCAATCTGCATACAAGTAAGCCAGATCTGTAAAACAGATGCAAACGCAAAACTCAGGCCCTGGAACAAAGTCCAGAAATGGACGAACAACCAGGTCTTTCCACCGAAGTTTATAGCCGGTGAACGCAAACAACAACTTATTGAAAATTCGTCATTATAAACAAAATCCTGATTATTTTGTCATTTTTATGATGATGTTCAATATCAGCAGGTGAAAATCAACGCAAATTGGTTTATTTAAATTACATTAAAAAAATTGTTGAAAATGTGTTTACAAGTGTAATCAATCCACCTAGAAGAGAATGTGAACCGATGAAATTCTTCAAAGTGAGAGATAATGACTCTGATCATCATCATACAGCAGGTCCTTTGCAAAACGTCGCTCTCATTACGGTCTGCCTAAAAGAAACTCGGTCTCCCGCCAGAACTTCCAACTCGTGTACTTTCATACTCAAGGAGTCACTTACATCCTGTGCCCATCTTCGTATTGGTCGGCCCCTGCCGCGCCTTCCTGGTACCATACCTTCTGCAATTTATTTTTTTTCCATTCCGCCATGGTGCTTGATATGACCAAAATATTTCGGATTTCGAGACAAGATGCTGTTTGTTGGTCAATCTTCTTTGATGTTCAGATCGTTTAAAATGCGGGTATATCTTCTCTTCTTTGTCGATGTTATCTCGGAATCTTTCTATGGCATTTCAGCGCAAAAGCCCCTAGTATCTTTTTTAAGGACTGGGAGATAGTCCACGACTCACATCTGTATGTTGCTACAGGAAAGATGCATGCGTTTCTGGTCTCCATAATGAGTTTTATCTCATTATGGCTGTCTTCCCTGACAATGACTCTTGCATCTAAAAGTAAATCTCAAAAGTGGCTAGATATCTCTTATGTGACTAACTATACACCCCAAAGAATTAAACAAGTATGCAATAATTGTATTACTAAAATGTCAATTCATAATTTGAAACAAGAGCGATCCTTTGAGTTTCATATGATATTTAAAATTAGAGGATCGAAAATAATCAGAAATGGTGTATTTCAATTGTTGTTTTAAAAAAAAAAAACGTTTAAAATGCGTTAACCAGTGTAATCAATCTACCTTTAATACCTCTGAGACTGTGCACTTATTAGATTCTCCGAAGTGACAGAGACTGACTCTTCTAAAAATGTATCTCAAAAATGACTCGTAAATTTCCAGTTTTTGTGTGTGTGAGATGATGTTTTCTTGTTTAACAATACTAACTTGTCTTTTGTGAACGGAAACGTAGTCATGTGTGACTATTGAATCAGGTGTTTGTGCAGCAGCTCTTTCTTGTACATAACAGCACCGCCTATCATTACATGCATTTGTAACTCTTTCAGTCTCAGAACTTTTCACAATGAAACCCCAGAATGATGAAAAACACAAAAAGCAAATCTCATAGCCACAATAAGCAATCGGACAATAGGACAAGACTTTATGGTGATTCCAACAGGTACTGAGGTTATAGTGATATATATCCTCTCTGTGGTAGCAAATTAAGAGCCTACCTGCACCACGAGAGTGGACGGTTAGTTCATCGGACAGAAGTTTGTCGGACAGACTTTAGCATTTGGCAGTAGAACGGGCAGATTTTGATCGTACGACTTTTGCTTCGAGAGATTTAAAAGTACTTCTCCACTAGGGGCTCAGACCAGTCTATGGAGGCATATCCACCACGTCGTTCTGTTGTGTTCATAACCAGCTCGAAGTACTTTCAGAAGCTTCGAACAGCTTCTTCGGTAAATTGTATACATATTTTAATGTCAGTTCTATAATGCGTCTGACTATTTTCTCAGGCAGTAGAATAATCGACTTCTCGCCTGCTTGATCAGTCGGAAGTTGTATGCATAAAAAATGGTATACAGTTAAACGCAAACCCACGGTCCTTAGCCACACAGGACAGCCGGTTACATCTAGCAGGTGTAGTTTTTACAGATGGCCTAATTTTGATTTGTTTTAGTCTGAACGGGGTATCCGGGATCTACCTTGTTGGTCTGTCCTCCTTAAGGCGATATTTTAATCTCAGGGTGGTATGGTAAACCTTTGGTTAGCAGCCCGCAAGGAAGAAGAATCAATCGATCTATTGATAGGTTGATACTTAAGCCCATTGACCTCTGGGTGCAGGTCCCTGCTTGCCCAGGACTTCAACATCACTTAGATGTGGGGTTGACTTGGGGTTTCTGCCAGTTATCGATCGGCCACTGATTTTCTCATTTCGCCCGTGCAGAGAGAGAGAGAGAGAGAGAGAGAGAGAGAGAGAGAGAGAGAGAGAGAGAGAGAGAGACGGACAGACAGACATACAGACAAAGACAGAGACAGAGAGAAACCGGGTACCACATTGCTGGACAAAGAGCAAAATGTCGCCCACGTCTTGTGTGCGAAAAGATACCACTAAGACCAACGATGTATACACCACGTGGAAATCGAAAAAGAGACCATAATGTAAACAATGGACATGGAAAAAAGATCGTTCCCGGAAGCCTCACGTCATTCTACAGTGCTGAAGTCGGATAAGAAAGGCTAACAAAGGGAGAGGGGTGAGCATTAAAATAATGAATTCACATTTCATGTCGGGTGGCAGGGGTTGGGTAAAAAAATAACTGCTAATTACTGCCTTTATTGTAACAATTTTGTGGTGTAGGCAGGGGGTTCTTTGTTTTTTGATCCTGAAGATTAACGACCACACGGCTAGTGCTGTCGCCACGACTGTGCAGGTGAGTATTTTTTTTTTTTTTTGCGCCAGACAGAACAAAATGTCCAGCCTTACCCAGGATTCTAACCAAGGTCTTCCGGTTTGGAGTGAAAAGGAGTGGAGGTTAATTTTACGCTTGTCTCCCCATTTACTCACCGCTACACACTATCTCACGCCTGATTGAACGACCTACTGACCACTTAACTCCTGATAGGTTGGCCTCGAGCAATCCGTATTTCGCGGGGATTTTTTTTTTTTTTGCGCCAGACAGAACAAAATGTCCAGCCTTACCCAGGATTCTAACCAAGGTCTTCCGGTTTGGAGTGTTAAAAATAAAAAGGAGTGGAGGTTAATTCGATGGGCAGGAGCTTAGGGCATTACTTAACAAGCATATTTTGCTAAACGATCCTGTGGAAATATCCATTCGACAGAGGGTTCAGAGAAAAGAAAAATGACCTGCAGTATCACTATACTCAAATCTATATGCAACCAAAGAGACACCACAGTGAGGTCAACATAGTCGCAATTCAGTCAGGGCAACTAACAGTGATGCGATCACAAGGAGAGGACAACAAACAAAGAAAGGTATGAAAGAAACTGGTTATTCGTTTTTCAAGGGTCGTACACTGGGCTCTTCTAAACACTAATAAGTTTCTTTTTATTTTACAAAGCATAGTATGGTCTAATACCAATATACTTAGAATGAGTGTGGGGGGGGGGGGGGGAGGTGGGGCGCGAGGATGGCAAATATACACATTCAAATATTCACACATGCATACTCAAACACTCTTATTTTTTTGTATACTCATACATGCACATATACATAGATACATGTATATATATGCACTCACACACACACACGCACGCACACAGACTCACACACTCTCTCTCTCTCTATCTCATGCATATTCCATGAAGAGTTCCAGCCATGTATATTTAGTATATTAGGACGGGTTATTAATACATAGGTCTCCCCATTTACACACCGGTACACACTAGCTCGCTTCTGATTGGTGTACCTCCAGCCAACCTCACCTCTAAAGCGATCCGTCATTCACGGGGCTGTTCCGCTGTGGCGCTGATATCGCGTGTTGTATATTTAACCATGCCAGAGCTTTTAACACTACAAAAACATTTGGATGCTAGGTCTAATACACAACCCCCCCCCCCCCTCCCCCTCCCCCAGTCACCCCCTTCCCCTCAGAGAGTGATTAAACCTATGTCACAGTCCGTCTCTTTCTCGGAATAAAAACATAAATGCAAGACAACAAGAGACCGCGACAACCATAATCTCGACCACAGTAAACTAGTCCAACAAAATTATCAATTGAGTTGACCTACATTTGGTGGGGAGACTAACGTATTAAGAACCGTCCACACCAAACATAATATACAACTGCAGAGTACATGTTGTTTGATTCGTACCGACAAGCTCCAATAGCACATGACGCGTTATACGTGAAGAGTTAACTCCCCACTGAAGAACGCCGTGTCGCGCCAACATAAGGGCGTCATTTTTCACATATCTGGTGATCAGCGGCCGTAACTTGTTTTGACAGGTTTCCAATAGCAGGAATTTGTCACAATGTCACATTGGAATGCCAAGAATCCGATGTGTATTTGCTGTGTGACTTCTTGTGTGTACGATTTGCTGGTCAATTTTCCTACGTCTCGTCTTTTACTGGCTGTAAACTCACGAGGAAAGATTTAGTTGTTCGTCCACTTCTGGACCTTAGACATGTCCGAGAACTTTAATTTTGCCGACACATCCATTTTACCGAGCTGACTTTGTATGCAGACTGTTGGTTCCTCGACATTCCTAATTAATCGACTTTTACACATGCTTGTTACGGGGCAGCGACTCTCTTCTCATCCCCCTTAACCTCATCCTCTTACCCCTTAACCCCGCCACCCCCTCTTTAAACCCTTACCCCCCCCCCCCCCATTCCCATAGGCCCCAGAACCACACATAGAGCAAGCAACAATTTTCGCTATAGGCTATAGCTAAAACAACCAAATTGGAATGATCCTTTAATAGGTGAGATTAAAAGTGGATCAGGGAGATAAGCTGTGTGACAAGTCGGCAAGCTATTATAACACAGTAACTAACGTCATTCAGTCGGCGCTGTGGCTAAGTCGATGCGAACGCTTCGTAATGCCAGGATGCCGGGTTCTATCACAGCTGCTGGCCACGCGCCTTGCGTTGGTTTCGACAGTGATATAAAGAAAGCCGACCGTCAAGAAAGCAATGGCAAACTATTGGACGTAAATTTGCCTAGGGAAACCACACAACAGCCAGGAGTTATTGGGGTTTGTTCTGCAACGTCCTGTGAAGGATACGCAACTAACTGAAACCGAACGTCATTCTAACGAACAGAGGAGTTCCTTAGATGAGGTCTAACCATATCTGCGTCTAATGATGTAAATCTAATTGCTGTTGATTTGTGTAGACTCGAGATTCATAAAAGATCACCCCGAAAGGAATTATGTTACAGTTTCGGTGAGGTTAGAATCCATCATAATTTGAAGAAAAAAAAAATAAAGGAGCCTTTTGTACGTCTTTAGGCGTGTAGGGCATATAGGGCTAGACCTATATTTTTATAGACCAATCGGCACAAGATGGGTCATCACGCCGGCCACCTCTACTTCCCGGGACTGCACCCGGTACCCACTCAAGGCTGGGTCGACCTGGGAGCTAAGGTCATTTTTGAAGAAAATTCCGGCTCCGTCAGGGAGCGAACCCAAGACCTTCCGATCCGCGGCGAGCCATCATCATCATCACTATCAAATCCCACAGCGCAGCATGACACTGGGTCACCAGTTGGTGTTGCATGTTTGATCACTTAGTTCCCTCCGCCTTGGTCATATACAATGATATTTTTGGAGTTGGCAGTCGGTAAAGAGCAGTGACTAGAATCCTTAACTTCTGTCTAAGCGATCATGTGTTTAAATCCCCCCACCCCCATGTTACCAAGTCAGTAAAAATCTTAAACATTAACCTGGGATTATAGTTCGACCCAGCTTAACATTGGTCGCGGGAATGGTTATTGGAATAAAATGAGGCTGTCGCGAGATTGATCGCAACAAATCGGATGGTTTGGTCATCTAACGAGAATGAAGTAGTACCAGCTGCCACAGAAAGTCACGCTGTAACCTTCATTATAAATGTGAACATATTGTCTGTTGCCAAATCTGCGTGCTTCTTTCTCGTCATGTCGTGCCACGTACAACACCGAACATTGTCAGAATTAGTTTTCTTGTTTACTGTATTGCACTAGGACAGCAATTCTCAAACTGGATGTTGGAGCGCCCAGGGGTGCCGCCAGGGTATGCCAGGGGTGCCGCCAGGGTATGCCATGGGTGCCGCCCGCGTATGCCATGGGTGCCGCCAGGGTATGCCAGGGGTGCCGCTAGGGTATGCCATTGGTGCCGCCAGGGTATGCCATTGGTGCCGCCAGGGTATGCCATAGGTGCCGCTAGGGTATACAAGGGGTGCCGTCAGCGTATGCCAGGGGTGCCGTCAGCGTATCCCAGGGGTGCCGTCAGCGTATGCCAGGGGTGCCGCCAGGGTATGCCAGGGGTGCCGCCAGAGAATGCCTGGGGCTGGCGCCAGAGTATGCCAGGGGTGCCGCCAGGGTATGCCATGGGTGCCGCCCGCGTATGCCAGGGGTGCCGCCAGGATATGCCAGGGGTGCCGCCAGGGTATGCCAGGGGTGCCGCCAGGGTATGCCAGTGGTGCCGCCAGCGTATGCCAGGGGTGCCGCCAGGGTATGCCTGGGGTGCCGCCAGGGAATGCCAAGGGTGCCGCCAGGGTATGCCAGGGGTGCCGTCAGGGTATACCTGGGGTGCCGCCAGGGTACGCCAGGGTGCCGCGGCAATAATCGACATTTTTTTTCTTTCAAAAACTGCTTGAGATTAGCGAAGACAGCAGTTTAAAACAGAAATAACCACGAAGAAAACTAATAAGTGTTGTGGACGCAGGTGTATTCAGAAAACAATTATATTGGCAAGACTGCAACTCATGATCAACGTACGCTTATATTAGAAAACACATACAGGAGCAACCTTTATGTGGTTTGAAGGTACAATTTCCTAAAATTCTCATAAACATAAAGGAAATAATGAAAATTTCATCCAAAGAGTTTCATTCATTGCATTAAAGACAACTTAACATTAAATCTGCAAGGAATTTTTTTTCTTCTTTTCCTAAGTATTGAAATCGCTTCAAGGGTAGATGTGCCGCAAAAAATTGTTTAACTGACTAGGGGGCCGTGGCGAAAAAACTGTCAGAAACGCTGTGCTCTAGGGAGTCAGTCAGTCTTATAGATACAATGGTATTTCTATTGCCTTTATTTGGTCAATCTTTTGGGAAGTTTAGAAAGGGGCGTGTGGTTTGTGGGAGCGTGGAAAGGGAGGGGGTGTTTGTGTAATTTTTAGCCAGAGTTTTTTTTTTTTTTTAGTATCCAGAAACCATGAGTTGTTAACCTTTTGGCTCGTTACTATGGATATCGCAACCCTTCGGCCTTGATTTCGTGATAGGTACCGTAAATCTTGGAGAAATGTGGCTTTTTTTGCCTACCCCCGGGCTTGAACCCGGACCACAAGGAGCTCGCCACCCGGTCACCGCCCAGTAGTTTAAACAACTACGCTAGCGAGCCGCGTAAGCCAGAGGTTAAAGGGCTCAATTTCTAGTTTAGTCGCCAGGAACTATACCTAATATTTAGGAATGTATTATTTATCCTCAAAGAAAAAAAAAATCCCATCGCAGTACCGACGAAAACCACAACGTTCTTACCATTTAGCCAGATGCTTCTCTATACAGTTGGTACTTGATCTTCCCATGTGGTTTTATGTACCCCCATTTTGGCAGAAAAGGCATAGACCAGTGGTTCTCAAACTTCCTAATGCCGCGACCCTTTAATACAGTTCCTCATGTTGTTGCGACCCCCCGCCATACAATTATTTTCGTCCCTACTTCATAACTTTAGTGAATTTGTGTTTTGATGGTCTTTGGTGACCCCTGTGAAAGGGACGTTTGACCCCCCAAAAAAGGGTCGCGACCTATAGGTTGAGAACCGCTCTCATAGACCCACTGCTCCCTAACATGCACGTACTAAAAGGTGTATAAGTAAGGCCAAACAAAAATGTTTATTTGAATTAACCAAGCTTTCACCAAGTATACACTAAAGTTTTAGCGGTTCAAAAACAGTTCTAGCACTGCCAGCTTTGCAGTTGTCCTTGACAGAGCTCCACTGTGCGTGGAATCACCTTTATTTTCGTTCCGGTATAAGTGGGCGTCGATGGAAATGAAAAGAGCGGATAGGCTGGTTAAATCCGCTATCACTACCGACGGTCAACCTATGGATCATAGCTGATATTTTTAATTCCCTCTGAGAAATGGAAAGGGTGGAGGACTTTTATGGGTAGTGCATCCACCTCACCTTCCAGAGTAACAGACTTTGGAGATCGGCATAGCAAAACATGAGAGGCACACCAGGCACATTGGAGGCTTGTTAATCAACATAGAACTGGTACTATTAGCCACCGGGCGCTGGGGTTCATACTAACTAACTAACTAACTAACTAACTAACTAACTAACTAACTAACTAACTAACTAACTAACTAACTAACTAACTAACTAACTAACTAACTAACTAACTAACTATCTATCTATCTATCTATCTATCTATCTATCTATCTATCTATCTATCTATCTATCTATCTATCTATCTATCTATCTATCTATCTATCTATCTATCTATCTATCTATCTATCTATCTATCTATCTATCTATCTATCTATCTATCTATCTATCTATCTATCTATCTATCTATCTATCTGTCTGTCTATCTATCTATCTATCTATCTGTCTATCTGTCTATCTGTCTATCTATCTGTCTGTCTATCTGTCTGTCTATCTGTCTGTCTGTCTATCTGTCTGTCTGTCTGTCTGTCTGTCTGTCTGTCTGTCTGTCTGTCTGTCTGTCTGTCTGTCTGTCTGTCTGTCTGTCTGTCTGTCTGTCTGTCTGTCTGTCTGTCTAACTAATTATTTATTTAACTAACTAACTAACTGGCTAATTAACTAACTATGACTTCTGACACTTTTCAGAACTTTCTCTCACATACTGTCCTACATTTTGAAGCCGTCGGATTCGTGTTCTTGGCGATTTCAAAGTTTACAGCGACAGAGATCACCGCGACCCGAGCTGATGACTAAAAGGCAAGGAATGTTTATAAAAGACATCTCGACAGGAAATTGACTGGCGCCTTGTTGTGGGCGGTTGGAACAGCGCATTGTTATTTCACTGTCAACTTTCATTCACTGTCGTTTGTAAATATGGGAGATGCAGTGGCGTAGTACATGTTAGAGGAGGGGCAGATGGGCCAAACAGGACTAATTAGGTAATATTAAAGAAAGAGGTTATGCATAATTGTAAACATGAATCAAACAATCTGTAAATCAATCAACCACATGTCATCTCCACAGGCAAAGTTGACTGCAATAAGCCTCCTGCATAACTGGTCTCTGATCTTGGCTATTCACTCTTTCAAACTGTTAGTCCATCACTATATATTGCCGCCCTCCCCTTTTTCTGATTTTGTATCGTTGTTTTTCCTTGGCTGCATTTTTTTCCCTTCGCGTATTCCCTCTAGTATTGTTTTTACAAGAGTGTGAGTTTTTTTTAAGTTGGCGAAATATTTGACTTGTCTCTCTTCTTAGATTTCTCTTCGCAACTCTCTTTTTCTTTCACAGACCCTGTACTTGGCTGTCTCCCCCCCCCCCCCCCCATGCTTATGCGACGTGTCGTCTATATATCCACATATCTTCAGACAATTCGATTTTCTAATTGCAGAAGACATGTCAAGAATTTAATGTCAACATCATTTCGATAGATACAAACCTATTTGAGTCCAGGACGACACACTGGACTTGAAACTTGTTAGAGCTAAGTCTTCAACGGTTTTCCAGGCACTGGAAAGGAAGAGCTCTTAGCGAGGAAGAGACATTCAGTTTCTCTCAAACACTGACGGTTATAAGTTCCATTTTGAAGCTCAGTCTGTTCGGTTCATAGTAGCACATATTATCACATTCCTTTGTATCGTACATACATCTGTGCAGATTTTGCATAGTGTGGCAGTTTTGGGCGGCTTTCTGGGAAGGCAAACTGCCATCCTGCTAAGAAAGACAAAACCAGATGTGATCAGTTCTTTTATCTTCTTTTGTCCAACTGCTTTAAGGGGTTACAGAGAAGAGTTGCATGTAGTTTCCTGACTTTGACTAGTTATATGTGGCTTGTGTTAACATCATTTAACGTTTCTGCAGTGTCTCTTTTACCCCTTTTACCCAATTCTTTCTTAATCGACCTCTTGTTTTTAGCCTGCTGTTCACATGTAGTAGGCCAGAGCTGCTGACTGCTTTGGTTCCTTTCTGACCGATGACCAAAAAGCTTGATTCTTTGATCTTCTATGAAATCATTTAATGAAAGAGTCGACTAATTAGAGGTTTCCTTCGAAATCGAAATGCGTTTGCCTGAGAGGCCAGGGACCAACAGAAGTAAACCAGATCTGTAAAATGGATGTTTACGCAAAACGGGTTCTGGGATAAGATTCTAATCCAGAAATGGTCGAACAGTCAGAACTTTCAGCCAAAATTTACAGCCGGTTAATTCCCCCTGGTCTCTGGGTAGTGAGGTCGGACGCCCCGTGTTTGTTGTAACAAAATCCCTTGGCAGTTGTGAATCAAAAAGAGTAGCCTAATTTCGAGGTAAAATCTACCCAAAGTATTTCAGGATCTTTGCCAGTGCTACAGAGCCTGTGCAATGTGCTGAGCTTCTTCGGACTCAGACTTGAATTGGAAGAAAAACGGAGCATTTATGGGTTACTGCCTGTGTGCCATGATGTTGATCCGTTGTTTAAACCTCTAACCTTACCACGGGTGAACGGGAAGAAGAAGACAAAGAAGATGAAACATCCTTTGGTTTTAGAATCTCAGCAATTCAGACAACCACTCAGACACTTCAAAAACCATGGGACACAAAGAAAATATGGCGCTGCATTTGAGGGGTGGGGGGGGGGGGGGGGGGTGGAATTAACTCGAGAGTCGTTGATTCGAATCAGCATCGAGTACATTTTTTTTTTAACATTGACCTTAGCTCCAAGATAAACTAAGTCTAAAGTATTTACCAAGTAATTTCCTGAAAAGAAAAGGCGGCCGGTGTGATGCTGGCCACCGAGTGCGGATGGGTCTGTGAAAAATGAGCCAAGTGTTATATACTCAACGTCCTACTGGTGTTAAAAAGGTCCTTTACCAGTTCTCGCATGGCCACCATGTTTCACATGTTCAAACAACACAAATGATGGTAACTTATGCTTTGACTTGAATTGTTTTACGAAAAAAAAAAATCTCCACGTTCAACCAGCAACGCCCGAATTTGAGAGCTTTCAGTTATAATTAAGACTAGCTTTATGTGCGCCATATAAAATGGCTTATCACTGCTCTACACCAAGTAGCCCTTAACGGGCCTCTTACAGTGTTGATGAGATCAAAAGAGACTGACCTAAATATTGCCCGGACCGACGACGAAGCCGTCCACCGGCGAGCCAGTTGGTGACCTTGTCGCCGATAATGGGATGGGTCTGTAAAAAGAAGCCAACCCTTACATGCTGGACTTCCCAATGGTGTCAGAGGTATGAGGTTTTGAACAACGGATCAACTTCATGGCACACTGGTAGTAACCTATAAGTGTTCCGTTCTTCTGCTAACTCAAGTCTGAGTCCAAAGAAGCTCAGCACAGTGCACAGGCTCTGTAGCACCGGCAAGGATCCTGGAATACTTTCAAAGGATTTTTAAACTCTAAATTTTGCCCCGGCAGCGATGTTTGGCTGCTCTTTTCGATTTATAACTGCCAAGGGATTTTTTTTTTTTACGTGCGCAATAATGCATACGGGCGTCGATCTCACTACCCAGAGACCAGGGGGAATTACTAGAAGTCCAAGTGTACGTGAAAACATCCCAGCTCTTACCGGGGATTGAACCCAGAACCTCTAGCACTCGAGGCGGACACCATGCCTCGAGACCACGAAACCCCTACTGGTGTCAGAAAGGTCCTTTACCAGTTCTCACATGTCCACCATGGCAAGCTAGTAATTGAACAAAAAAAAAAAAAAAACACAGAAGATAGTAGCTTACTGCCAAACAGACAGTGACCTACATACGTGTCAACTAGCAACAGTTCCCACGTTTTGTTGCAGCATTCCTGAACTTTAGGCCAGAGAACATCCTGAACTTTAGACCAGTGTTCGGCCCAGGGCACTTGTCAAGCTCAACATCCATCACTGTAGCACCGACAACGAAGGGTCACATGTCCTGCTTACAGGCGCAGGAGATCACAACTTCACACAGACTGCGTTCGCAAGATATGACTAATTTTTTTTTCACTTGGCACGGTTAGGTTAAGTAGATCACAGCAGTTCGGTGAGTGTTATATAAGCAGAAGAACCACCCACTGTCACCTGATTGTTGTCTTGATTGTAACTTGCCATGGGGTTACATAGGGGGCCGGAAAGAGAGAGAGAGAGAGAGAGAGAGAGAGAGAGAGAGAGAGAGAGAGAGAGAGAGAGAGAGAGAGAGAGAGAGAGAGAGAAAGACCAACGCTCTTCCGCTGTTGACTGCTTGTACACAATGATAGTGATGACTAGTGAAATGAGACAGTCGGTGTTTTTTCAGACTTGTTATGAGAAGAAATGACTTGGACATGGGTCAAGACTGCCACTAGATAATGCACAACAGACAGCACTGTCGCTCAGACATAATGGAAGCAGATCTACATGATCGGCCACGCAAACAGTGAATAAATGGAATATACTCGAAGCCGTAAATACCATCATTGACAAAGCACATACTAAAGAGCACAACCGACGCCTCTTCAAAAATTGACGCTAAAAGACAGAACAAGACCAGAGAGTAAAACGAAAAAGAAATTATGAAAAAGATTAGACCAGTGACAAGAGAACTTGGTTACAGCTGCAAGACTCAAAAAAAAAAATAACTGCAAAGGGGACAGCACACACACAAAAAAAAAAAAAAACAGGACTGCTTGACCCCATGGATGGGACCACGGAAGAACACTGACATGATCCATGATTCTAGTGATCATGTGGAATAAAACAACACAGCCGCCTACGCTTATCAGCACAGTACATGGTGATTATCGGAGGGCATGACAATTAGACATAAACAAAATATCTAAAGGCAATTCAGTGAAACATAAACAAAATATCTAAAGTTATGGCAGTGAAACATAAACAAAATATCTAAAGGCATGGCAGTAAAACATAAACAAAATATCTAAAGGCATGGCAGAAAAACATAAACAAAATATCTAAAGTTATGGCAGTAAAACATAAACAAAATATCTAAAGGCATGTCAGTTAACATAAACAAAATATCTACGGCATGGCAGTAAAATATAAACAAAATATCTAAAGGCATGGCAGTAAAACATAAACAAAATATCTAAAGGCATGGCAGTAAAACATAAACAAAATATCTGAAGGCATGGCAGTAAAACATAAACAAAATATCTAAAGGCATGGCAGTAAAACATAAACAAAATATCTGAAGGCATGGCAGTAAAACATAAACAAAATATCTATAGGCAATTAAGTAAAACATAAACAAAATATCTTAAGGCATGGCAGTAAAACATAAACAAAATATCTAAAGGCATGACAATTAAACATACATAAAATCTCTAAAGGCATGACATACATAAACAACATATCTATAGGTATGACAATTAGGCATAAACAAACTATATACAGGCATGACAACTGAGCATAAACAAAATATCTAAAGGCATGACAATTAAACATATACAAAATAACTGAAGACCTGACAATTAAACAGAGACACAATATCTAAAGGCGTGACAATTAAACAGAAACAAATTATCTAAGGGGTAAACAGAAACACAATATCTAAAGGCGTGACAATTAAGTAGAAACAAAATATCTAAAGTAATGGCAGTAAAACATAAACAAAATATCAAAAAAGCCTGACAATTACACAGAAACAAAAAATCTGAAGGTAGAAGAGGAAGAGGCAGGCCGAGAAAGGTGATGACGGATAAATCGCGTCCGTGGCACTGAGGGATATATCATCAGTGGAACTGATCAAGAAGACAAGGCACCGAGACCTGTGTAGATGCGTGAACGCCTACGCCAGCTTGCAGGGCAGGTGATGATGATGCTGGGTGAATTACCAAAGATAGATTTTGTGAATGACTGACAGCGTGACGATTGTGAAAAGATGGCCTAACAAGTGAAAAAGATTTTTTTTTTCCTGCCAGTGACGCAGTAGGCATAGGGCGCAGGAATCAGATTTGTATAAGCCAATGACCCTTTAATCAGTGATAACGTCAACAGCACGCCGGTAGCCTTTACTTTCCATGACATTACCTAGTGCTCCTTTTAGACTGTGTCGACCTAGATAAAAGGTTATTATAAAAAACAACAACACAAAATTAAATAATTTGAATCCCCTTTTGTAGACTGAAGCCGCTACGGCAAATTCGGACATTTATCCAAAATGACCTTGGCTCCCAGGTCGACCTAGCCTTTAGGGAGTACCAGGTGCAGTCCTGGGAAATAAAAGAGGCCGCGTGGTGCTGACCACATCTCCCACCACATTCCGATTGGTCTATAAAATATAGGTCTAGCCCTAAAGGCGTAGAAAAGGGTCGTTTATTTTTCACTTAGACTCGGACTCACGAGCGTATAGCCACTACGTTACCAAGGCTACCTTTTATCTACAAAACCAGCCCGGCTCTCTAGCGTAGTTGGCTAAACCGGATTGCGCGGTGAGAGGGTGACGAGCTCCTTGTGGTCCGGGTTAATTCCCTGGGGCAGGCAGAAAAGCCACATTTCTCCCAGATTTACGGTATTTAAAATGGAATCAAGGCCGAAAGGTTGCGATATCCATAATACTGAGCCTAAGGGTTAACAACTCATGGCTTCTGTATACTAAAACAAACAACAAACAAACATCGACATACCCAAAAAGCACCTCTACAGCTGATGTCCTTTACCCCTTCCCTCAACATCACCAGTAGTGTGAAAAGGTCAGGCGAACCCAGTGTGAAAAAAACCCTGTCTACCCATTCTTTAAAAAAAAAAAAATTTGCAATTTTTTCGCCCCCTCAGTAATGACACCCCTGGCGACCTGCACCTCTTTCCTAACGGCACCCCCCCCCCCTTCCCCACACCCCACCCCCAACCCACCTCTAATATTATAATAAAAGGAGAGATACCTTTCTTATCCCAGCTGCTTGCAAAACATGGTTATTATTACTCATACCACATCCAGTCCTACGGGTTTCTAACTATACCTAACTTCTGTTTTGAGACTGTGTCAACAAGTCCTTGGAAACACGCATATTACATTCCCACTTCTTTTCCTCCCACAAAATTACTCAAGTTTATTGGAAACGGAAGTAATAAATTGAGAATAGTTATCACCCAAATAGCTCGTAAATTTTTAATATTATTATGTTGCTTGTTACGATACTTACACAGCACTGAAGTAGATTTCGCCGTGGCGCAGCGGCTAGATTCTCGCCTGCGGATCGGAAGCTCGTAGTCTCGCTCCCTGGCAGAGCCGAAGTTTTTTTTTCCCCTCAAACATGACCTTGACTTCCGGGTCGACCCAGCCTTAAGTGGAAACCGGGTGCAGTCCCCGGAAGTAAAGGAGGTCGCGTGATGCTGACCACATCACCCATCTTGTGCCGACTGGTCTATAAAATTATAGGTCTAGCCCTATATGCAATGAACACCTACAGGCGTGGACAATACGGCACCGAGGGAAGAAATCAGAAGGGGATCTTGTGCTGAAATGTTACAGAAAGATTCTCAGAATACAACGGATAAATAAGACAAGAAATGCTGACATTCTAAAAGATCTGAACACCTAGGAAGATTTGTTGATAAACACCATCTTGTCTCAGAAATATTTTGGACATAGCAGACACCATGGTGGATTGGAAAAACTAACAGCAGAAGGAACGGGACCAGAAAGGGTTAGGGTGTTTGGGGGGGGGGGTGAGGGGGAAGGGGGTTGCAGAGGCCGACCAAAACGAAAATGGGCAAAGTGTATAAGTGTGTCATTGGATTTGAAAGTACGAGAGGCGAAAGAGTTGGCGAAAGACCGAGTTTCAGCCAGACTGTGATCAGAGCTAATTATGCATATGACCTCCTACATAATGATGTCAAGGGATAAAAAATACATTTATTGCAGATATATTAAAGCTCAGAGTCTGAGAAGGAGTAGATGCCCGACTCGCTAATGCAGTTAGTAAAAATCCTCTGCGCGGCGACCGGCTGAAGAACTCCCCGTGGTCCGGGTTCACTCGTGTAACCTAAAAGTGCTCCGTTCTACTTCTAACTCAAGCCAAAGTCTGAAGAATCTCAGCGCAGTGCACAAACTCCGTTGACCCGGCGAGGATCCTGAAATACTTTGGGTAGATTTTTAACTCAACATTTTGCACAGGAAGCGCCGCTAGGCTATTCTTTTCAATATCCAACTGCTGGTTTTTTTTTTTTTAACTTAACAAAAATACACATGGGCGTCTGATCCAGAGACCATCGAAAATTAGCAGAAGTCAACGCGAAAAGAACATTCCAGGCTTCACATGGGCCTGAACACGGGACCTCTAGCATTCGAGGCGGACGCGATAACCCCCCTCTAACCCACAAGTATACAGACATGAAAGCTTTCGGTTCTTTTCAGGGCACTCTTACGACACCACCCCAAGACGACCCTTTACAGGGTGCCGGTTCAAGCCTTTACAAGGCGCCGGTTCAAGAAGAAGAAGAAGAAGAAGAAGAAGAAGAAGAAGAAGAAGAAGAAGAAGAAGAAGAAGAAGAAGAAGAAGAAGAAGAAGAAGAAGAAAAATAAAAAAAGAAGAAGAAGAAGAAGAAGAAGAAGAAGAAAAAGAATAAAAGAAGAAGAAGAAGAAGAAGAAGAAGAAGAAAAAGAAGAAGAAGAAGAAACTATCCTAACTTCCCTATAATATCGGACATCCCAGGGACCTCCCTAGGAATTTCCTACCAAGTCTCGCAGTTCCCGAAATTGGGCAAAAAATTCCAAAAGAACCCGCCTTTCTCCGAAGAACGGCGAACCGTCAGCCTAGAGCAGCATAAAGCACGAACTCTTTTAATCCGCCGACGATACTCCAGGGATCTCCGTAAAAATTTCACTTGTGAACCGAACGACGCCACCACGAAACGAACTCGCGACCTTCAGAGCGCAAAGCCAACGGAAATCCTCTAAAAGAAGAAGAAGAATAAGCAGAACTTTGTGCTTATCTATACTTTCTTTTGACTTGTCTCTCGTGCTACTTCTTTCAACGTGACAGCGACCTGTATGTGGCAGAGACAGACAACCGAGCGGACAGCGAGGGGGGAAACTCAATGAGGTGTGTAGTGTAGACAGTGATGTGTAGTGAAATAAAACAGTCACAGTCCGCCGAGATAGCGCATTCCAGGACTAGGACGGAGAAGATTATGGTGTCGCTCGACACTATTAAGGGATTAGAATGTTTTAGGTAGGTTCATGTCTTACCTGTGGCTATTCAAAATACATTCTAACTGAAGGCTGATCGTTCAGTCATTGTTGTGAACATTTGTTCAACTTGTGCTTTCCGGAAATGATAGCTGTTCACTCTACGGTTGACTATAGTGTAAATTCATGTTGTATCGAAAGCGGCTGTTTATGGCAACAAGTGATGTGGGTGTTGTAAATTTCGTGTAGGGAAACCAAGTGTTTACATGGGTGTAACGTGTTTGTGCAGTGATTTCTTTTGGGGTTTCAAATTGGGAAGTTTGTGTCATCACAGAGAACTTGGTAATCCTGGAAGATTATATAGGATTAACTGTGATGGTAAGTACACAAATCTAGCCCTTTCTATCTTTCTACCTCGCTAATTTCGCGTATGTGTATGTGTGTGTGCGTATGTGTGTGTGTATGAGGTGGGCGTTTATTACATTAAGAATCGACGTTATAGCAAACCGGACATACCCACAGGTCCTATAACTGGTTCCAGCGCAAAGACGCTCTATTCTTCTAATATTTTCTGTGTCCTATGCAACACCAGCGTCCTTTCTTCATCTCTCGGTGCACTGGAACTTGTTTAGTTCTCTCCCAAAGCTCACACAGACATATTATTTGTTTTAGTGTGACTGTTAGAAGGGTATAGCATTCGTTGCCGACATTATGAAATCAGAGGAGGGTATCCGGTCTTGTCTAATTAGAAACAATTGATCTTAGCCCTAGTAGGCACAAAGCAGTGTCAACCCCCCTCCCCCCCCACACACACACACACACACCACACATATCAGACGATTGGAGAAGCATAAAATCCAGGACTGTACCTCAAGTCCTTATGTCACCTAATGATTTTTGTTACCCACAAAGACAGGCACATTTGACTCTATAGTAAACAAACTCTGAAGCATCTCTTCAGGGTTGCCCTGCGGTGGTTGGTCTCCTTTGGATATTTTATCCAGGTGATGCCGGGGTGTTGGGAAACGAACATATAGATAGACTGGCTGGTTCTGCACCACTTGTTGGTAAATTGATGCAGGACAAACTAGACGATGTAAGGGTCGTTGGGGAGCGAATGAACAGTGCAGGGGGCACACATTGATCTACACTGTCTGAGGAGTATGATGCTGCGGGAGTGACTAAATGATCTTGTAGGACGAGACGGATATACAGTCAAACTGTTACTTGTCAGATCTGACTTAGAACTCTCTGCTTGCTGCTAAAACCCTGGCTTAGGCGTTGCGAGTCCGACTCGTAATTCCAACATACTGCGATTGAAACCAACTGCTGGCTGCGTGGATTTTTAGTGGACCCAGCCTAAAATAGGTACCAGGATGGCTGTCCTGGGGAAGTAAAGACGGCCTGCGTAATACTGACCACATTACCCACCTAGTGCTGATTGGTCTGTAAAAATATGGGCCCTCTTCCCATATACCCTATACGCCAAAATGCATGAAACGGAATATTTATCTACTTGCTGCTGAAGATGGTGACGGGGCGCTGATGGGAATGTCTTGAGCGTTGTAGTGTCCATTCAACATTTAGTAAACAAAACTGATCAAGTATTCCAATTACATCTGTCTGGACAGAAAGAGTTAAAGATGTGTTTTCGTTAGCTAAGTTGTGGTTGACCTACTTTGATGGCTGTGATTTGTTCGAGACCCTTACTTCAGCTCACTTAAGATAGCTATCTGTAATTTCTGTATCCCTTGCGGCGTTGCACATACTCAGGGAGAAAATCTAGAGAGTGTATGTATATATATATATTCATATGTGTGTGCTTGTTTGCATTTATGCCTTTAATTCCTCGTGCTTAATTGCATGTTTACGTTAATTTTATCATAATCATGTCATCGTTGTCATTATCATGTCGTTCCATTTATATCTTCTTTTTCTTCTTCTTCTTCTTCTTCTCTTCTTCTTCTTCTTCTTCTTCTTCTTCTTCTTCTTCTTCTTCTTCTTCTTCTTCTTCTTCTTCTTCTTCTTCTTCTTCTTCTTCTTCTTCTTCTTCTTCTTCTTCTTCTTCTTCTTCTTTCTTTCTTTCTTTCTTTTCTTTAACTGTAACCCTTTAAAACGGTGTATTGTATTGTACAGCTAGGCTGTGATTGCGCAGACCGCTTTTACTTTACAGGACTTTACCTTTGTGGCTGGGTCGACTTTAAGATTCAAGTTAAATTTAAAAAAAAACTTCAGCTTGGTTTGAGATTTAAGCCACAAAGGTTTTCACTATAGTCTTCAGTTTAAGGATCTTATTTGTATGCAGACTGTCGATCAATATTTGTAGACTATGTTAAATACTCGGCTCTGTGGCTAAGGCGATGCGAACGCTTCGTAATGCCGGGGTGCCGGGTTCGATCCCAGCTGCGGGCCATGCGCCTTGCATTGGTTTCTACAGTGGTATCAAGAAAGCCGACAGTCCAGAAAGCAATGGCAAACTACTGGACGTAAATTTGCCTAGAAAAACCACACAACAGCCAGAGGCTGTTGGGGTTGGCTCTGCAACGTCCTGTAAAGGATACGCAACTAACCTATGTTAAATAGGTGTCCAACTGATACCCTGTATTTAATCTACTGTATTCTACTTTGTCTTTCTCTCCACAGTTGTCGTATTTTTAGTCATTGCCCCTAAGTACACTTCAGGCATTGCCTGTAATATAAACACATGTATATAACCCTTTTTGGAGAGAGTCACATATATTGTCCGTTACATACATGTGGTTTCAATGGAGATAATAGCGAAATATATGTTTTGAAAATTACTTTTCAATGGAAGTAAAATAAATAATTAAACGGCATATAACACTTAATAAATTTAACTTTTACTGATTTTTGCAATAAATAAAGGAAATGCACATAAACCTGGCCGCCGGTGTGACTGTTTAATTAAACATTTTCCCTATAATTTTAATTAACAATTTAATCCGTGTGGTCGTCATAGTTTTGAAGGCGTTAATAAATGCATTAAAAGCACATAAACATTACAGAAAGGGTTTATGATTCACAGTAAAAATGTGCACAGGTATAAAAAATTATGGCATTATAAAAGCGTGAACAGAAAAATATTTTTTTTTTTATTGAACGGATATTTTATGGCTTAGCATAAAAAGTAAAACGAATTGGTCTGTAAATATTATTGAATATTTTACTTTTAGGCAGTCACTGCTAACATGCAGTTGTAAATTATAAAATATAAGAAGCGCAAGTTTAAGAGTGCTAAAACTGCAGCACCATCTGCAATAGTTGCAGGCCCGTAATTTATAAGAATGTGTCCAGATATTTGTTAAAGTTTCAGAGATCACGACGTTTTTGAACGGACTATAGTTCAACTATTGACATTTGTTCGTGGTAACATTACCGCAAGAACGAGCAAGATAAAAACATGAGAATAAATCACTTCTATTGTTTGCAATAGTCATATCCTGTTTGGAAGAAAAATACACACATGATAGATAAGAAACGCTAATCCCACACATTACACCAGTCAACGTGCTAACATGCATAACTCAGCAACGAGTCAGTGCAATACAAGACTAGTTGAAAAAATATTAGCGACCTAGTTTAAGAGTGCTATAACCTTTACATGGAGGCTTCCGTGGCGTAGCGGCAAGACGTTCGTCTGCAGGCCCGAATATCGCGGGTTTTGTATTGAGTTGGATGCATTTTTTTTTTTTTTACAAAAGTGATCTTAGCTTGTAGGTCGACCCAGCTGAAAACGGGCAACATGTTGATTCCTGGGAAAAAAGAAGGCCGGCGTGATGCTGACCACATCACACATCGAGTGCCAATTGGTCTGTGGTGTGGAATAAATACAAACGTGTCCTTTATAGATACTTGTTACTTGTATATGCTTAGTGACTCAGCATCAATTAGCTTGTACTTTACAGAGCATCGCTCTCGCCAACGCACGCCTGAAAGTCTGCCTATCTCTAGCCAGTTATCTAGCCCTATGTGCTTTCATGTTTAGTGCATTTTCAGTGTCTTGTATTTACCAGCCTTGTCTTTGTCTTGAAACTGTACCCCCCATCGCCGTTCTTTCCTGTCCACCATAAGGTATAATATGGCGGGTCACTATGCTGTTTTTGAAATCGGCCCACTGGCTCGCCGGTAGGCGACTTCGTCGGCGGGCAGAACAGTATTTGGGCCTGCCACCTTTGATCGCATAAACAGCGCAGGAGTGATTTCTCGGCGCTTGTGGTGACGTGCAATGATAAGCCATTTTATGTAGCGTCAAAAAACCTGGTCATAATTATAACCTAAAGTCCCCCCTTCGGGGACACTGGTTGAACGTGACGATTTTGTTGTTGAGCTAAGCATCGGGTGCATCAGCTGTTTATGAGTCAGTTCTTCCCGAATCATGCAGGATGTTGCTGTTTTTTCTGCTTCTTGTCCCATGGTATTCCATGAATTTATCATTTGCATTTCAGTTCAACACTCTCTGTTAATCACTAGCTCTTGTTTATTTACAAAGCAAATTGTAGACTTGATCATGTACCTCTGGGCTAGTCTACTTAAAGTCGATGTCATTGTGACGCTGGCAGTCATGTCTATCCACACCCTTCTGTCTCGTGCACTTTCAATCAGCTCTGACACAGATGATCCTCATGTCATGGTGTCAAACTGTTCAGCATCTTCTCTCTCAGTATGCCTCTGCCTCTCCTCACTTCCAACGTTCCTACCATCACGATGTACTCCAGTTTTTTCCTTCTCATTACACGACTAAAGAAATATACATTGTCTCTGGTGTGGGAAATATGTTCTCTTTAAACATTGTGGCCAGAAAGAACATCAGTGGAATGTAAACTCCATAGACCACTGATAGTGCTGAAAACCAGTCAGATTTATACGAGAGACAAAAATGCTCATATAGACGACTTATTGTAGCTGAATGAAAGAAGAAGAAGAAGTCTGACATGGTAGGTCATTTCATTTCCACAGATGTACTCACATGTGGGTGTCAGCAGAGGCACATAAACTGTGAGCGGAGGCATCGTCGTATCACCACCACTATGTATAGATTTTCTTCTTTTAAGCATGAGTTTTTCATTTCATATTGCTTCATATTAGATTTCATGAAGGACTTACAGCTGACACGCGAGTGCACAGAGGCAACCCATCATATGTCTGACCTGAGCGTACGAAACCGAACGCAAAGAAGAAGAAGAAGAAATATTTTACTTCAAATAGATTTTGTATATTTAATTGCTGTCCAGCACACTGTAATAATTCGTCCACCTTTGCTGTGCAGGCTTGATAAATTGATTTTTGAACTGCTAAAAATATTTGAAGTTCCTTACATTGTTAATGTGGCAATTTTATTTTAGGTATTTATGTCCGTCAAATTTGTATGCATTTTGCATGTGAATGCGTGTGTGTGCGCGCTCGCGTGTGTATCTGTGTGTGTGTGTGTGTGGGGGGGTGGACTCAGTAGGGTTATGTTCTTCAGTGACTTTCACGTAGGTAAGTTAGGTAAGTTGTACCCTACCAGGACATCACACAAGCAATAAACACCTGGTGACACAAAGTGCCACCATGTGGATGATGATCACCCATGGAGAGGTCCCAGAAACTTAGTTCAGCTGTTGGGTCATATTTAAGTCCCAGCTATATTTGACCCCCCTCTCCCCCCCCCCGGCAAAAGACAGGGTGGGGCTTTAACTAACGGAAAATTGCATCCCACATGGGGACGGCATGGTTTGACAATTCTTTCAGGACAGCATAAGCGATTTCATTGCACAACTTTGACCCACTGTCTGGGTCATTATTGTGTTGTTCTTTTAACGTTGTGCCACAAAAAAAGTTGGCTTCAATGAATCCCCAATAGTTATACTTAACTTGGTTGTCCTCAGTATATGCCAGTCCTGGACTATGGGTGTGAGTCATGGACAATGACAACAGCTCACAGAAGCCCACTTCAGAACTCATAAATTAGGTATATGAGAAAGGTGGTCCTAGTGACAAGAAAGTAAGAAGTTCGCAACCAAACAATACGTCATGATGTTGAAACCCAGGCCTTAGACACTCGAGTGATCAGTCACACGACGGTTAAAAAAAAAGGTCAAGTCAGGGAGATGTCAACTAGCATCATTGCACACGGTTATAAACCATAAGTGCTCTGCCGCCAATACGGACAGCTGATAAGAAATTGTCCGACTGTGTCGCAGTCCGCACGCAAATCCGTAGCTACAGGGACGTTCCTCCATTTAGCCTAGAGCGTTAACTTTGGTACCAATTACCTTAAGGCTGGGTGAACCCAGGAACCGTCTGGTTTCGGACACCGGCCTTGGGCTGCAGCGATTCGCAGCTGAATTTGAAAGCGAGTCTCCTATCGACTGCGCTAAAGCGACCCCCGATGTTTTGGACATGTATGCAAAATGGCAGATAATTGGCCACCATGGCAGGCATGGGAGGCCAAGAACCAGGGAGCCAGATTTCCAGGGTGACCCAGGGTTCGCTGGGAAGAAAACATCCGGCAGTCTCTGACTGTCAGAGGAATGGAGTGGAACAAAGCAACAAGAAAACTATGGAGAGAGAAATCTGGCAACCTATTTAGCAAACCTCGGTACCCCAAGATAGAAGAGAATCGCCTAAGGGAAATGAAGTGTTTGCCCACTCTCTCAGTCTGTTGCTTGTCATTTTCTTGATGTTATTCTCCCACATGTATTGCTTTTATTTTTGTGCCCACTTGTCTTCGACTTGTGCCTGTAGAATAGTTGTTGCTCCTACCTTTGTCTTGTTAAAACCCTTGTTTTTAGCGTTATATATATATATATATATATATATATATATATATATATATATATATATATATATATATATATATATATATATATATATATATATAATTTCTTTCAGCAATTTTTTTCTTTCTCAGGCTCACCAGAAACGCTGAATTTGATTGTTTTGTTTTTATGAAAAAATGCCTATTGCTCTCTATGTCCACATCTGCATAGACTTAATTCCATCTTCTAGTTGCTAATTCTGTTAATCAATTGTCATATTTCTTCAGTGTGTCTGTTTCTGGTTTCTGTTGTCTTACTTTTGTCACATTACCTCATACATATCCAGCTGCCCAATAGCAAATTTCTAACTGTGTACACAAGTCACTGTCTGGGCAAACATTGAACGTCTTTTGTTTACACACTCTTGTGTGGCCTTTCTCGGTTCAATGTTTTCTTAAACAAATTCCGAATGACAAGTAGGCGTGGAGTGGGGGCCTGCTGTTAAAATAAGGCAGTGTCATGCCACAGACAATAATATGACAGAAACTA
This sequence comes from Candidula unifasciata, assembly GCA_905116865.2. Taxonomy (NCBI): domain Eukaryota; kingdom Metazoa; phylum Mollusca; class Gastropoda; order Stylommatophora; family Geomitridae; genus Candidula; species Candidula unifasciata. Next base: position 158,966 of record CAJHNH020004979.1, read on the forward strand.
GATGGCGCAGACAACTTCAGAAACAGTGAACAAGCAATGTGAACCGCCCCACCCCCCCCCCCCTTCCGCCCATGGTTGCCTGTGCCCTATGTGTAGGGGAAAAAATAATGAACCCACCGTTCCCTAGCAAGCACGTAGTAAAAAGCCACTAATTGGGATTTGTTGACACCCATTGGCGTGGGAAGAGAGGTGGGGTTAATGCGGACTGCACCGGTTGTCATCACTTGAGAAGCGGGGGAGACAAAATGGCAAAAATGTATGTAAATTTTTCACACACACACACACACACACTCACACATACACACACATATACACACCATAAATCATAAACCCTTTCTGCATTTCGTGTGTTTATTATAAATGAAGTTTTAACTCCTCCTAACCCGAGATCAATTTAACAGTCACATTGGCGGCCCTGTTTCTGTGCATTTCTGTACTAATTGTGACAATCAGTAAAAGTAAACTTTCGTGAAATTATATCCCTTTGAAAATATATTCTCCTATTACTTCCATTGAAACGGTAATTTTTAAAACTTATATTTTGCTGTTATCTTGTTTTAAGCCATATATTTAAACGTGTCTGAGACAATAATTTGTCTGTCTCAGAAATTGTTATATGCTAGTGTTAGTATTACAGGTTACAATGGCGGCCCCGATTTGGCAGGGGAAATAAAATTACCCCCAACACCTCGCTGATGATAGATAGAGTGACCGGAAATATAAAGTACGCGGTGCTACCTGTCCTTGCTACACCACTATTAAAATCGAATGTGCTGAGCCGAGAGGAGCAGATGTCCTAGCCTAGCTGTAAACAAAAAAATGACATGTAAGCCACTGTTTAAAGGACAAAGGCAACAGCAGCAGCAGTTGCAAATTCAGAAGGAAAGGAAAGATATAAAACCGAACGAAACGTATATTAGGAAGCATAAAACAAACACAAACAAAACGTGAACCTTGCGGCTATGAAGCCTTCATCGGCACATACATAAATAAAACAATACCACACAAATACACATAATCACTTAGCTTAGTATCTTGAAGCAGCCAGGTCGATGTCTTGTCAGTAGACTGACAATACGGCAATAAATACCGCAAGGGTATTCTATGGGCCGCAACTAGAGGGTTTTAGATAAAACTGTGTGGGCAGTTCAATCCCCTAGGATATTAGATGAAACTGTGTTGGCAGTTCGGTCCTCTAGGTATTAAAGTGCCAAGAGTGAATATAAATGAAGAAGAAAAATGACGTTGATAAAGAAGAAAGCTGACGTGAGGCCTGAGATTTGTGGATACACTGGACTTGCTTCATGAAAACAAAAGTAGTATATATATATATATATATATATATATATATATATATATATATATATATATATATATATATATATATATATATATATACATTTATACATTTAGTGGAGACAATGAGTTAACAGGGGCCTATTGTCCCCCACCCCTTTTCACATGGAGCCTAGGAATCCACAATGTGTTAATCAACCTTCAGAACAACTGCATGTTATCAGTTCCTGTGACATGCTTGAGGCCAAAGGAAGTAGCATCATGTTACACTTACAACAATTTCTTTCTTTCTTTCTTTCTCTCCTTCTTTCTTTCCTTCTTTCTTTCTTGTAAGACTACACCTCGCAGAGACACACTAAATTAAATATGTGTGTGACAAGTGTCTCCCAGTCAGTTCTTTCTTTTCTTCCCTTCTCTCTTCGTTTTCTCCCCCTCCACCCATCTTTTGTAAAGTTAGCTATCTACACAAAATAAACTCCAGAGAACAATACCCACAAGTTAACTGTTCTCGCGCCGCCCGGAAGAGATATCGATGGTTACCGTTGAACAAGTAAGTGCCAATAACTAGCAGTTGTATGGCTTTACCTTGGCATTTATTGTAGCATTGCGATCATTTTACAGGAACCTTAACTTCTATTGTCAAAGGAGGACAGTGTTTGGACGGTAATGCCCCTTTGAGTCGCAGTTGAGGATGGAAGCTGAGTATAATGTTCAATAAACAAATACAATTGAGCACTAAAGTTCAGTAAACATAATGTTTAGCGATTCTGTTCGTAAAGTAATCTCAATGGTAATTTTTCACATACAAATTGATTTCTCTCTCTCTCTCTCTCTCTCTCTCTCTCTCTCTCTCTCTCTCTCTCTCTCTCTCTCTCCGTATGAATGTTTGTTTGTATCTATGTATGTATGTTTGTGTGTACGTATGCCTGTGTGTATGTGTGTATGCATGTTTGTTTGTATGTATCTGTGTATGTATGTATGTAATGTATGCATGCATGTTTGTGTGTGTAAGTGAGTGAGTGAGCGCGTGTATGTGGGTGTATGTATGCACGCGCGGGATTTTGCATGCACTTTACAACTCATGCTTTTGTGTTCTTTTATAATATTCATAATATGCATATCATCATATGATCATAACATGCTTTATTAGTAAAATACAACTGCTGTGCGAAAGATGGTTGACTGAAAGGGCCGAATGTAAGACGGGCCTGCGTGCCCAATTTGTGACCCTTTGAAAATAAAGTTCGTTCGTTCGTTCGTTCGTTCGTTCTGTCTTACTCTCTCTTTCACGCTATCTGTCCGTATGTTTGTTTGTCCGTGTCTGACTCGCCTCTGTATGTCTGTCTTGTATGTACAAACCACTATTTATTCATATAATGCAACTGCTATGTGAAATATTAGTGTTTGGAAGTCATGAACAAAGAGAGGTCCGCAAGCCCAGTTTGTGACCGTTTGAAAAAAAAAGAAGGTTGCTTTGTTCATTCGCTTTTACTCTTTCTCCATCCCTTCTCCTTCTCTTATCTCTCTCGCTCACTGCCAAACCAATGCATACAAACACACACGCACACATATACACATACGTAGTCTGCGTAAAGTTATACACGTTGGTGGATCTCTTTCAAATTCCGCTCCGAAACGGTCGTGCAAGCTTTTCAAGTTCTTTGACTTACCATAACAGCTTTAAATAGATGAATTAACTCTGTTTTCAGGGTTATACCTCCAAAAAAATAACCCCAATCATAACGGGTTACACTCAGTCAACACTATCTATTTCAAAATTAGAATGCCGTTTGGTGAAACATTTGATTGCGGCTATGAGTTAGGAGTTGGGCTATCCTTATGGCAGACATCATATTCCTTTCTTCTCACCAGGTGAGTACCTTACGTGCATGATTTGTGTCCATCGTTACATCAAAGTCTCTCATTCTAAGCAGCTGCTGTAACTGCCTATATTTACAACTGTTGCCCTGCATGTACCGGAGTCTTTGAGCCTGAAGATTTATGTCCGCCTGTCTTGTGCTGTAACCACGGACTGTGCAGATAGAGATTTAATTTCCATAACCCACAGAAAAACAAATCCAACACCTTACCGAGGATTCGAATCCGGGTCTCTTTTTTGAGAGACCAGAGCACTGCTGTTCGGTCAGCTGCTCTTCTGTGATTCTTAGCAGCCCTGCCCCCAAAATTCTCCGATAATTTATTTTTCTCACAGCGTGTAGTTGCTATCATGTAGATATTTACAAGTATACAACAGGAGGTAGGGTTTCAGGGAGGGAAATCATCTAGGGCAGTGTTTCTCAACCTCTCTTATGCCGCGACCCTTTCATACATTTTCTTATCTTGTGTGGACCCATAGCTACACGATTATTTTCGTTGCTACTTCATAGGTTAGTTGGGTATCCTTTGTAGGACGTTACAGAACCAACCCCAACAGCCCCTGGCTGTTGTGTGGTTTTTCTAGGCAATTTACGTCCAATAGTTTGCCTTTGCTGCTGGACGGTCGGTCTTGATACCACTGTTGAAACCAACACAAGGCGCTTGGCCCCCAGCTGGGATCGAACCCGGCATTACGAAGCGTTCGCATCGACTTAGCCACAGAGCCGACTGCTACTTCATAACGTCAATGAATATGAGTTTTTCAATTATCTTAGGCGACCCCTGTGGACGGGTAGTTGGGCCCCCTAAAGGGGTCCGCGACCTACAGGTTCAGAACTGCTGAGCTATGGGATAGAAATAAACAGGGCTCTTTTTCTAGTAAATGTCCAAAAAAAGACACCCCAAAGTGAATCAAAAGGGTGCTGGTACTCACGACAAAGGGGCTATCAAAGTGGCGATGAAAAAAAATGATGCTGCAATATGTGTCAGTACTGCGTACCGTGCGTACCACCACAAAATTGGCTTGCGAATAAAGGAGGGCGTGATTGTGAATAGCAAAGGCCTGGGTGTCTGAGAACAAGTACATTACATTATGCTACGGTTACAATAGATGCGAAATCCCATACTCTGCGAAAGTTACCGACGGGGATCGACTTCATTGTACCGGGTTTATCCCATACGACTCAGTCTCTCTCCACAGAACGGCTAGCCACCTGCCGAGATCACCTCGTAGGGCACGAACTCCCTAGCTCCGGCTACGATTTCTGTCACATATAGCTCATGTCACGTGCCTGATTTAAGGATTTCTCCTTAAGAACCAGCAGCACTCTGAAATAATTATGTTGAGTCGTTGGCTCGTATTGGTCTAAGGGATATCCCGTGGCCAATATACGCTCAACTTATTTCAGGAGTAGGGCAACTCAAGCTTTGGCACTACAAAATATATAATATTCCTAGGCACACTTGGCTGGACACCCCCACTACTATATAAAGGTAGCCCCAAGGTTATGATAGTATACTATCATAGCTATGTTAACACAGATAACACTTATTACTTACACAAACATCAAAGCTAGACAGTTAGAATGGTGAAACAGTGACACCCAAGTCAGCCATGAAAATTTATGCATGAAATCAGCACAATATATATATATATATATATATATATATATATATATATATATATATATATATATATATATATATATATATATATATATAATAATAATGGACAGACAAACAAAAGTTTAGTAAATGTAGCTCAGGAATCAATGACACAACCCAGACATTGAAGCAGCCAGATTTAGAATTGAGATGTACATGAGTTCACCATAGGATTCATAAGGGGCTGTGGGAAGAGAGCATGAATTTGAATAATAGATCACTTATCCCAGTTCGTAGGTCAGTGCTCCCCTCAGTCCATGGTGATTCGACTGTAGTTGACTCAGGTATCTATGCCTCGATTTGATCTGGTACAAGCTGAATGTCTCACAGGTGATGACACAAGAACTGCATAATAGCCCAACAAAGCTCTTGAAGACTGGTTCGCTGGATTGATAACATAGGTGTCTGCAATTGTCCACTGGTCCTGGAACTCACAAACAAGCTCTTGCCATGTTGAGGTAGTGGCACAATATACAGGATGTTGGGTATGCTTGATGCCCAGAATGGTATGGGTTGGTGGTGTTGGCTGGACTGTGATTCGTCTGCCTTATCTCTAAGAAGGTATCATCCTGTCAGGAAAGAACTCAGAATTAGTAATCAACCTTATTCACACCCCAGCTCACCCCCCCCCCCCCAACTTTGCTACCCTTCTCCATTCCTCAGAGTGTAACTCTCAAGAACAGGTGACAATGTCTCCTTTCATTTATCTGTCTGTAAATAAGTGCAACAGATAGAAAACATAGTGGAGATAGATATACACTACCACACATAGATCATCCTCTCTCCACCCTCACATCTGCACTCGCAGACATACCATGTATACAGTTAGTACCTATATATATTTCACGTCTCCACGGGCTGCTCACTACACACACAATGAATCTGTATCAAACACACTTTCGTATCAGAGCGTCTAACTCTGACGTCACAGCCGTTACTTTAAAAGATGACCCAGATTCTTTATCTCTGCTAGGAGGCACAAAACTTCGTTTGTCTGGTCAGAGAATAATTACTTGTAGGGTTTAATATCTTTACAAATGGTGTGGGTTCTGTAGAGCACAAACTAATTAGTCTGCACAGGAAACGGTTTAATGTTCGGAGCCTGATCTCTGGACATCAAGAACGGCCTAACTCTGTGCGATCACACAGCTGAATCTGCCCTCTCTGCAGCAGTGGCCAACTTTAAAAAGACATATATTATGGTACTCGTAAACTATAATCAACTTACCCAAGCTTAGGAATTGTTCCAAGATAGAACTGGAACTTTGAATGCGCCAATTTCTACATAGACTGTGTACACGTCTTGACACTTTGGGATCAGGCGAAAGAATGCTTTCTCAAAACCAAACTTAGCGTCTCTAGGAAAGAAGTCCCCTGTATTCATGCCTAAGGAGTAAACCGGCTTACAGGAACTTCTGAATAAAATATCAGAAATCTTCAACCTACAGTTGCAAGTTTGAAAAAAAAAAAGATTTATCAAAGCAGCTAGAGGTACCAGCGGGACATGAATAATACAGGTACTGAGTTGGATTAGTGGGAACAAAATGACATGGACTGTATTGTGTGGATGATGTGTGTCAGGAATGGAATGAAAATGAAGGAAGAAATTATTGCTCAAATGATGAAAGTTAAGCGTTTGAAAAAAAAAAAAAAAAAAAACAAGCAAAACGCAAATGTTGGCAACCGCAGCCTTCTTCTTCTTCGCGTTCACCAGCTGTAAGCTCTGGCGGAAAGTTCTGGTTGTTCGTCCACTACTGAACTGCAGTCCTGCTCCAGAACCTGAGTGTTGCGTGTGCATCAGTTTTACAGATATCATTCTATTGAATACAGACTGTTGGTTCCTTGCCTCTCCGGCAGATGCACTCCGACTTCAAAGGAAGCTCCCCAAATTAGTCGACTCTTACGACATGCTTTTGGGGAGGCAGTGGGTCTATTCTTGTTTTCCCCACAATGGGGCCCAGGAACCCACACGGGGGACCGCAGCCTTGAAATCGCCTGCTATAAATTTTGGACGCTGGCGGGGCTTGTAAGCTGCCATCGCCATGGGCTGTGTGACCCATGCCTCCTCAAAGCACAGTATAATACCATCCTATGGAAAGACGTAAATGGGTTTTGCTGATCACAATCGCCATCGCCATGGGTTGTGTGTCACGTGCTCACTAGAGCATATTCTCGTATGCATATAGGAAAAGGGGCTATCTTCCGAATAACGGTCCCAAATTATCGAGGCTGAAAATATACCCTAACAGGGCCTCAGTCACTTGTCAATTGGGCACTTTCGGCGACTTGAATTGCGCACTTCCGGCAACTTTACGACCGCCGAGAGTATCTCACACGCCGCTACGCGCGGCTTGGATTGGGACTAAACTAGATGGCTGGGACTCACGAGCAGCAGCTACCGCATCTCCTGCAGCTTCCTTCATTTTATTTGCTCGTGAATCCTAGCCATCTAGTTTAGCCACGCTCGGCGTGGGAGATACTCTCGGCGGTGGCGGTATTGTCCCAGGAAGTTCGCATTTGGCATGTGACTGAGGCCCTGTTAGGGTATATTTTCGGCCTTGATAATTGGGGACTGTTATTCGGAAGATAGCCGAAAGGGGAGCTCCTGTGGTGTAGCGGCTATTCGCTCGCCAGCGGATCGAAAGGTCGTGGATTCGGGTCCTGACGAAGCCTGACATTTTTTTTCAGAAATGACCTTGATTCCGAGTAGGTACCTTGAGTAGGTACCGGGTACAGTCTTGAGAAGGTTGATCACATCACACACCGAGTGCCGATTTGTCCGTAAAACATAGGTCTACCCCTATATACCCAGTACACCTGAAGGCGTAGGAAAAGGCAATTTTACTTTTCTTTTTTAACTTTTTCATACGGAAAGGTGCCAACAATTTTATTTTAAAGATGTTCACAGACCGCAAGAATAGAGTCCCGAGTAACGTTAGTCTCAGGCCTCGATTAAGTTTTTCAACCAACCGCCATCGTAACTCAGTGTACTAGCGCATACATTACATAAATGAGGCGACTAACCTTGCATCTGACACGAATACCTGCATAATTTAATCCCCTAACAATTTACAAAAACTGAGAGGCCAGCAAAAAATCCGTGGCTGTCGTCGACCTAGTTTCGCACCTGTTTACCGATGGAAGACGGGAAGTGCAATCAAGCGACTGTTTCTGAAAGATAATAGTAAAGGTAATGCGTCTCGGGTAATGTTAGCAGGCGGAGACAACAGAGTTGTATGAATGTTCAATTTTATTTACATCACATTGAATTACCAGGTTTAGTTTCTAGAATGGTAGGAAGAAAGAAAGAAAGGAGTAGGAAGGGAAGGTGATACCGGAGAAAGTATCACAACAGAGTGGCCAAACCTGCCAGGTTTGAGGCACACTTTTCAGACATATGTAATTTCAAAACACCCTAATTCAGTCAGCTAGTGTACCTGAGTCGGCTCTGTGGCTTAGTCGATGCGGAAGCTTCGTAATGTGGTTGCCGGGTCTATCCCAGCTGCGGACCATGCGCCGTGCGTTAGTGTCGACAGTGGTATCAAGAAAGCCGACGGTTCAGGAAGAAATGGCAAATTACTGGACGTAAATTTGTCTAGAAAAACCACACAACAGCTCGGGGCTGCTGGGGTTGGTTCTGCAACGTCCTGTCAAGGATACACAACTAACCTCACTAAGTGTACCTGAGATTGAAATAATCCCCTTAGAAGACATGCTTGAGTCACCGTGGCGTTGGCGACTTGACGCCCGCCTGCAAATCTGAGGGTCGTGGGTTCGCGTCCTCACAGAGCCGGACGTTTTTCAAAAATGACTTTGACCTCCTGGTCGACCCAGCCTTGAGTGGGTACCAGGCGCAGTCCTTAGAAATAAAGGCGGCCGGCGTGATGCTTACAAACCACATCACCCACCAAGTGCCGATTGGTCTATGAAAACAGGTCTAGCCTTATATTCCCACTACGTCTGAAGGTGAGGAAAAGGGGACTTTTTGGAAAAGGGGACTTTTTCTTTTCACTTCAGACACACTACGACACACTTACGTTACGTTTATGCCACACACCACCATACTGCAGCCAACGTACTGGTGCGTGGCGAAACATAGACAACTCATTGAGGGATTATACGAAATGTAGCAGGCATGTGATTTTTGAATGATGACAGCTGAACAGGTTACATTGAGAATACTGTCTTGTCTGTGTTGCTGTTTTTGTTGATCGACCTCTTAGTACTTATCTTACTCCTCCCCCTCCACCGTCTTGTGTCTTATCATTCTCTTCCTGCATCTTATTTGACTATACTTTCTCGTTTTCATTCTTTTCTTTATATGTCCTTCCTCACTTCGTCTTTCTTGGCTGTTCAACTTTGCTCCTTTCTCCACTTCTTTTTCCTTGTTTCTTTTGCTGCTGCTGCTGCTGCTTATTCTTCTTCTTCTTCTTCTTCTTCTTCTTCTTCTTCTTCTTCTTCTTCTTCTTCTTCTTCTTCTTCTTCTTCTTCTTCTTCTTCTTCTTCTTCTTCTTCTTCTTCTTCTACTTCTTCTTCTTCTTCTTCTTCTTCTTCTTTTGCCCATTTACAGATTTCATTACCAGTCTCAAGCTAGGGTTCGCTGGGAAGACAAGATTCGACAGTCCCTGACTGATTGAGGTATCGGCGACCAGGCCATTTGTTTTGCTGGGCTGGTAGACGTCATTGTCGCTGGTCGAGAAAGTATTTGTGTGTCTCACTTGATCGCATCAACACTGCAGGAGTCCTTTTTTTTTTTTGAGACTGCTTGGTGGCGTGCAATGCTAAACCATTTTATCTGGCGCACAGCACCTAATCACAATTATAACCTGAAGCTCGCTCCTTGGGGATGCATGTTAAACATGACGATTTTTTTCTCACCAAAGAAAGGGAATGGCTGACTGAGGACTGGAATAGAATAAAGCCAAGGAGGGGGTGAGAAAGAGGGGTAAACTGCTTAAAGAGAAGTCTGATGAACTTTCTGGCAAACTTCTACACCCCAGGGTGGAAGAGAATCCACTAAGTAATTCAGTCTCATGGTTGGACCGTCAGTGGATGAAGTAACGTGAAAGCCATTACGTCATAAGGCGTATTGGGTATATAATGCTAGAACTAATTTTTGAAGACCAATCGTCGCTCATTGGGTGATGTGGTCAACATCAGGCTGACCACCTTTACTTCCCATACATTTACCTGGACCCTGTTTTAGGCTAAGTCGACCTGGGAACCAAGGTCTATTTCGAAAATATCCGCCTCGATGTGGAACTAAACCCACAACATTCGGGTCTGAGACGGAAAATTAGCAGCTACAGCACGGCGGCTCACTATGTGGAGGAAGGTCGTATAATTTCAAAGCAGCGTGTTATAAATTGAAACTATATATAGTCGTCCCCTCGTCAGATGCAATTTGTTATTATTTTGAAGCCCCACCCTGACTTCTGCCGGTGGCCCTGAATACAGCCTGGTCATAAATATGGCCTAGCCATAGAAATGGCCTAACGGCTGAAAGGGATTTCTGGGACCTTTTCACGGGTGGTCCTCATCCGCAGAGTGACACTTTGTGTCACAGGGTGTTTATCGCTTGTGTGAGGTCATGGTGGGGTACAAATACCTACCGACCTATATTGAAACCTCAGAGGTTAATGAACTATGTTTAAAAAAAAAAACCTAGGAAAACCGGCAAGGACAGGTATGCAAGTTAGGGAGTAGAGTACATTTACTCCGGGTACTCGTGCAGAGCTGAGACCTAGTACATCCATAGTATGCTTATATATATATATATACTAGGTAGAAGCTTCCTGTGTGGGGTTAACGTGCTCAAGGGCATGTTGCAGTCTTCGTTCTTAGTTCTAAACCGGTTCGAGTTTCCAGTTTTACAACTAGGTCAACCAGATGAGTAGCAACCTTGCTTTTATTTTTACCTCGGGATATTTATGCTCTGTCAGTTGTGTTTAACATACTGGCCGTGCCTTTTTAAGTAACTCAAGCCCTTTTATTATAATAGTGATGTAGAGGCATATTTGAAATAAATGAGGGAACAACCAAACCATTGAAAGTAGTTTCTGGAGTAACACAAGGATGTGTCTTACCACCACCACCGTTTATCACCTACTTTGACAGTATAAGCAGAGATGCTAAGCACAGCAACGAAAATAATAATAACATTAATGAATTACTGTTTGCTAATGATCAAGCCTTGATTGCATAGCAGATACAGCAATGAATTTACAACATCTCACATCCAGGAATGAAGAATATAAATCAAATAATAAGAGAATCGACATGGAAAAGACAGAAGTAATGTCTATAGGAAGAAAGAAACAGAATTTAAATATTGAACTAGAACATACACATATTAAACAGGCATCTGAGTTTAAATAACTTGGAGCAACATTCTCTGAAGATGGGAAATTGGACGAAGAAATTACATCCGATGCAGTCAAGCAGGCCAAGTACTGCTACATCTACTTCTCCTCCTCTCTCTCTCTCTCTCTCTCTCTCTCTCTCTCTCTCTCTCTCTCTCTCTCTCTCTCTCTCTCTCTCTCTCTCTCTCTCTGACAGCATAAGGCAATCCCAACCAGACAAAGAAATATCTCACATAAAGCATATTCATTCGTAGCCTGTCCTGCCAGTGCCAGGCGTAGTCACACACAACAAACATCAACGAAAATTAGTAACCATGACAACAAGGTGTATGATATAAGACTATAAAAGTGTCCAGTAGAGATACAATCACAAATGAGGTCCTACGAGATAAAGTCGGCACAGAACCAATTCTAAATTACATACAAGGACAACAAATGAAATTGTGTGCCCACGTGAAAGGAATGACTTCTGACGCTATACTATGCAAAGCATATACGAAAAGAGGTAGAAGGAGGTAAAGCAAAACATGGGAAGATAACATTATAGAAACTCTACAACACCACGATATGTTTATTGTCGAAGCAGCCACAAGAGCACGAAGCAGGTTCTTATATCTGCCCCGACACCCGCATGGGTAAAAAGGGACATAAAGAAGAAGAGGAAGACTGACGTAGCGGTCAGAGGCTTATCTGCGGAACGAAAGTCGTTCAAATCCTAAAGGTGAACTTGGCACCCATGTTTACGCAGCTTAAAATGGGTACCGGCTAAAGTCCTGAGAAGTAAGTATGATGTTAACCACATTACCAACGATTGTTTAATGTTTAATTAGGAATCGACATCACGGCACCCTGAACACTCTCCCACCTTCAGCGGCCAATGCAAGCTCCAGTTTTCATGGTATTGTGATATTTTGTACTTTAATATTTTGTACACCTATCGAGTGAGGATTGTTCTATACAAGATAGCTCTAGCACTAATTGCCCAATACGCAAGAAGTCGTGAAAAATGGTCCTTATAAAAGAAGTGTTCATATTTGAACTAAGATACTGCTTGGAAGGGTACAAGATGTGGGCGGGTCCAAAAGCAGAGGGGTGTTCTGCTGGTGATGCGATATACACCACTCAACATATAGATCTTCTGGTACCTTCTGGTACCTTGTCGACAAAATAACACTAGCTACTTTTTTTTTCTCTCTGCGTCATTTCCTGCCACTATTGTAATGCTGGATCACCCTCAAAGCCAAACTTAATTATGTGGGGGGAAATGCATCTCGGTGTAGATTCGAACCCAAGATCGCGGGGGCTTCCAACAACAACTCTGCCACAGCTCCCAAAAAACATGTCGTTGGGAAAGCAGATGTTGAACCGTAAAGGCTTGTTCTCTTTTGTATAACCAGCGGCTCAGATGAAATAGTTCACAGCGGGATACGCAGCCAGTTTCAGACATATATTTGTCACGATTTTGTCGGTCGGTCGTTAATTCTTGGGGAATGATCATCATTTGAAGTGAGAGGGCAAGTTAATATGTCAGTGCATTCCCGATGTGTGGGTGTTGAAGTTTTGATAGTTTATCATTCTCGGGATTGCCTCTGTTTGTTGTTGTTACTGAGGTGGTTTTTTTGTTGTTAACTAGAGCATTCGGGGATTTTTTTTTTCCCCAAAAAAACCCCAGTTAGCTGAAAAAAAACCCAAGCC